>OX451737.1:1580936819-1581323809 GCA_948472305.1 Vicia faba
CCAGCATTCATGGGTTTATTTCCCCAACAGTTGTCAAGGATTTATTCTCCAAAACAAAATTACATTTCAACAATGTTCATGATATACGCAGATTGATTAGCAGGTAAAGGTTATCATCACCTGTTGGAAGTTACGGTCGTTGAAGATTCCTTCATCACCTGTTGGATTTCCAGTCGTCAAAGATCCCTCCATCATCCGGTTGAATCAGAGTTAACCCAAGATCCTCTCTGGTTCAGTCAAATCGACACTAAGATCTCCCTGATTCTTATACCAGTGGAAGATCTTCCGGGTTTTTAATATATTTCAGATAAATCTCTCAGCGATTTATCCTGATTTTCTTCACTATCAGAGATGAAGAATCCAACTCTTTTCTCCTTCACCAGCTCGGGATTTATTTTCCCCAGCGAAAGGTCGTCTTGAAAAATATTACACCTCCGTGCATCAGGACATCATGCAACGCAGTCTCATTTATTTTGAGAACATCATTGTTTGATTTATGCCACTAACCTTTAGCTTTCAGAAAAGGTACAATCAAATTCAACGACAAAGCTTTACTTCAGTCGAATTACAGACAAGTTCCTAAATCTCGACAAAGCTTTACTTCAGTCGAGTTCCAGACGAGTTCCTAAATCTCAACAGAAACAACCCACCAACCGAATAATGGACAAATGAAGCTCCTAAAATTCTGTTTCTCTCAAGAATGAAGATTCTCATCCTTGAAACCTCAGAAGATTGGTATACTCCCAAGCTCCTGATACCGTTAACAGAATGAAGATTCTCATCCTTGAAACCTCATAAGATTGGTATACTCCCAAGCTCCTGATACCGTTAACAGAATGAAGATTCTCATCCTTAAAACCTCATAAGATTGGTATACTCCCAAGCTCCTGATACCTTCAACAGAATGAAGATTCTCATTTTTTGCTTCCCCAGTAGATTGGAATACACCCAACCTTCTGACCCAAACGCCTGAATGAAGATTCTCATTTTCGCTTCCCCAGTAGATTGGCATACTCCCAAGCTCCTGATATTCCCGACAGAATGAAGATTCTCATTCTCAAAGTGGTATATACACCCATATAACCTGATATTCCCGACAGAATGAAGATTCTCATTCTCAAAGAGGCATACAACTTGAGATCCTAATATTCCCAACAGCATGAAGATTCTCATTCTCAAAGTGGTATATACACCCAACCTCCTGATATTCCCAACAAAATAAAGATTCTCATTCTCAAAGTGGTATATAACCTGAATTCTTGATATTCCTGACAGAACGAAAATTCTCATTCTCAAAGTGGTATATGACTTGAATCCCCGATACTCCCGACAGAATAAAGATTCTCATTCTCAAAATGGCGTACGACTTAATTTATGAACTTCTTCCAAACAGGAATAAGCTTTTCCCAGAATCCCGAGCTTGTTCTCCAACAGGATAGCTACTCTTCAGCAGTACAACTTCTCCCCGCAGAGGTTGTCAAAAATCTTGAAGACACACATACTCTTCAACAGTGGTCCCAGGACTTCTCATTCTCAATGATCAAAGGATTTTCAATCCCCAGCAGCAGTCAAGGGTTTATTTTCCCCGACAACGGTCAAAGATTTTATTATCTCCAACTATCCAGGGTTTATCTTCCTCAGCAAGACGACTAATCAGCTTACATGAGCATTCGTTGCATTCATATATCATAAGCATTGACATAACACATATATTGCATCATACATTTCATGCAACATGACTGTGTGTTTCAGCTAATATTCTACCCTTTTCAGGATAAGATTAGCAAGCTTCAGATTCAGTTCGTGAAAACAGTTTATGGATCCTCCAAACACGGAGGCTAATCTATTGCTTATTCAGACCCCCAGCTCAGAGAAGTTCCAAACATGGATACCTTTCTGATACTCACCCTTTCACCTACAACATACAGTTCAACAAACATTCTTGGATGGCATCTTTAAGCCCATCTCCGACAAGATTTTGTCACATCTCCAGATGGCATCTTTAAGCCCATTCCCTCAAACTATGCTTTAACGAGTGCAAATTTTTGGTCACTCTAGTGTCCAATATTCTTTTACCTTCGAGTCGCGAACAGAAAAATTTCTAATCTAACTCTTCAGGTTCAAGAAGATTGAACAGGGGCAACTGTTGTACCCCAAAATTTGCCCTCCCTTTTTTGTCACAATAACATTACAATCCCAGGGCTTTCTATGATTTTTAAGATTAGCTCAAGAATCGATCAAACAGACTTTTCTTTAGCAGACAATCCAGAATTAGGGTTTTCTCTCGCATTTCTCAGAGGAAATTGAATCCTCAGAAATTCAGTTAACTGTTACATTGTTTTCACTCTTGTTCAAGTTTACTGGTTGTTTCTCAAAACCTAATTATCTGGGATAAGAGCTGAGACTTTTGTTTGGAACATTAAGGCATCTGCTTGTTAGTGGAGTGAAATGTTTGCCAGTTAATGGAAATGCTTGTTTGTTTAGAATGCACAACGCGTATGCTGATTGGAATACTGATGCAAAGAGAGTGCAGAGTTTTTATGGATTACTTGGATTTTAAGTCATCTGTATTGGAAATGGTGGAATGCAATTTCAGTCATTGTTTAATCAGTAATCTTAAATAAAAGTGAAGAGGCTAAGGGAAAGATTGGAAGATATTTGACAGTATAAATTTCTTTTGGATAAAGACTTTTTATTCATTTCAAATGTTGTTACAAAATTTATTTGAATATTGTAAATTTACAACTTACAGTATTTACAATAATAATGGTTTACAACAAATGAAAAATCTATCTATTTCTAAGCCTAATCTCCTAAGATCTTTGACTTCTACTGCTTCCTCTATCATCCAATTGATACTCACCTGCAAAAGACAGAAGAAAAGAGATTAGTATAAGAATTTTCAAATGAAAAGAAAGAAAAGAAATCATCATTAAAGTTTGCCGGCCAAAATCAGAATGCTATGTTCATCATATTTTATTTTCCTCTCTACAAATCACAAGAAGATCGCTCTTCTCGGTTCACAGAGAGAAATATAAAAAATATAAATGGCAAGCATACAATTGGTTCAAATGCAAAAACATAGGCAAGTTGCAAGGCAAAGCAAAGTGTACTGCAAACTAAACCAAACCGCAGTAGTTAAACCAAGTCAGCAAGGCAAACATAAGCAAGCATGGCAAGCTAACTAAACAATGCATTAACCAAACTGAATGCAGTATTGAAGCATAGCAACTAGAAAAAGTACAATGCAGAAAGTATGCAAACTGTCAAGGCATACAAGTACAGAAAGTACACAATGCAACAGGTAATACAATGCAGAGAGATAAACCAAATTACAAGCCAAATAGGCTTGTCCTAGCCATCATCACTTTCTAGCCAGCAAACTTTTCAGAACAAATAATACAATAAGCAAAAAATGCTTATGAGAGAGAGATAAAAGAGAGGACCTAGTGAAAAAGTTTGCAGTTTGGCAAAGGCAGGCTGTCAAAGACAGTAAAGAAAACAAAAAGATATAAAGAGAGAAGACTGTATAACAGTCCAAAGGAGGAGAACATTAGAACCTGCAGTCCCCAACCTGCATAGCCAAAACAAACTGTAAACCATAAGCCTACTAGCAACAAAACTATAAGCTACAACTCCAAACCTGTCTGGCCAAAACTGCAGAATACAATCAAATAGCACCAAACCTGTCAAAACTACAAACTCAAGCTAGCTCAAAACCTGCATAGCCCAAGCTTGCTCAAGCCTGCAATTCCAACTGCAATCAGCTGGCCCAAGCAATCTGCAAACAACAAACTGCAAGCCTGCATCTCAAACTGCAAAATCCAAACTCATAGGCAAGCAGAACTGTAAGTGGATCAAACAAGCCAAGTTTTCCCAAACAAACTCCAAGCCAAGAACAAACAGTTTTAGAATCATCATCATCATCAAACAATCAGGGCCAAAGAGAAAGAGGAAAAGTTTTAGAAGCAAAACAACATAGGGTTTCAGAAACGTGTTCCTCATCAACAAAATTCAGAAGCAAGCAAGTTCTCAGAAAATCATCATCATCAAACATTCAAATCAAAAGAACAACAAAAAAATACCAGAAAAGCAGGGTTCATCATTTCTCCTCCGCCCCCTATCCTCAAAGGAGCACCTCCGTCTCACATCTCTCTCCCTCCATCTTTTTCAGAAACAAAATGCTCAAGGTACGTCCCTCAAACCCTTACTACATGTAAACATCAAAGGTTAAAAGATTAAACATGCAAGTAACATGAAGCAAACCATCAAACCATGAATTTGTAAAAAACTAAAAAACAAGAAGTAAATCGTACTGTTTCTCTGAAACTCTGGACTGCTGTGAAGAGAACAAGAAGTAAAAGGCGACGCTCCGGTGGCTAGGGCTCACGGAAGGATTATCAACGCTTTTTGTTTGAGAAAGATGAAGAAACGGAGAAGAAGAGCAAGAGCGGTGCCGCTGTTGTAAACTTGCCAACCCTAATCAATGCCAAACCCTAACAAAACTGTGCAAACCGGATACTGGGCCTTTGCCCCAACAATTGCCTTAAGCCCATAGCATTCTCTAAGCGTGCACACCCCCCTTCCATTTTGTTCTTGTTTTTTGTTCTATTTTCATCTTGGGCCTAACCATGAACCCTAAGCCCATCATTTTTCTTTTTTAATCTCTTCAAACTATTACTTTTTTAACTAATATCATTTCAAATAATTTATTTTCTTTTCTTTATTTATAATAAAACAAAACAATACATTAAAATCTTATTTTGATTTACTATTTTGATTTTTATACATATATAGTTTTAATTTTCTTTATTAATTAATATTTGTTATACTAATAAAAATATGTAAATAAAAGAAACTTTAATTCAAGTAATTTTTTCTTTCTTTAAAACTTTTTATTTACATAATTAATAAAACAAAATAATAATAATACTTAATCTTTATTAGGTTAAATTTTATTTGTTTATTTGTAAATAAATACACGCATCTCATAGTTCTTTGATTTTCCTTATTTTATAATTCGTTATAATTTTTACATTGAATTGCGACAGTTCGATTTGGTTGTAACACGTATTTGGACATTATTATTCTGATAAGACTCATCCCCATTTGTAAATAATTGTACCTCCATCCCCGGATACTTTTTTGTAATAACTTAGACTTTAAATTCCCGCAAGTTATTGCTTTCAATATACTATATAGTAATTAGGGTTTGTATGGCAAGATTTGAAATCAATCGCTAGATGACCTAATACAAGAATAAATGCATGAAAATCAATACACAATTCACACTTGCACCTCTAGATTAACCTCGCTTGTTGCCTCGGTAAATGCAATCATGTCCCTCGAATATGAGACACTCTAGCAAATGCCCCTTCGATAAAAAAAGATCGTAGTCCCTCGATGACCCTCGATGCTGCCTTCGATAAAACGATCTCGTCCCTTACAAAATTGCTAGAGCGTCTCAAAAGTTGATTTCAATGATTGTATGCGATGACCCGCGCCTGTCCCGTTTAACATCCTAACACAAGGTTATTCACCAAATGCAATGGTGAAATAACACTGTCAAAAGGGTTAAAAACATAAGAAAGATCTTTGAGTAAAATAGGCTAGACAACTCTTAGTTACTTGATCAAAAGCTTTCAAAACATCCTTGCCATTTTAAAACGCATCTCACAACACAATTTCAAAACAAACTTTCAAAACATTGAAATATCTTTTCAAAAAGACACACATCTTTGTATATATTCAAACAAGAATCGTTACAAAGGTTGCCTAAACAAGGCCTCTTTTTCAAAGCATTTCAAAACCACACACACAAAGCACCATTTCAAACAATTGAAAAGCAAAGGCAAGTGATCTAAAATAAGTAACTAAGAGCCCATGGAAAACCATGGATGAAAAGGGTGTTAGCACCTTCCCTTTTCATAATCTACCCCCTGAACCTAAGAAAAACATCTCAAAGGTCTTTCCTGTGCTTTTTGACCTTTCCTTTGGATAAAATAAAAAGTCGATGGCGACTCTTGCTAAACCGAACAATTGTGAACACAAACACAAAACCTCAAGTCAGTTCTCCCACCGTATCACAGTAAGCATGGGTGTTCGTCTAGAAGAAGGTGTCAGGGAAGGACGCTTGACGAAAGATGAAGGAACAAAGAAGTCATCATACGACTTTTCTAGAAAAAAAGAAAGTGAAATGAATGTTGTCGTTGAAGAAAGGAAGTTTAGACCACCGAGAAGACATCATCGGTACCAACAACATGTTGCTTTTGTAACTCCAATCGTCAATGTAGCTCCGACTACTATTGCCTATCAGAGACCACCTTCTCAGGGAAATCAAGGACAAAGTTAGAAGAGAGAAGCTTTTGACTCAATTCCAATGAGCTACACAGAGTTATTTTCGGCTTTGATTCAAAAAAGTTTGGTTCAGACTAGGCCTCCCCCTACTATACCTTCACCTTTACCATGGTATTATAAGGTGGATCAAACTTATTCTTTTCATTAAGGAGTGCAAGGGAACAACATCGAAAACTGTTACCCCTTGAAGTCTGAAGTACAAAATATGGTGAGATATGGCCTCCTATCATTTAAAGATTTTCGTCCTAATGTGAAGGATAATCCACTACCCAAGCATGCAGGTGGAAATACCATGGATATGGTTTCTGGTTGTCTTGTGGACTTCCGAATTTTTAATATCAACATGGTTAGAGGGGATTTGGTGAAGATGCATGCTGATCTCTGTGAATTTAGCTATTATACGCATGACCATACTGATTGTAGTATTTGCAGTACATATATTTAGGGATGTGATAAAAAATAAGAGTTGATCTTCAAGAAATTATAGACGAAGGTCTTATCCACATAATCAGGCTAATGGCTAAGTACGAAAAAGATGTGAATATGGTTTATGGATGTCCCAGTGAATTCCGGATTTTTGATGTGAAATATATGAATGATGATTTGGTGCAGCTGCACGCTACATTTTGTCACATGGATGTCCAAGAAGAACACCATTATGAGTCTTGTCAGATTTGTTGTAGGCATTCTCGTGGTTGTTCTATCGTAAGAAGAGGTTTTCATTTGTTGTTATACAATGGTACTATCAAAGTCACATGCAATAGAGATGGTTACAATGGAGTTAATGTGATTGAAGATTGCTCGGTCGAGGCCATGTCTGATGATGAATATGTTTCTGCTGATGAGTTCTTTTCTTCTGAAGAAGATATGTTCTTCGATAATGATTCTGTGATGCCTAAATATTTTTAAGAAGGGGTGAATGTTATTGTGTCGTGTTTTGGCATTCCCACTCCTATAGATATTGAGTACCATAGGAAGCCAGCTATTGCTCCAGTGGTTATTTGCCTGCCTGGTCCTGTCCCATATAAATCAGACAAAGATGTGCCATATAAATACAATGCGAATATCTTGGAAGATGGTGTTGAAATTCCTATCCAACCTTTGTCTGGTGTCAAGAATATTACTGAAGCTAGTCGAGTAACCCGCAGAGGCCGTGTCTTCGCCCCTATCATTCGAGGGGATGTTAATTCTAATAAAAGGGTTGTTGAAAGTACCAAACCTAAGAAATTGGTGGGAGAATCTAGTGGAACTTCTTTGGAAAATGGTGTGGACAACTTGTTGAAGATTATCAAGATGAGTGACTACAAGATCGTGGATCAATTGTTGCAAACTCCATCTAAGATTTCCATTCTAGCCTTGCTAATGAACTCTTCTGCTCATCGGGAATCTTTGATAAGAGTGTTGGATCAAGCTTTTATGGAAAGTGATATGTCTCTGGACCAGTTCAACAATGTTGTGGGGAATAATATATCTTGTAATAATATGAGTTTCTGTGATGACGAATTACCCGATGAAGGAAGGAACCATAACCTGGTTCTCGATATTTCCATGAATTGTAAGAATGAATCTCTTTCCAATGTGCTGATTGACAATGGGTCTACTTTGAATTTCATACCAAGGAGTACAATCATGAAGCTTAAGTATCGAAGTGGCATAATAGTGAAAGCTTTTGACGGTTCAAGGAAATCTATCATCGGAGAAGTAGATTTTCCTATTCAGATAAGTCGACACTTATTTCAGATTACTTTCCAGGTTATGGATTATGTTCCCGCCTACAACTATTTATTGGGACGACCGTGGATCCATGAAGTAGGAGCTGTTACTTCAACCTTGCACCAGAATATGAAATTTGTTCGTGAAAGGAAGGTGGTCACTGTGAATGGTGAGCAAGCACTGTTGATATCTCATTTGTCTTCCTTTAGCATTGTAGAAGATGGCGAAGCCTCTGTCGAAACTCAGTTCTAAGCTATGTCCATTGATAATGTAAGGAAGAATGAGAATTCTATAGCCTCATTCAAGGATGCACAACATGTAGTGCAGAAAGGCCCTAGTAAGGTGCGGGGGCAGGTTATCCATCCTCCTGTTAACAAGAATGGCACTGGTCTGGGTTTCTCAATGAAGAAGAAAATCGTGAAGCCGAAGTCTGCTTTGGGTAAATATCAAGACATCTTTCACAATAGAGGCTATCTTCATCCAACTACTCTTAGGATCAACACTATCCTGGAATATGAATCAGAGCAAGATATGTCAAACTACGTGACACATGGAGTCAGAGTCCAAAATTGGATCACTATTGATGTTCCTTCTTGCATTCACATTTCTAAGTAAACTGTTTTTTGTTAGTCTTTTCAAAAATCTTTCACTCTGCCCAAGGTGGAAGTATTGATATTGTATGGGCATATCTGTTGCTTTGATCTTTAAAATTATTAATAAAAGTTGTTTTTGATTCCAAAATTGTGTCTTTATTCTCTTCTTTTTTTCTTGGAAAATGGTAATCAGAAAAATCCTTTCAAAATAAATAATATATGTAAATAAATATGCATAATCATTTGCTATATGTGTCAGTTTCTAAAATCAATCATAAATCATATGTGCAGATTAATTAAAAAAAACCCGGTGAGTACAATGATCCTGCACCCTCTCCCAACTTTGAATATCCTGCATATGTGGTTGAAGAAGAAGAATATGATGAAACCGCATAAAAGGTTTAACGGTTGCTTGAGCGCAAGGAAAGTACCATTCGGCCGTATAAAAAGTCTTTGAAGACGATTAATTTGGGTTCAGAGGAAGATCCAAAAGAAGTCAAGATTGGAGCATTAATTCATCTCGATGTGAAAAAATAAGTTGATTGAATTGTTAAAAGAGTATGTGGATATCTTTGCTTGGTCTTATCAAGACATGCCTAGATTGGATACTAATATTGTGGAACATCATTTGCCACTAAATCCAGAATGCCCACCAATCAAGCAGAAGTTGCGAAGAACTCACCCTGATATGGCAGTGAAAATTAAAGAAGAAGTTTTAAAGCAGATTAATGCCGTTTTTCTTGTGACATCAGTGTACCCTCAATGGATTGCCAATATTGTTCCAGTAACAAAGAAAGACGGAAAAGTTTGCATGTGCGTTGATTATATAGATTTAAACAAAGCTAGTCCAATAGATGACTTTCCATTTCCACATATTGATATATTGGTTGATAGTACAACAAAATTCAATGTATTTTCATTCATGGACGAATTTTATAGATATAATCAAATCAGAATGGCTCCTGAGGACATGGAAAAAACAACGTTTATCACACCCTGGGGAACATTCTATTACAGAGTGATCCCCTTCGGGTTGAAGAACGCTGGTGCAATGTACCAGAGGGCTATGAAAACCCTATTCCATGATCTGATGCACAAGGAAATTGAGGTATATGTTGATGATATGATCGCCAAATATTAGACTGAAGAAGGGCATATGGAAGATTTGTTGAAATTATTTCAATGCTTGAGGAAGCATCGTCTCCGCTTGAATCCAAATAAGTGTACTTTTGGTGTTTGTTCAGAAAAACTGTTAGGTTTCATTGTCAGCCAAAAAGGAATTAAAGTTGATCCTGACAAAGTTAAGGTAATTCAAGAAATGCCCGCACCAAGAACTGAAAATAAAGTTAGAGGCTTCCTCGAACGGTTGAATTACATTTCCAGATTTATTTCCCATATGACTGAAACATGTGAACCGATCTTCGAGTTGGTAAATAAAGATCGAGGTTGTGTGTGGAAAGATGATTGCCAAAGTGCATTCGAAAGTATTAAAGAGTATCTGCTTGAACCTCCTATATTGCTCCCTCATGTTGAAGGAAGACCATTGATTATTTGTCTAACCGTGTTAGATAATTCTATTGGTTATCTTTTGGGACAACAAGGTGAAACAGGAAGAAAATAATATGCCATTTATTATCTCAGTAAGAAGTTTACTGAATGTGAGTTAAGGTATTCTATGTTAGAAAAAACATGTTGTGCTTTGGCTTGGACGACCAAGCGATTGTGGCAATATATGTTGAATCATACTACTTGGTTGATTTCCAAAATGGATCCGATTAAGTATATTTTTGAAAAGCATGCTCTTACCGGAAGAATTTCCCGTTGGAAGATGTTGTTGTTGTCTGAATACGATATTAAATACCGTACTCAGAAGGCTATAAAAAGCGGTGTGTTGGCAGATTATCTTGCTCACCAACCAGTTGATTATTATCAGTCTGTTAAATATGATTTCCCTGATGAGGATGTGATGTATTTGAAAGTAAAATATTGTGATAAACCTTTGCCTGAGGAAGGTCCTGATCCTGAACCCCAGTGGGGTGTTGTGTTTGATGGAGCTATGAATGCTTATGGAAAGGAATTGGTGCTATGATTATCACTCCTCATGGGTCGCATATCCCTTCTACTGCAAGATTAGAATTTGATTGTACCAATAATATGGCAGAGTATGAAGCTTATATCATGGGTCTTAAAGAGCCTATAGTTCTCATAATCAAAACTCTAGATGTATTTGGCGATTCAACTTTGGTAATACATCAGATTAAAGGAGAATGGGATACTCGCCATGTTGGCTTGATTCCCTACAAAGACTATGCTAGAAGATTATTACCTTTCTTTAATAAAGTTGAATTCCATCATATTCCCAGAGATGAGAATCAGATGGCAGATGCTTTAGCCACCTTGGCTTCTATGTACCAAGTAAATACTTGGAACGAGGTACCTCATATACTAGTTCGATGTCTAGATAGGCCAGCTCATGTGTTTGCAACAGAGGGAACATCAGACGAAAAACCTTGGTATTATCATATCAGGCATTTCCTTCAAGTTCAGGAATATCCGATTGGTGCGTTGAACAAAGATAAAAAGACATTGAGAAGGTTAGCAGGCAGATTTTTCCTTAATGAAGATGTGTTGTACAAAAGAAATTAAGACATGGTCTTGCTCAGATGCGTGGATAGACACGAAGTAGACATGTTGATACATGATAACCAAGAAGGTTCCTTTGGTACCCATGCCAATGGACATTGGATGGAAAAGAAGATGCTTAGGGCATGTTACTATTGGCTGACAATGGCATATGACTATTGCAAATTTTCAAAGAAGTGCCATAAATACCAGATTTATGCTGAAAAAATTCATGTGCCTCTGACGCTTCTCAATGTTATTTCTTCCCCTTGGCCTTTCTCTTTGTGGGGTATTGATATAATTTGAATGGTTGAACCCAAGGCATTGAATGGATATTGTTTCATCTTGGTAGCAATAGATTACTTCACCAAATGGGTGGAAGCAACTTCCTATGCTAATGTCACTAAGCAGGTGGTGGTACGCTTTATCAAGAACCATCTAATATATTGGTACGGTGTGCCAAGCAAGATTATCATTGATAATGGATTGAATCTGAATAACAAGATGATGACAAAGCTTTGTGAAGAATTCAAGATTATCCATTACAATTCATCTCCTTACAGGCCAAATATGAATGAGGTTGTTGAAGCTACTAACAAAAACATTAAGAAGATCATCTAGAAGATGGTTGTTACCTATAAATATTGGCATGAGATGCCCCCTTTTGCTTTGTACGGGTATCACACATCTGTCCATACTACAACAAGGGAAACCACATTCTCTCTCATGTATGGTATGGAAGAAGTTCTCCCCATTGAAGTTGAGATTCCCTCTTTGTGTGTGATAATGGAAACCAAATTGTCAGAGGCTGAATAGGTCCAAAACAGGTTTGACCAATTGAATTTTATTGAAGAAAAGAGAATGAAAACCTTATTCCATGGTCAGTTATATCATAAGAGAATGAAGAAAGCTTTTGATAAGAAGGTCAAGCCTCGTGAATTCAGAGAAGCCGACCTCGTGCTCAGAAAGATCATATCTTTTAACACTGATTCTAGGGGAAAGTGGGTTCCTAATTTTGAAGGCGCATATGTTGTCAAGAAAGCCTTCTCTGGAGGTGCGTTGATTCTTGAAACTATGGATGGCGAGGAGTTCCCACGTCCTATGAATGCTGACGCAATCAAGAAATAGTTTGCCTAAAGAAATAAAAGAATAGCTCGCTAAGTCAAAAACCCGAAAGGACATCTTACGCAAAAAGGAGCGTCTCGGTAGGTTAAAAACTCGAAAGGGCGGTCTAGGAAAAAATAAGAGACACAAACAAAATAATTTTTTTGCTATATTGAAAACCCACAAGGGAAACCTAGGCAAAAGTTAGGGATTTCTTGGAAAGTAACTACATCAGACAAGACTTGATCATTGAAGCAACAATTTTCTCGGATCCTCACCACACTTCAACAGAAGTCGCTGCTCAAGAATTCAAATTTGTTAGGGAGAATAATGGTCATTTCATTTCAATGTATCTTTTCCAATATATTACCATTTTCCAAACTTTGTAATTATCCATGGAGTCTCGCCATTCGCAGACTACCATTCTATTAATAAAGTTTGAGCCTTTATCCAATTCCTTGTAGTTCTTATCTTATGCTATTTTTAAAAAAAAAAATCCATTTATTATTGATAGTAATTTTCAAAACAAAAATATTTAATAATAAAAATGCTTTTGAAAAGAATTTACAAATTAATTTTTACTTCATATTTTGTGATTCAAGTAGAACAAAAGTAGTGATTCCAAGGAAGGACAAACTCCAAAGTTTTGAAAAAATATTCCCCAAGAAAAGTCTCTCAGGTCACTCTTGCTCATATGCGCATGATCCTCTTACATGTCTTTCCTCGGATAAGTGGAGTTCATACCAATTGATATATGGTGCGATGTTAAGTCTGTAATCTCATTTTCCCCAGTCAAGTCTCGGGTCAGATTCTTCTCCAAGTTGATTATTTTGGTTATGGGTTTGCACGGTTTGGTGCCACTATCCTAGTTTCTCTAGTCAGGACTTGATGCATATTTTTTTCTCCAGTTGAGCAACTAGACAAGGGCAATATCTTTTCTAAGAAGCATTGGACCAGCTGTCATCCTTTTGGGTTTTCTCTCACCAAGTGTTGAGTTTGATTTAAAATCCCCGTAATTTTGACTTCTTGTTGTATTGTTTAACCTTTTATATCCCCAAGTGAAGCCGAGATGATGCTTCTCTCTAAAAGTTGTTATCCCCATGAAGTTTCATAATTTATCCCCAGAGAAGTTTGTGTAATCATCACTCTTGATATTGAAGAAGGTATTTTGGGCTCCACTAGATGATGGGGTGTTGTACTCCCGATGAAGTCAGCACGAGATCCCCATTTGAAGTCTCAACGATATGGTTTTTAGCTTCCCTAAGGAAGTCAGTATTATAATCTTCGGTAGAAGTCTAGACAATGAGGCATTATCTTCCCTGGTGAAGTTTGTATGATATTCCTCGGTGAAGTCTGGAGGAGGATGTTATATCCCTGCATCTGTATTGGTTTATTGCTATCAGATTATGCTGTAATTAATTTTAAGCCATGTTTTCTACCCAGTAGAGTTAAGCCGTGAAGTAGGAATTTGTTTCCCCAGTAGCTGCTTACTCTCTTTTGAAATTTTCCTCCTGGATGTGATTTAGCCGAGTGTTGACTTTACCCAAGTTAGTTTGTTTTGGTTATTCCTAGTATTGTATGTCTGTTTTGTCAGCATATACATGATAACATTTATACATCCGTACATACATCATGCATAGCTGAATTAAATTTCATTGCTCATTTGCATTTATTGATGTTTTGTTAGAAAATTGCCCTAGTTTGCAGAGTTATGTTACCCTCTCTCCAATAGAGTGTCAATCTTAAGCAGAAAGCATATATCCTTTCATTTTCCCCACTGAGTTATCCCTCGTGGAAGAATTATGCTTTAGCCTTCTTATTCGGCCCATTATCTAGATGGAATGTGATCCCTTTTTGAGTTTATTTCTCATCAGGTGCTATCTTGGCTGACTATTTCACTACAGTTTATTTCTGGTTTGGATCTGTAGTCCCCGACAATGTTATTATTATGATTTCTATAGGCTTTAAGCCCGAGTTTGAGAATGTGCATTTATTTTGGCACGAGAAGACTTTATCTCCTCAGCAGGACTGTATTGGCACTTTCCCAATGAAGTCATATTTCTTTCCCCAACATGCTTCTTATAACAAAAAGTGAGACGTCTCTTTGTTTGAGCAACCTGTACTTCCCCGGTAAGCATGTTAGTTCCTCGAGAAGATTCATTTGTTACTCCGATGAATGGTAGTCTCGTCATTATCAGAGATAGTTCGTTGTTGAGATTTTTGTTACTCCGATGAATGGTAGTCTTGTCATTGTGTGAGATAGTTCATTGTTGAGATTTATTACTCCAATGAATGGTAGTCTCGTCATTATAAGAGATAGTTCGTTGTTGAGATTTGTTACTCTGATGAATGGTAATCTCTTCATTATGTGAGATAGTTTATTGTTGAGATTTTTGTTACTCCGATGAATGGTAGTCTCGTCATTATGGGAGATAGTTCGTTGTTGAGATTTTTGTTACTCCGATGAATGGTAGTCTCGTCATTATGGGAGATAGTTCATTGTTGAGATTTGTTACTCCGATGAATGGTAGTCTCATCATTATGGGAGATAATTCATTGTTGAGATTTTTTACACCGATGAATGGTAGTCTCATCATTATGGGAGATAGTTAGTTGTTGAGATTTATTACTCTGATAAATGGTAGTCTCGTCACTATGGGAGATAGTTATATATTGAGATTTTTGTTACTCTAATGAATGGTAGTCTCGTCATTATAGGAGATAGTTCGTTGTTGAGATTTGGTACTCCGAAAAATGGTAGTCTCGTCATTATGGGAGATAGTTCATTATTGAGATTTGTTACTGCAATGAATGGTAGTCTCGTCATTATGGGAGATAGTTCATTGTTAAGATTTTTATTACTCCAATGAATGTTAGTCTCGTCATTATGGGAGATAGTTCGTTGTTGAGATTTGTTACTCTGATGAATGGTAGTCTCGTCATTATGGGAGATAGTTTGTTATTGATATTTGTTACTCCGATGAATGGTAGTCTCGTCATTATGGGAGATAGTTCATTGTTGAGATTTGTTACTATGATGAATGATAGTCTCGTCATTATGGGAGATAGTTCATTATTGATATTTGTTACTCCGATGAATGGTAGTATATTCATTATAGAAGATAGTTCGTTATTGAAAATTTTGTTACTCCAATGAATGGTAGTCTCATCATTATGGAAGATAGTTCGTTGTTGAGATTTTATACTCCGATGAATGGCAATCTCGTCATTATGGGAGATAGTTCATCATTGAGATTCACTTTGCTCTAAAAGATTTCATATTGTTTCCATACACAAGTATTGATGCTAATCATTTGTTACCTACCCTAATATTGGTTTTTACCGATATTATCTTACCACTTATATTCCCTGTGATTCGATGATACTTTTTTGCTATCTTCTCGGTGAGTGGATAGTTCGTAGTTATTTGTCGACCATTTTTATCCTTTACTCTTCTCCTCAATGTTTGAGTTGATGATTCTTTATCTCTTCCTTGGGTTTTACACCAGTAAAGTTGAGTCCTCTGTTCACTAGTGATTTATTTTCGTGACCAAATTTTCTTTCTATCCTATATTTTATTTTCTGCTTCCCCAGTGGTGTCTTGTGTCACCTTTGTTTTGTTTGTTTTCATGCGCAATCATATGCATTGCATGGCATCTTAGGCCAAAAATAGAGCTTATTTTATATTTAAGTATCTTCAATCGCGTCGACACAAAAATTTTAAGTATCTTCAATGGAATCTGGATAGAATACACTTAAATAAGGGCAGCTGTTATACCCCAATTTTTGCACCTAAGATTCCTCTATCATCTCATATCAACCCAATCATATCAAGATCACACTAGGATTTGGTTCTTCTCCCTATCTCTAGGTTTCCTCATGAGGGATAACCAAGCACTTTGATTTGTGTAATATAATCATATATGTCTTACATTGATTGACTTTTAGATAACAAAATATAATGAATTTTTACTCTATAATTGTTGGTACTATAGGTAATGGCACAACACAACTCATCAGGTTGATTCGTAGGTTCATGAGCTTATTTCCATGCCTTATTCAACAAAGATTCATTGAGATTTAAGCTTCATCATTGAGAGTGCTTTATAATAATTTCATGACAAGGTCTACTATGATTCATCATGCTTCAATTTTCCAAAGGAAGTCAGAAGATGCAAGAATTGATTGAAGAAGTTTGACCTAATTGGACAAGTTCTTGATTCCTTGATCATATGTGCATAACTCCCTCAATTCTAAACATTTGGAAGTGTTTATTTTTGCTATAGGTTCTTATTATCATCCCCAAAAATTTATATTCACATAGCAAACGTATTTGTACAAGAAAGATTGTCAAAATTGAAAGGGCATCCCAAGTCATTTTGATTCTCTAAGGGCTAGGTTTTTGAACTTCCAAGGGCTATATCTTGTCCATATTTAGAGATATTTTATTGATTCCAAATATATTTTTATCTTTAATTAGTTACCCATAAATCACTTCAAAGGTTTCAAGAAAATTTTGTGTGAAAGATTACTAATGATTGAGAAAGATTACAAGTCCTCTAAATAGGCTATCAAGTCCCCTCATGCGACTTCAAATGCTCATAACTTGGTTAATTTTTGTCTCCGTGACCCCATTATTTTTCCAAAACAATATTTGGTATGTCTACTATAGTTTTGTTTTTATGAGCAAGACATGAACATGCTTAGAAAGTGGTTGAAATTTAGAAAAGATTATAGGTCTTTTGTGAATTTCCCCAAATTTGTTCATGATTTTCCAAAGATCATAACTCTTTCATTTTTTTTATTATTTTTGAGTGATCTTAATTCCACACTTAAATTCAAGAGGTATACTTCATGTCATCTTCATATTTCAAAAGTAAATTTTGAGTGGGAGGTCATGTTTGAATGCAAAATATTACAAGACACTTTTGATGCCAAACATAGAAATTTTTCTAAGTGTAGGAAAACCGCGTGTTTTTGTTGATTTCAAAGAGACACAACTTTTGATCCAAGTCACCAAATGCAACCATTCTTTTCACATTACAAAGCTTGATTTAAGATCTCTCTAATGATTCAAAAACCACATCATATAGTGCCCTGCATTATTGGAACCATGGCTGTAAAGTTAGCTTCCTGAAAACTATTATAAGTTCAAAGTCATAATTAGTTTGGATTGGTTTCACCTCTAAACACAATGTTTTCATGTGATTTTGCTTCTAATCATGTTTATCAACTTTCCAAAAGCAATTAGCACCATGAAACACATATTTTGGTTAAGTTTTGATGCCAAACAAGTCACACATTGCTCATGTTTCAAATTCACGTGAATTCACTCAATTATTCTCCCATTTGCACGCTTAAGCATTTCCCCATCCTATCCTATAAATAAGATGCACATTCCACCTATTTTCACAAGCTTTTGATAGCCAATTGACCCTTACCAAGATCTTATTTGAACTCTTAAGGCTTGAATTCATTTCCTCATTTCCACACTCCAAATCACGAAAAAATCTTTTCAATGAACTTCGTTGGACTTCCCTGAAGCTAACCATACTCCTACGTTCAAGAATCGTGACCTGAATCAAGCTCTGTAATTACAGTTTCAGAGCTTCCTTCTTGAGTTCGAACATGTAGTTTTCTCCTCCAGTTTGCCTCAATTTTGTTGCTAGAATGTAGTTCTTGGTTCCCTGATGCTTGTGGAAACATTTGTTTTCAACTATAATTAAGTTTTATACGTCTGTTTTTAAATCCCTTCTCAAAAAATTTCCTCTGGTTTTTTCCGAATTGATTATGTTGTGGCAAATATAAATTTGGCGCGAGGGTACCATTGGAATCGTCTTGAAGAGATGAAACGAATGATACCGGTCTGGAGCTCCAATTTTTCCATTTCATGAACCTACAAATCATGTGGATAGAGGTTAAAGATGACCTACGTGTCAGTCTCCAACCAATGATGAGCTGCCACGTATTTTTTTCAAATTTGTTTAAATAATGGATCACATGTGATATTCCTTGAAGATCATGATATGCACAGCGCGTCTGATCCATTAGATTAGCTTACTAACACGTTTTGATTCTCATCCAATGGTCCACACTTTTCTGACTTTATTTTTATTTTTGATTTTTTATATTTAATTGTTTTAAACTTCAAAAAATCATAGAAAATTCATTTCTGACCCAAAAATTATGAAAAAATTGATAAAAATATTTTTAAATATTCTCTTTCTGATTTTTATTTTTTTCATGACTTTATTTTCTGATTTGATATTTTTTATGATTTTTTAGTTGTTTTGACTTATTTTTAATTGTTTAAAAATACTTTTTGGTATTTTTAAATTCTGGAAAAATTCATCAAAATCATTTTCTTTATTTCTGGCTTTCTGAAATTTTTTATATAAGTTTATTCTAATTTTTACTTTTTTTAATCATTTATCACTTACTTAAGTGATTTTTACAGTTTTAAAAAATTACCAAATTTTTTTGTAAAAAATACTTGAGGTCATCTCTTATTTTTCTATATTTTCTTATAATTTTTATTTGATATTTTGAATATATTTTTCTATTTTTCCTTTTATTTTCATTTAAAAAACAATTTAAAATAATTTTCTCCTTTTATTTTGATTATTAAATGCAACTTTATTTTTGAATATATTATGGCTGAGCTTGAACTATGTGATTTTTGATCATGAGCTTCATTAACATCATTGGATCTTGGGTGTTGAGGTTAACTCCACCAAAATGGATGAATGATTTTAATGATAGTTTGATTAAAATCTTTGGTTCTAATATTTACCCTCCCTCTTCATCTTATCCCTTTCTTACTTGTGCTACATGTTGTTAGAGGATGATCTACATATCATTTCTCCAAATATATGGTACATAGATTGCTATTGACTGGCCTCAAAATAGGTGTGACTTCTATATAAGTCCACTTATGATTGCTTAACATAGCGCTAAATTTTGTCTCGATTCGATAAATGATCATTTGTGGCCCAAACCTATGTTTGCAAGCCCAAGGATGTTTAATTTGAAACCTTTGACCCAATAACCTTGAGGTTCATTGTTAGGAGGCTTTAGACTTATCAATCCTCTAATGAACCATCATAAACTTTAGTCTAAGTGAATCATTTAAACATCGTTGATCATATGTTGTCGCCTCGAGAACTTGAAATGAATGATATACTTGACAAAAAGCAAATGAAACTTGTTTATTGAGAAGCTTTTATTTTAACAATCTTCTAATGAGTTTTCAAATGCAAGTTTCAAGATGGTCATTTAACTAACCTCTAGTTTCAAACTCACTAATAATTAACTTTTACTTTAAGTTTTTACTACACGTCTTTACTTTTACACACCATTTATTTTAGCATTTTCATTTTATGCTATTTTCATCTTTGCTTACTTGAGCATTTAACTTTATGTCATTTGTATTTTGCTCACTTGAGCTTTCATTTTCTTTTTGAAGATACTTAATAACTAACTTGAACAATAAAATTTTTTTAAGGTTACTTGGACTATTTGTCTACTATCCTTGGCATCATGGGGTTATGGATCTCTTGGACTTAAGATTAGAAGCCTTGACTACCCTTGAGACCTTGTGACTTCTATTGTTATTTTGTATGGAGTTTTTGGGTTTACCCCAAGACATTGGGTTGATTTTCTTCATGTGCAGGTTATTCTAATTATATACTTTGTCTGTGATTTGGAATTCCTCTGTATACAGCCGTTACTCTGCCCAATTTTTGTGAAGACTTAATGCATTTTAAGCTTGTTTATCTTAAGAGGTTTAATATCTTTGCTTGTTTGGTTTCAGTCCAAACGGTGGGAACTCTACATTGAGTCATTGTGTCAAGTGTTTGCTACTTGTTGGTTAGACTGTTCTTTTCCATAGCTCTTACCTTATGCCTTAGGATAGTCCCTTCATCTCCTCCCATCTTCTTTAATTTAAAAAATATTCTCCCTCCTTTTCAAAACTCTTCTGGAATTCTAACTTGAAACGTTTTCACAATAAACTTGGACTTAGGTCCATGCCCTTTTCAAAAATATTTTCTTAAACAAACTTTAATCAACATAATCATACTTTGACATTTTTTTGTGAGAGTACTAAAAGTCAATCAATTTTATTTAAACCATTTTGCCACTTTGGCTTTTTACTTAATTTTTCTCAAACAATTAGACTCTTGTCAATTTTTGTGGTGATGCGAACTACTATACTTCTATGATATATAGTGAAGTGAGATTTTTTCCACTTGGGTGTTGAGCGAGGCTTTGTTGATCTTAAAATCCAAGCCATATCCTCGACTTTGAAATGATGTAAATTCTCCTTTCTCAGAATCGTGGGTAGTAAGTATGTTCTTTCATTCAGATATGACGATGATGTCTCGTCTCTTAAAATTAACCAACACACTTGTGCTTTAAAATTTTTAAAGGTGAACTACGAGTACCCTGATCCCCTATTGCACGGAAGGTGGTACGTAGGCACTAAAGGTTTGCAACCGCAGCAAGTGCAAAAATTGTAAAAAATATTTCTTTTCTCACCTCCACCATCTATTTTTGTATACAACAGTTATAGCCAAAATACACAAATTTTCAAAGATGTTCCTACGGAGTACCATAGATCTTTAGGGTGCTAATACCTTCCTTTTGCATAACCAACCCCTGTACCTAGATTATGTACCCTCTTTTTTGGGTTATTCTCTCTTTACCTATTCCTTAGGAAACAATAAAGCACGGTGGATATTTTTATTCGATCTGTATGAGTCAAGTCAATCCGATGGCTTAGTCTCAACATTTCTACCGCTACACCCCTTTCTCCAATAAGAAGATGAGATCCAAATGGTGGTGCAAAATGACCATGGTTATTATGGAATGGATTGTAGGGACGCTGACCAAAATGCTTATGCACATTCTCGTGATGATTATTCCCAAGCCCAATAAAAATGTCTTCATACAGCCCTTAATTTCCAATTTCTTTCTAGTTTCTTCGAGGGTTCTCAACAAGATGCCTCAACTCATCCTATCCCCTAGTCACATTAGTAACCACTTCCATGAATTGGGCCATCTGGTTGGCCATCTGGATCCTCATTTCAGCTAACTCTGCTTGAACTTGCTCCATCTGGTGTTGTTGGTTACCTCTGGTTGAGTAGCAGTGAGTAGTCATATTTTGTGAATTCTGATAAGAAATGCAGAACCAAGAGTTAAGAATAATGGTCGAAAAAACATGTAATGCATGAGATGCTTGATATGCATGATATGTTTTTCATCTCCAGGGTATTCAAGAGTTTTGTCAACCATCATGAATAACAAACAACATGATAAAAGATATAGGCAATAAACAAGAGGAGATATAGTGACAATAACTACTTTCATTCATAACAAGAAACTTCGAATCAAATGAGTTCATACAAAATAATAGACATAATATGAAACAAAAGATAAAGATCCCAACCAACAAGCCTGGTGGTGATCATACAATAAAAAGAAATCAACAATCACATAGGGGGATCCCTCATCTCTGCATAGTACAAATGCCCTCCTTGTCTGAAGTAGTGTGTGCTTCATTCCTGGTCTCTTTGAACAACTTCTTTGTCTTCTCTTGATCATCCTCTAGCAAAAATTTCAATCACATCGTATTTTTGGTACAAATGACTCTTAATATATTAGCATTCCTCAAGTAAACTTTCATGTTCATTGTATTCTGGCAGTGGAATTGGTACATGTGCATTCTTCATTTCTTCCAATCGAGATCGAGGTCTTGCATTCTCTTCCATTACTTGTGTCATCTGAGCTTCCTCTGCATGCCTTTGGTCTTTTTCCTCATCCATTCCGGTATTTTTGAGCTTCATCTCAAGCTCTATAACCTTTTCTTTATACTTGTTTCTATATACCTGATGCTTTACACACTCTTGGTGCTTCCTCTTAGCATCTTCAAGGGCTTTCTTGTAATATTCAGCAGGAACAAAAGCATCTTCCTTCACTTCAGGTGTCCTCTTGGCCTTTCTGACTACAGGAGTTCCCTCACTGGCTAGCTTGAGTTTATAAACTAAATTTAATATTTATGCCCTACCCTCATAAAGTTTCATCTTTGACTCATGATCTTTCTGGTGAAGTTCTATATTTTCCACTTGAACCTGATTATATTCTTCTGTAGGCACAAATTCAGACAAAACAAGAGGTGGTTGTTCATACAATAGATTCTTCCATGGAAAAGGCAACAAAAGGGTTTCCAATCTCTTTTTGACCCATTCTACATAAGGATCTATGTCAATAGCAACTTTCTTCCCTATTGAATTTATGTTCCTTTTGTGAATCTATCTCTAAGCATTCTTCATCTTCAGCAACAACTTTCGGTTCTTTACCTTCTCAAAGTAAAAAATCTCCTCAACTTCTACCTTCTTGGGTTGGTCATTCATAGCATATCCCAACTGTCAAAGAGCCAGAATGTGATTATAATTGATTCAACCCTTTGTTCCCATGAGAGAAACATTGGGGAATTCCCCACAGCTAGTGATGATATTTCGACCTTCCCTGATATATAATACCACCTTATGTCATAGGAAGTGAGCGCCACAAGCTCCTTTGACAATGGAAGAGAATCTTTAGTGTCTACAAATGGCCCCTTCGTAGGAAGGTGAAGCAAGAACCACTTGTAAACCCTAGGCAAGCAAAATTTAACAATTCCTTTCTTCTTATGTCTCATGTGAATGACATAATAGGTATCCGCTGACAGTGTTGGTACAAGGTTCTTATTCATGAAAACACATACAACAAATAAATCCACAAAATTCTCTTTATTCAAAAATAAATGGTGACATAGATTATGACAGCCAATATTGTATTGAAGGTAACCCAATTCTCTTTCTTCGCCACCTCTCTAGCTTTTCTCTCTAGGAATGCTGAAGAAAAACCATGAGTATCACCATTAGGTTTTCAGTTATCTTTTACTTCCTTCAAGCTCGAATAAAGAGTACCAACAATGAATTCTTCTTTTACCTTCTCGGGCATGCAAACAAAAAGTACATGATCATTAACCTTCAGGCGTAAGAGATAGGCATACTCCTCTAGAGAAGAAGCCAACTAATAATCTTGATATGTGAAGTATCTCTGCCTTGGATCATAAAACTATAGGAGAGTCAACAAAGCCTTCTGATCAACCGTGATGTCAAGTAACCACAAAAGATTGCCATAACTGTCACCGAACCTCTTCAGATTGTCATCCACTACTAGAGCACTCAACCCCTTCAAAAGTGACACCTCGAAATTGGAAAACTGATAGCCATAAGTGTGTCTGATAACCTCTTTGATGTTATCAATGTTGCTATCCATCTTTGACGAAGACAATGAATTTTGAAATGCCCTGGAATTGACATGCATATGATGCAATATGATAGGACCTAAGCTTCCGCAACACTGGATTACTGATGAACTTCCGAAATAAACGAATGTCACAGGATCAAAAGTTCGAAACATGCACTAAAAGAACACATAGTCACTAACAGTACTTGTATGATCATTTCCTCCCTGCTCACGAATGATGTCTTGGTAAGGGTAAGGTCAAGGGAAACAGAGTCAACAGTCCGCGTGAAAGTAATATCTTCGTTACACATATGTGATAACGATAACACCCCATTTGAACCTCGTCTGAGCATGGCTCTCATGATAAGACTTGATAGGAAATACGCCTATTATTCGTCATGACTATCAACTCTAATCATATGTGTTCCTAGTTTTTTAAAACTCCGGCCTGTGTATTGTTCCTTTTACCTCATAGTAATAACCCACCCATCAAGAAAAAATAGACAGTTCAGCATATCCAGTATATAGGAACAATGAAAATAAAATGCAATGCAAACATATATACAGATAAACACATATATACAGATGATCGAGCTATAAAGCTAAAAATAAATAAACACCCAAAGAAAAGAAAACAAACAAAATCTAGTACTGACTTGCAAGTTTTTCCCCAGCAGAGTCTCCAACTATCGTGTCTAGGATTTTCATCGAAGCGCGAAGGAGGCAGAAAGAAGAGTCTCCATCAATGTTATTTATCCCAAGAGAGGGAAATGAAACACTAAGTAAACCTAAAGCAAGGAAATAACATGGTCTCAAGACCAAGAGAAAGGGTAAGGAAGTTGATTATGCAAGGGGAAGATATTAGCACCCCTCACGTATGTGGTACTCCACAGGATCCACTCAAGTTTCTTCTAATTTAAGGGTCTGTAATAAAATCTAAATCCTAATGCTAAGGGAATGCATGCAAATTATATACAAAAAGAAAGTTTTTATTAGTTGTGCACACCGTGGTTGCGAATATTGTGCCTACGTACCACCTTTTATGAAATAGGGGATCAGGGCACTTGTAGTTCACCTAAAAAGGTGTTTTGATTTGTTGTGTGTTTTTTATGAACAATGCTAGCGATTCATGCTCTTTTTGAAAATGTTTTAAAAGAAAAAGTTTGAAGACAAAAAGGTTTGTATTGATTTATGTTTTTTACCTTGAAAAGGGATATGAGTAATGTTAGATTTTTTTTATGAATTTAGCAAAGAATAAGAGTTTTAGTTTTAATATTAGTGCAAAAGATAAAGACTAATCAAAAAGGGATATCAGTCTTATAAGTTGTCATGCTTGTGGACCTAAAGTTGGGATCAGAGGAAGATCTACCTAATATTGTCATGTATGGATACAAATCCTAAGGTCTATTTAGTTCAATCTTAGAGAAGAATGAACTAAAGATCCTATGGGGAGCATGCAACCTCTCAAGGAGAGAAGAAGAAGAAGAAGAAGAAGAAGAAGAAGAATAAGCAAGCAAGCAATTAAATATTTAGACAATATAGTGAAAGCAAGCAAATGTCACAATTAAGTACTTAGATAAGATACTTAAAGTATACGCACTTAGATAAGCAAGTAACACACAAACAAATCATGCATATAAGTGGATACCTAAATAAGCAATAAAAAAGGAAGAGAGATAGAAACACATCAATCGAGTATACATGCATAAGGGTAGATACCTAAGCAAGCAAGAAGGTAAGGGAAGAGATGATAAAACATCAAACACGGATGACAAGATATCAAGCATCAATGATTGTAATTGTTGCAACTGGTTTTTAAATCAAGAGTCGCCACTATTAGTTTTTATCCTAGGGAAGGGAATATAACAGAAAACCCTAATTCACAGACAGAGATAATAGGTTCAGACTCAGTTCTAGACGAAAGGAAGGTGTTAGGCACCTATCATCTACATTGTTCACAAGGATACTAGGTTTTAGGTTTGGGGTAAACAGGGTTTTAAATTTTAATTAGGGGAAAGGGTTTTAATTTTTAATAGGGGAACTCACCACGATTTTAATCGTATGCCTACATATCCTCTTATGAGGAATCAGAGTCCCAATTCGTAGTTCGTATTGGATTGGTCTTTTTCATGGGTTGCAAACGTACTTTGAATCACCTCTCATTTTGGTCGGGAATAGTGATTGCGGAGATTTTGGCTAAATGCACAGTTAGTCAAAATCTGTTTGAAACCCTTTTACAAAAACAATTGATTAGCTTAGTTGATTGTGAACAATAGTTTGATGTTTGTTTCATATTTTGTAGTCGTATTAATTGCAAAAAATCGTATTAATGCATGATTAAAAAATATTCAATGCAATATATAAGAAATATATGTACATGAGTTTGTTAGGAAAAATAATTTAAATGATAATATTTACATATTATAAATAATAAAATATGTAATAATAATAGTTAGTATAAAAATTAATAATAATAATAATAATTACAAATATAAATAATAGAAAAATATAGAAAAATATATGAATTATAAAAAAAAAGAGAAAATAAATTAATTAGGCAGGGGGTGCAGTTTTAGTTAGTAAGTAAAAAAAGAAGGGTGCTAAAAGAAGTGTTGGGCTAGGCCCCAAATAGTTCTGGACAGGGGGTGCTAATCTATTTAGGAGTTTAGCAATTAAATAGCATGGTGGTGCAAAGAGGAAACAGGCTTAGGCCCAAATGTTTGAGAGAGAGGCCGAGGGATTATGTGTGGCGCGGTGCATGGTTATGCGGTAGGACTTGGCCTATCGGCGGTCCAAAATGTATCATATGGATGAAACTGAGGGACTATGTTAGCTAGAAAGTACACGCGTGTATGGGATATAAATGGAATACATAACATTGTTTTCATTTTCATTCTTCATTATGTTTTTATTTCACAATGGAAATGTACCCTCCCTTCTCTCTCTTATGCACAACACGAACCCTTCATCTTTTGATTTCTACCCTTACAAACCCTAGGTCCTCCCATGGCGCCGTAACCCCCTCAATCCCCTATGTTCCAATCTAAAACCCAGTAAGCCCAACACACAATAAACAAAAATAAGCTACGCTTGCTTACCCCTGTGCGATATCGATTCATGTTCTTGCTTTTGTTGGTTAATCTTCTTCCTCTCTTCGATTGCAGGTTACTGGACATGGAAGATGGTGGTGATGGCCTTGAAGATGGAACGAAGGAGGTTAGCAAGGCGGCAGCAGTTCACACGGTTAGGATTTCAGATGTTGAAACCCTAACCGTCCTTTGCGTCTTCTTCAACAACCAAAGGTTGGTTCTTTCGATTCTGCTTCGCGGCTTCAAGGTGACTGGGTTCTTCTTCTTTGTTTTCCATTCGTCCCCGTCTATGTATTCTCTATTCTTCCTCCTCTGTATCAAGCCTCCTCTCTCTGTGTTCTTCAATTAGTATTTATAGGTTTTAGACGCGAATTTCCGTTAGGGATTTGAGTTACAAATTATTAGCCTAGATTTAGGAATTAGAGATAAGTTAGGGATTTAGATTGTTGTAATTGATTTCGATTTTCTTGTAATATGCGATTGGATTTTGTAATAAAGATTTGTACTGGATTCGTTCTTTCTGTAAGATTTATGATTTTGATTGACTGCAAATCTGAGATTCTGGGCTTTTAATCTGATAACATGGATTATGCAAATTTGATTTAGTTTAATTCATGTTTTATTTCATTGTAATAAAGATTTAATTTCATTTTCGGATTTGATTAAGTGTTATTTGATTTGCAGAAAAAACTAGGACTTGCAATTTGATTCGGTTACAATTTAGTTTTGTACTATAAAAAAGGACATGATTTTCATTAAATTTGAACAGTATCTGTAATTTGCAAAAAAATGCGCATAATTCTCATTGATTCACACAGTAACAGTTTTTCTGAATTGGGCTTTGCATCATGTTACATTGAGTTGGGCCTTGACCAAGTGTCCAGCATTTTCGTTTGAGTTTTGGGCCTATGTTAATTATTGTCTCTTTTGTCCAGCATATGCAAAAAACGTCTTTTGGGCTTCCATGCTGTAACAATTTTTTCTTGTTCTGCCCATAACCTTCTAAACAAACATTTTTTTAAAACTAGGCTAGGCCTAAAACTTGGCCCAAACAACTTTTTAATAAGTGATTGTAAAAACAATGTTTTTACTAATAACTTTTTCTTTTAAAATAAAACAGTAAAAATGACCAAACGTTAATTGGGCTAGCCAAAAACTTCAATGGGCCTATTATTCGTATCCACACCCCACCCTTTGCTATTTGAATAATGAAAAATGGAAATGGGACAACTAAAATAGACTAGTATATCTCAATCTCACCTCTTATTTTTACTAACAGCAACAAATCCTAATGGGCTTAATAATAGTTAAGAACTTAATAATCATTTTTTTTAAATCACTTTCCACATTCGAATCTCATGGGCCATTGGCCAACATGCTTTGCGAATGGGTTTATGGGTACGTGGGTCTTTCTGATTTAGAAAGCCCCATTACCTTTAATTAAAATAAACCCCCTGATTATCTTGGATTTAAGAACGGGTCATCAGATATTGCTGAACCATCCCTAATTAAAACATTTCTCTTCTATCTTTATTCTTGAAAAATATGATCGTAGAGGTAGGGAAAATTTGGGGTACGACAGTAATATATAAAATAGAGGATGACAAAGCATCAAGTCTCAAAGAAAATATATGGATGATAAAACATCACTAAACACACAAGTCAATGTGGTAAAACACATAAGAGATGGATATCTCACAAACAAACTTGAAGAAGTGAAGAAGTGGAATAAGGGAGAAATGATAAGAAATCAAAAGAGAACGACATAAAAGCACATCAAAATAGGGTGTCAGTTATGTTCCTAATATGATATACACCTTAGACTACCCTAAGCATTGCGACATGGGTCAAGAAGTGGAAGAAATTGTCTAATTAGACAAATAGAAATGCAAGTGTGAATTTAGAAGACAAATGTAGAAGCATATAAGAAATTGTCTAATTAGACAAACAAAAGTGCAAGTGAAAGCATAATTTAAGAATTATGGATTCTATGACTTGTATAATAAGTTAACTCAATATGAGGTTCAAGAGAAACAAAGTAAGAAGATGAAACTTCATACACAAATAGAGTCACCTAATTGATGAGTAACATCATCTAAAGATGGATGATACATGTCTTAGATCAAACAAAATTGATGAAGATCAAGTAAGATTGAAATGATATCTTATATGTCATGGGTTAATGGTTAATCCCTCATAAGGTATCAATCATGAACTTAAAACTTTAAGGGATGCTAACAATATAACAAACTTAAAGGCCAAGATGAATTAGAAAAGTATAGTCCCTAAATGCAAACAAGCATTGTGATATAAATATATCAAAGTTAATGTTATTAGATGTTACAACCAGTAGCCAACATCAAGATACTATAAATAGAAATGGCACAAAAGCTCATAAAGCAATCACTAAACAATGATGCTCAAAACACAAGTAAGAAAAAGAATGTAGCTTCTAATATGTCACCATGTTAGTTAGAAAGTATGTTTTTAACCAAGGATCAAGGAAGCATGAAGAATGGAGATGATAAGAGAAGTTAATATTGATACTCAAGCATAAGCTATTGGATCGTGGTCCTCTAGTTGATTCATCAATCATAAAACAAAGTCCTAAAGATGCATAAATGACTTACATCAAAGCATAAGTAATACAGAAATATTAGGATGCTTGAATGGTTCAAATGAAATGAACTCAAGGTCCTTAATATGTAATTATAACGAGAGAATAAAGAGCAACTTGGTCCCTTATAGGTTTCACAAGTGCATGCCTTGTATCTGAAGTTAGAGCAAAAACATTCATTCACAAATTAATTCAAACAAAAATATGAAAATGACTTTTAAAATTAAGAAAAAATTATTCTAAGCTCTTAAAGACTTATAGAAGTCATAATAAAACTTTTAGGGTTCTTATATTTCGACGGAAAGGTGAAAATGATATTCAAATATCCAAACTAGTTGAGAAAACCCCAAACTAGAGACCCTAAATCAAATAACTTGTGAAAAATAGAAATTCATAGAGGAAAACTGAAAAAAAAAACTAAGTTTCATGACCATAACACATTCAAGAACCTTAATCAATTAGATTTAGACTTTTAGAAGTTGAGGAAATGTGAAAATTATATCAAACTTCTAGCAAAAGTAAGTGAAATCCACAAAAAGACACTTAAACATCTCAAATTTAAAATCACATGAAAACACATGAAAAAAATAAGATAAAAATACAAGGATCAACACAACAATATAAGGAAGTCATAAAGTATTTTTGTGAGTTTTTTAGGTTAATGAAAAATTGAAAATAAAATTTAAACATTACACTAGTGAATAAAACACCTATTTAATCCCATGAATTAATTAATTAACCATAAAAATAAAAATGAGAAAATAAAAATTATTTTCAGAAAATATACTTAAAAGGAAGTTTAAAATATTTATTGTGGAATTTTTATGTTGGTAAAAATATTAAAATAAAACTGACAAAATTAATTGAAATAATAAAAAATTTAAAACATGAATGGATCTATTACACCTATTATGTAAAAAAAGTGTTACGAAAAGATTTAATCATGTTCAATAAGAAACATACGCATGGTCATCCTTGACCTTGAGACAAACCCTAAACCGTGTGTGCGTAGTGAACTTCAGATCCATGTAGCTACTTCGTTTCTCCATGAAATTAAATAAAATATGAAGCAAAGTTGTAGATCTCATAGAGTCTACAACGCGATATTAAGAATCATATCAAACAAGACCTAATTCAGAGAATTTGATCAAACATTCACGGATTTTCGTATTTCACACAAAACTCAGAACACGATGCAAACTTAGAATCACATAATTGTATACAGTAAACCTAATGTTTTTCCAACTAAAAAAATCATGAACATGATTATAGCAATTAAAATCAATTGTAAACATAGATGCAAGCCTGAGAAAACATATCCATTGATTTTGAAGATTTACCTAGTGGAACAGCTCCGTTGGCTTTTCAACTTGTGCTTGTGATATTCAGAAACCCGAGAATCACTTGATCAAGCTCTAATATGAAGAATAAACACCAAATAATCAATATCTCTTGGAGTAAATATGAAACCTGATACTTGATTTTTGAGATAATTTGAGAGAAATTGAGAGAGAGAGAGAGAGAGAGAGAGTCTCAGCTTGTGCTTTGTGTGAATTGATTGTTTGTTGAATGAAGATAAGAGCTTCTCTTATAGTCGTTGGGAGTGAGGTTAACCAACTTAACCACGATTAAGCAAAGTTTGTTGAGCAAGCTTGATGAAAAATTGAATCATATGGGTAGTTGTATTTTGTGTACAAATGCAATCATGTTTGCTGCATTTTGGTGAGATAGAGAATGAGAAAAAAATGAGTAAGGGAAGCGTGTGAGGTGAGCTGGGTGATTCTTTCACATGGGTGAAAGTTAAGTGGAAGGAATATTCCCTCTTTTATCAAGTCACGAAGGAAGCGAGCATGCATGAGTTTTGCATTTTTTTGGCTTTTTTGTGAAAGAAAATGATGTAAGCAAAGAGCAAGGCGTGTGAACTGAGTTGCAAAGGAATTAGTTCAGATGGAATGCATTTTCTGCATAAAATTCAAATTCTGACTTGTCATGTTACAAGCCCCGTGCCTGATGAAAGTGTTCCAGAGTTATGCAATTTTGTCACTCATCTCTTCACCATTTGAGCTGATCTGGTAATTAATGGAAAGCTCATCTCATAAGTAATAACTTTAACAAGGAAAGAAAATGGAAATGGAGCTTTTAGGTTAGTACAAATTTGAGCCCGAGTTTTGTAATTTTTGGCATGTCAAGAATCTGGCCAGATGAGATGAACATGATGCCAATGAACTCGTGCCAGCCTTAAGATTATTTCTCACTCAATTCTCACTCAATTCTAAATCATTTGAGGAGTTCTTGTGATCAATGGGAAGCTCAGGTTATGTACTCCAATATTGGTGAAGAAAGAAAAGTGAATTGAAGCTTGCAACTTGATGAAATCCTTGCACGAAAATTTGGCAATTTGGTGATCCATAACTTAGTGAAAATTTTACTAAGTGTTAAGAATTTTGTCATATGACATGTTCAACTTTGAAAACTCATATATCCTTCAATTTTAATCCAATGATGATGAATTGGTTATGGTTGAAAGGTCTTTGAACAAAGAACAACATTCCTGAAGAGTTGAAATTAAATTGGAGCTTTAATCATTGTTAAAAATTGGCAAGAAGATGAATGATCAATCAAATGGAACTTGCCAAATATAGTAACTTCTTAACTAACCCTAATTTCTAATTTGGGTATCTTTGTACACTTCTTGATTTTTGATGAATCCTTGGGAACTTCTTGATCAAATCTTTCACAATGATCATATTTGACTTGATAATCATGATTTTGACCTTAAAATATCCAGAGTTGACTTTGTTGACTGCATAGTTGACTTTTCCCCAATTTAATTGTTTTGAATTATTTTGAGAAATTGAGAATCTTATAATCAAAATCAATGGCTAATTTTCCATCCCTAGGCATCTTATAACATATAGAGAACTATGGAATCATGTTTTGTTCAAAAACCCTAATTTTCAAATGAAATTATAGGAGATGATGGCTTAGCTTCTAAACCCTAGTTCCTCTGAGCATGAGGGAGAATCCGTTGAACCAAGATGCCTTACATGTTGGTAGGATGATAACTCTTTATAAGTCTTGATCTTGAAGATACCTTACACTTGATTAATCACAAAAGCGCTAAAATATCAATGAGGTAAGAGGAATTGACCAGCTTCAACAAACTTGCCACTCTCAAACTTCTAATGAATCAATGAGACAAATGAGATGTCTTGAGGTATGAGAAACCATTGTAGCTTGATTAACCTAAAGAGTGAGGGCATGCGACCTTTTTTTCACTGATTATCAACACAACCCCCAATTTATAGCTTGTATAAGAACATGAAAACCAAAGTAACTTGATCCTATCAAAATGCATGAATGTGTATGATGAAACCTAAACCACTTAGGTCATAAAGAAGAGGGAAAATTTTGGGGTGCAACAACGGGATTTCTGAGTACTCTAATAGGGCATGATATAATTTAGGTGATTGTTGATAGGATGCTGAAATTGGCTTATTTCATTCTGATTAATATTAGTTTCCTGTAACGAAGTTGCCAGAGATTTACATCCGTGTGATTGTGAAGATTCACGGTGTCTCATCGAGTATTGTTTTTAATAGAGATCCAAGGTTTACTTCTATATTTTGGAAGAGTATGCAGGATGCATCGGGCTCTAAGCTGAGATCGAGTTCTGTGTATCATCCCCAGACAGATGGTCAGACAAAAAGAACTATTCAGTCATTGGAGGATTTGTTGAGAGCTTATGTTCTTGAGCATGGTGGTACGTGGGATAGTTATCTTCCACTGATAGAGTTCACTTATAACAATAGTATTCATTTTAGTATTGAAATGACACCTTTTGAGGCGTTGTATGGTTGGAGGTGTAAGACACCTTTGTGTTAGTATGAATCTGGTGAGAGTGTAGTGCTTGGACCTAAAATTGTTTGGCAGACTACAAAAGAGTTACCACGATAAGAGAAGGAAGGATCTTGAGTTTCACGAAGGACACTATATATTCTTGAGAGTTACTCATATAACCGGTATTGGACGTGCTTTGAAATCAAGAAAGCTTACTCCTCAATTTATTGGCCCATAACAAATTTATGACAAGATAGGGACTGTTGCGTATAGAGTGGCTTTGCCACCTAACCTATTGAATTTTCACGATGTGTTCCATGCGTTGCAACTCCGAAAGTATATTTTAGATCCATCTCATGTGATTCCGATGGATGATGTGCAACTGCGGGATAATATTACTTTTGAGACCGTACCTATGAGAATCAAAGATCGTGAGATGAAGAACTTGAGAAGTAAGGAAATTGCTCTCGTGAAAGTAGTTTGGGATGGAGCTTCCAGAGAGAATATATGTTGGAATTGGAGAGTAAGATACGAGCGTCTTACCCGAAGTTGTTCGCGTCAGGTAATTTTCGAGGACGAAAATATTTTAAGTGGGAGAGAGTTGTAACGCCCTGAATATTATACTTATTATTTAATTGTATTGCTTTGATTTATGTGAATTAATTTATGGTTTGATGGCATGTTGTAGGGTAGTGTCGGGTTAAATAATATAATTAGAATCATTGATATATTTAATAATTATAATTATTTGATTTTATTTTAATAATTAAAAAGGGATAATATGAGGTGTAGAGATGTTAAGGGCATTATCGTAATGTTGGTTGGAGTAAGTAAGGATAAGATGGGAATACCATATTAAGGGTCCAAGGGGTAAAGAGGACTTAACTGAAAAGTTGGAGTGTGAATCGTATTATTGGAACGACCGTACTCTGAGAAGAAGCAAAAGTAAAGAAGTGAGAGGAGCTAGGGCAAAGGAAGCCATTGTTGAAGCTTAGGAACTGTCAATCCAAGGTAAGGGTGGGGTTCCAATTCTCTAAGCGTTTGTGTAATGATGATTATGTAGTAGTAATTTTTTTATCACCATTGGTATAATTTTAGGTTTATTTTGGGTTTTGTAATAATTGTTGACATGATGAATTAGTGATGAAATTGATGGATTTAAATTGTGTGATTCATGTGAGTTGATGCTTATAACATCTATGATGATGTGGTTTTGTTTTGGTATGATAAAGTGTTTATTTTTTGTAGATTCGGGAATTTTCTGATGTGAAATCGTATGCAATTTGGGACTAGTTAAGTACAAAAATCATAACAACAATGTTGCTATCAAGAACGCTTCACCGGGTGACACTCTTGTGTTGTTGGGCGAGAGCATTCTCCCAAGCCTTGCCAGGCGAGGGAGAGGGCGATGGATATGGAAGAATTGGGTGCTCCTAGAAAATGTATGGGAGTGTAGGACTTTTCTATGCCTCGTCGGGCGAGCCATAGGTGACAAACCCAGTCATCATGCGAGCCTCAAGCAAAGCAGCATTGTGACAAAGTTATTTTTTAAACTTTTAAAATCCACAAATTTTGACTCGGGTGTCTGTTTGACTCACCTTTTGAACTTTCGTAAAGCTAAAAATGTTTTCTATCTCATAAGAACATTTTCGAACTAGTTGGTGATTATTTGTTGGGGGATTATATCCTTCTGTATGTAATTTTGTCAGTTATGCTGAGAAATATGCATGTTCTTATATATGATAATATCTTGTGATGTTATTTGGACTTTATGATTGGTATGTCAAATGTGTGGGCAGATGATAGTTGTATTAGTGTGTCATATTGATATATGTAGATATCAATGTGTGTTGTTTTATTGCATGGTTGTGTCGCATGCATCACCTATCAGGGACTTCGGTCATATTTGTTGGCCTTGATCTAGATGTCATGGATCAGGAGTGACATTGTTGGCTCTGATCCTAGATGGCGTGGATCGAGAGCAAGGTGAACCAAATTGTTCATGATATTGGTGGCTATAGTCCTAGATGGTGTGGATTCATTAGCGATATTTGTACCATATTGTTGAGTACCAAATTATTTTGAATTTAAGTGTGAATAATTATCACTCATCGGCTTAATTCATTTTTCTTTTCATCAATAAACTTCAACTTTTGTGTATACTCAGTATAGTTTACGTTATAGTATATATATTGCGTTATCGTATTCATATAAATGATTTTAATTCTTTTTATCTCATTTTTGTAGGTATTTAAGCATTGATATTTAGTCAGTGTTAGATAGAGTATTGAATAGTCTTTCCAATGCTTTCGACCATGCGCAAATCCGAGTTACGATTCTCAAGTTATGGCCGAAACCATGCTGATTTTTTATTTATTTTCTGTTAGCCTCGCCCCAAGCTCGATGGGCAAGTCAGAGGAGACCCTGAAGCATGGAAATGTACCCATAAGTGTGAAAAAATGTTGGTTTGAGTGCTAGGTGAGACTTTTGAGCATCGGGCGAGAAGGTCTGGGAAAAACACATTTTAAGGGCCAAACCACATATTTTTTAAGTATGGTTTTTGGGCTAGAGAGCTTAGAAAATAATAAATGAAACTTATATCTGGATGATCTGAGGTCAAATTTCTCATCGATTGGTGTTGACAAACAAATAAATGTTTAGTTTCTCTTATTCTCTTCTCTTTGTAATCTCCATTTATTGGAGTCTATACGTAACTTTATCTTGATTATATGTACATTTATTGCTCATGGTGTTATATGAAACTCATTTTACAAATCAATGTTGATGATTGCTTTCTTTATTTGGGTGGGTTATTGAAGAAATAGACAGTTTGAATCCATATTTAGGATTTACATCTATTAGTTTTAATTCTAGAGATAGATTAAGTCTTAGTATTCACTTGTGTGTTGGAGCTTAATACTTCTGTGTTGTTTGTGTTGCACTGAGATATTGCTGACATGAGTAATTCAATCGTTGTCTCACTTTGTGTTAGAGATAACATATGTGTGAGATATCCTTGATAATATTGACGAGTGATTTAGGTTGACTACAAATGGATAGTAAGTTTAAGTATTTGATAAGGTAGATTAAATGCAAACCCGAGAGTTCTCTATTCTCCGAAGAATGAATTTTTTCTGTTCATAAGTTTTGTACCCCAAAATTTACCCTCCCATTTTCTTCAAGGGATTCTTCTAAGATTCTCAAATACTCAGGGATTCTCAAAAGTTGACTGGTCAAACCTCCTCCTAAGCAATGAATCCATAATTAGGGTCTGGTGCTTCTCAAAGAAGATTGGTTTGCAAATGTATCAAATGACTTTCATGGTTCATCATAGGTCCTCAACAACTCTCATGTCAAGTTTCAAGCCTTACATCACAAATTTTCCTAGTCAATTGCTCAGATGACTGAAAATCAACTACATTAGTTAAAAAGTCAACTGTGGTCAAACATACAGTCAAATTTCAATATTTTTTGTCAATATCAATATTTTGAGGTTATATTAATCATTTGATCAAGGGTTGACCATAATTCCTCAAGGAAATCCCTCAAATCATCAAAGGTAAAAAATTGTCAAAATTGGGGTTTCGACTAAAGATGACTGATCATTGACTTTTGGTCTAGTGCATGACCTAATGGCTTGAATAATGTTCTCAAGGACTCAAATATAACATCTTGACTAAATTAAATGGCTCAAAAAATTTGCAAAGATGCAAGTGATTGATAGTTGAAGAATTGAATCAATTGATGAAAAGTCATCAATCACTCAAAAGTCAAACTTTGACTTTTTGGTCAACATTGGAATTCAAAAGTAAAGAATCATCAATATATATATAAAACTATCAAACTTGATCATCAAGAAATAAAAAATTCAACAAAATTCAAATTTAGAAAATTTTCTAACACTTAGAAAAATTCTAAGTGTTTTTGTTCTTAACAAAAATCCTAACTTCATAGCCATTTTTCACTAAGATCCAAGTTTATTCAAAGAAAACTTTAAACATGAAAGTTGTAGGGATTTAATAATTCTACAACTTTGTAAAAAGGGGTTTATTTTCAAAAAGTTCTTGGATTAAGAGATATAAGCTCATGAAGTTAGGATGTTTTTTATCCAACACTTAGAAATATTTTTACAAGTTTTGATAAGTTTTTTGTCCTAACTTCTTGGCCAATTTTCACCAAGTTCCCATTTGATTTAGCCAAAACTCACAACATGAAATTTGTATACAATGTTTCAAGATTTCCAAATTGTCCCAGAAGACAATTTTATCTTTCTTGAGCTAGTAGTTTCGAAGAGATGAAGTCGAGTATCTAAGGTTGCATTATAGGTCATTTTTGTGACAAGTTCATAACCAAATCTTCAAGCCATGCTGCATAATCTCACTTTTCAGATCTGTTATCTTGCAAGTCTCCCCATAATTAAATGTTTACACAATTGATTGAACCATTATCCAAGTGTTTGAGCCATTGTCCAAATGATTTTTCCATTCATGACACATAGGCACCATTGCCATTTACATAAAACATGCTTTATGCAATTGTCAACTTCCTTGATCCTATCACTTGTTTCATCTACACACACTCAATCTAAAAACTAGTAGGAACATGTTTAAAGTATCTAACAACTCTAGAAGGCATGGTACTATGCATTAAGACTTAGATTTCACAAGAAATCACAAGTTGTATCTCAACCAAGCCAAAACTTGATAATTTATAAGCCAAGTCCCCTCATCCTCTGAACCTTTTCCCTATAAATATAAGGTCCATTTTCAAGCCATAGCACGATTTCACAAGCCCTCTAACCCTTTCAAACTCCCCCAAGTCAAAATTATACACAAAACCTCCATTTTTGAGCTTTGACATCCAAATCTTCGAATCTTTTAACCCTTAAATTTTTTGTCCAAATTAATCATCCAAACACTTCACATACATCATATATAAATCATCCATACCCATGTTTCCTCACTGTAACATCATCTTTATCATCCACCATTTTCACTTTCCATCATTGCAACTTGACTTGGTTGGAGTGATTCAGCAACTTTCAGCACAAAGTAAGGATTTGAATAGCTTCAAGGAAGTCCAAGGAAGCTTAATCAATCATCACATTGCACCTGGAAGCCCCCATACACAATCTGAGTTTGCACTTTGTTGTACCCCAAAATTTTTCCTCTCTTTTTTCTAGACACTTCTCATCAAAGATCTCAAATGCTCAAGGGTTCTGAATGGTTGATCAGACAAGTTCACCTCCTAAGCACTGAGTCCACAAATTAGGGTTTTGGTTTTATCAAGGAAAATTGGACTTTTGATGCCTCAAATTACTTTCATGGTTCAATATAGGTCTCCAAGAATACTCATACCAAGTTTCAAGTCTTGCATCAAAAATTTGCTCTGTCAATTGCTCAAATGACTGAAAATCAAATGTATTAGGTAAAAAGACAATTGTGGTCAATATACAGTCAAACTTCAAGATGTTTGGCCAATATATACATTTTGAAGTCATGTTCATCAATTTATCAAGGGTTGATCATAATTCCTCAAGAAAAGCATTCTTATCATCAAAGGGGCAAAATTGTAAAAATTAGGGTTTTGAATGAGAATGACTGATCATTGACTTTTGACCTAGCACATGAACTAATAGTTTGAAGCATCGTCTCAAGGACTTAAACACAAAGTGTTGAACTAATTTCATGGCTCAAATCACTTCTCAAGATCAAGGGTTTGATAGTTTAATTTGGATCAATTGATGAAAAGTCAATTGACACACAAAAAGTTAAACTTTGACTTTTTGGTCAGCATTGAATTTCAAAGATCAAAATTCATCAAAACATTCAAAAATATCAAACTTTATCATCAAGAAAGTCAAGAAAAGTCAGCAAAAGTCAAAATTTCCAATACTTAGAAAATTCTAAGTGTTTTTTTTACCTTGATAATTTCACTACTTCATGACAATTTTTCACCAAGATGCAAGATGATTCAAGAAAAACTTTTAACATGAAATTTGTATATCTTGATGAATTCTATAACTTTGTCCCTTATGGTTGATGTCCAAAAAATTCTTGGATTAGAAGATATAGGCCCATGAAGTCATCATTTTTTATCAAAAACACTTAGTGAAATTTTCATCAAGTTAGGTAGATTTTTTGTCTTAACTTCTTGACAAATTTTCACCAAATTACAAGTTGATTTAGAGAAAGTGGTCAACACGAAGGTTGTAGAAAATGTTTCAAGATTTCTGAAATGTCCTAGAACTTGAAGATATAATGCTTGAGCTAGGAGAATCAAAGAGAAGAAGTTGAATATCCATTCTTGAATTACAAGGCATTTTCATGAAGAACACTTGATCAAATCTTAAGCCATGCTGCATAAATCTTGCTTTGAAGGCTTCTAACTTGAAAATCACTCCATAATTAATTGTTTACATAACTAATTGAGCTATGATCCAAGTGCTTGAGCCATTGTCCAAGTGATTAATCCATTTTTAGCACAAAGGTAACATTGCCATTTTGGAAAAGTGGCTTTAATAAAAAATTCCACTCTCTTTGAGCTTTGTACTTGTTCCTTCTGAACACACACAATCTCAAATCCATAAGCAACTCGTCTACAACCTGCTAACCACCCTATAAGCCCTTGTACTTTGCATTAGAACAAGATATTTACAGTTTGCTTCAAAATCAAGTCACATAACCATAACATGTGATCTTTGATTTCTGATTACTTGAGCCTCTAAAACATTTTCTCTATAAATAGAGAGGTTATTTTCAAGGAAGAATGGACAAGCCTTGAAACACCCTCAAATACTTCGAACTCAGAAATTGCATCAAAACCTCCATTGTTTTCCATTTCTGAATTTGAACACCAAATTCATAATCCACTCGTGCGTTTTCTCTCTAAATCTATCACAAAGCTTCCATACCTCATTTACAACTCATCCCCACCCCTGTTTCATAACTGTAACTCCATTTTCATCATCTTACAAACTCAAAAATAGTCACATATAACTTGACTTCTCCATATAGATTCAGCCACTCTCAACTCAAAGTAAGCATTACAATATGATTTCCAGATCATCACAACACTTCCAGGAGTGCTCAAACTCCAAACACGATTTCCAGTTTTGAGGTAAGTTTTCTCAACTTTGAACTCCTTATACAAGCATCGTTAATGATTACTTTGTGAATGAAAAATGTAGACATCATTGCCCTGAAGCTAACCATGCCTTTAGTTTTAATTTATATTGCCCGGGTGATGTGAATTTTATAGTTGAACTTTCTAAAAAAATTAGGTTTTTATTTGGTACTAGTAAAATTATCATTCATATTTGATTTATAGCTTATAAAATTTATATGGTTCGACTTGTGGTGAAATTTCAAGCAAGTTTTATGTTTACATTTTCTGATTTGATTGAGAAATGAGGAAGTTCCAAAAATAAAAAATGGTGGTGTTGTTTTGTGCATGCGAAAGAGAAAGAAGATGAAGTTCAATTTTTCAGAGTTGAGTTTATTTTAAGTTTATTACAAGTTGTATTATAAATGGATGAAACAGCCAGCCTAGTGGCAGAGAAGTGTGCCATAAGTTATTGATCTGTAGGTACCTAGGTTCGAGCCCCAGCGGTACCCTTTTAATTTTCACAACTTTGTTTTTATAAAATCATACACAGGCCCATCTATTTATTTTTATTTTATTTTCTGAACCAAACAAAAACTTATATTGGGCCTAATTATTTTTTTGCAATTTTCTCACACCCCTTTTACTTTTTAACACCCAAGCCCAATTCTTTATATTTTCATTATTTTAATTTATTTATTCATTTAATAAAAAATACTAAAAATGTATCTTCTTAAATAATTAAATTAAAAATATTTTAATGTAACTATTTTATTTTATTAAATTAAATTTTATTATTGATATTAATATTTACCTTCAAATTATTTTCTAAACAAATTATTTAGACTTAGGTTTTTATTTTCTTCTTAATTTCAATTAACTTAGATTTTAGGTTTTGTTAAGAAAATTAATTAACTTTTCTTGTAATTAAAAATAATTAGTTTAATTAGGTTAATCTTGAAACCTTTTTCATAAAAAAAAACCTAAAAATAATTTCCTTCTTCTTCTTTACCTTTTGTACATTCTATTATTATTCATATTCAATGGTTTGTAATAGATAATTAGGTTTTATTACTTTCTTCCCCCTATCCACAAACTTGTACCCCCCATTCCCAAAGCGTTGTAATAACGTAGGACATTTAAATTCCTCAATTTATCGCTTTCCTTATTATTGTCAGTAATTAGGGTTTGCATGACAATATCTAAAATCAAACATTAGAAAACCCTAATTCAAAGACAATATATATGAAATCAAAACACTTTGCACACATGCACCTCTAGGGTAACCCACACTAGTTGCCTCGGATATAAACAATCATGTCCCTCGAATATGGGGTGTTTTAGAAAAGACCCTCGATTAAAAGATCATAGTCCCTCGATGACCCTTCAATGTTTCCTTCGGTAAATGATCTTAGTCCCTTGCGAAAATTGCTAAAACATATTACAAGTTTCCTTCTATGATTGTAGGATGACCCACACCTATCCCTCACACCCAATGATATGGCTCCCTACCAACCAATGGTAACGTAGCACTATGTAAAGGAGGAGGAAAAGAATAAATACTTTTTGAGTAGGTAGATTGCTCGTAATTGCTTGCTCACAAAATAAAACCATTTCCACACCTCACACTTTAAAAAAACAAACATCTTTTCAAACACTCTCTTTTCAAAAAACTATTTTCAAAACAAACATTTTGTATACATTCTCAACAATATGAGAATCATTGAAAAATTGTCGCACCAAGGCGTTTTAAAAATATTTCCAAAACAAATATTTTGTATACATTCTCAATGATATGAGAATTATTACAAAATTACCATTTTCAAAACATCTTCAAAATATTTTCAAACAAAACTCAAAAATACAAAGCATTTTTTAGTGATCAAGCAATTAAGAGCCTGTAGATAACTACGGATGAAAATGGTGCTCACACTTTCCCTTTTCATAACCTACCCCCCGAACTCAAGAAAATTCTCAAAAGGTATTTCCTGTTATTTTCACCCTTTCCTTTATTGGATAAAAGAAAAGTCGGTGGTGACTCTTACTATTCGCAACACTTGCGATAAAACGCAAAACACCAAGTTAGTTCTCCCACGGTATTACAGAGCAAGCGACTCTTCTGGGGAAATTTAACTAAAAGTGGGGTTACCTTAAGAGCTAGATCACCTTTATTTACTTTACTTGTTGGCCTTGTTTGATTTACATTTGTGGGTTATGCTTGGGTTTATTTCTTTATAGATCCTATACCCGGATCTGGGGCATTTTAGGTAAGTAGAAATAGATCGTGGGGACTATGCAGCATAATATCGACATGGTTGAAGCGATGGCTATGTTAGTGTGGCACATTTGTTGGTACTAGTGTCCCTTGAGTCCAGTCAAGGATAATACGGGGCTGTTGTGTGGTGTCATGAAGCACTAACTGACCGTATAACCTTAGTTGAACAACTTAGCCATTAGAAAGTAGTGAGATAGCCAGCTTTGGTGTAGACTGAAGTTGGTTAATACTTGATACTACACTCATTGAGATTAAACTTTCGGGATATTTCGGTTGCAAAAAGAGATTGCTTGTGCTGAAACAATGCCCAATGAAGAAAGGTTAATGATATTGAGATTCCTTAGAACCCGGTTACTTCTTTTAGGACAGGTTGAACCAACTAAAACTTCAAGAGGGTACTTGCCTATAAACCCATGCAAGCTTAAACCTAAGGCTTTGTGTGTTTTATTTATGATCAATTATTCATGACATCAAAATATCATGACATCATGCCATAGCATTTTCACTAACCATTTCAATGACCTAGGGATTTACGTTTGTCCTGTATTGTAGGATATGACTTCCGTTCGCAGAAATACCATCCAAATCAGCTTTGTAAAGGTTCCTCCTCAACTCAAAAAGTTAGCATCAAAGGTTCCTGAAAGCTCTCCCTTCACAAAAATATATGGTCAACTTCTCAATTTGGTTACCTCGAGTTTTAAAGAAAACATGATGTGTGTGCTCTTTCAGTTCATTGACCTTAAACATCATTGTTTTACCTTTCCCGGTTATCAATTGGTTCCCATAATAGAATAATTCTCTCAACTATTAGGAGTACGTGTTCTTGATCAAATACCCTTCATTGGTCTAGAGAAAGATCCATAACCTGAAGAGATTGCATCAGCCTTACATTTGAATCGGTATGACATTATAGCTAACTGGGAAACAAGGAGTGGAGTTAAGGGTTTTCTAACTAAGTTTCTGTTAGAGAAGGCTCGACTGTTTTAGGAGGCTATGGATTTTCAAGCTTTTGAATAAGTCTTGGCTCTTCTAATCTATGGGTTAGTATTATTCCCTAATCCAGACCAACTCATAGATGTTAGTGCTGTCTAAATTTTCCTCTCTCGTAACCCTGTGCCTATTTTGCTCGAAGACATTTTGCATAATCTTCACACTCGTACCATGAGAAGGAGAGGGCCTCTTATGTGTTGCATACCTTTTCTATCTAGGTGGTTTATTTCACACCTTCCCCGTTGTTATTGAATAATGAATAAGGCTTGAGTTGGTCTTAAAGGATGATGTCGCTCTTTCATTCGGATATCTATTGGTGTTCCTGATATCTGGAAGATGTCACCGTCATTAACTACTATGGGGAATTCCCTAATGTTCTGATCCTTGGCATTAGGGGAGGTATTACGTACAAGCCTTCTCTTGCTCTACGACAGTTTGGTTATGCTCGAAGAGATGGTCCTCATGATGTGCTTATCCATGGTGTTGTGTTCGACTACGAGAATGATGTTTAAGGTTATCGTCAAAGATTTGTACCAGACTGGGGCATGATAAACAAGGTTGATAGCAAGAATTTAGAGCATAAGAACCCCATTACTTTTGAGCATTATCTCAAATGGTTGTGAGCTTGCGCTAAAAATCTTATGATGCCATATCCAGCTATCTTACCAATAGTTGTGGAGCCTGTTGCTGCGGGGGACATTCCTTATACCATTCTTCACCCTGACATGCCTACTGACCTCGAAGAGTGCAAAGATAATGGATTCAACTCAAGGAAGAACGAGACACCTTTGAAGCTCGATTCTGTGCAAGCGAGAATAAAGTGTTGGAGCTCACCAAGAAACTTCATGAGGAGCAAAGCCTGAACGCATACATCGACACAAAGAGGAAACGACCATGGGAGACTTGAGTCTTTTGTTTTAGGAGTTTATTTTGTTGTCTCTTTGAGACCTTTTTGCTTCTTTTTTTCATTGTAAAGCCCAAGGGGCAGTTGCAATCTTGAACTTATTAATACAATTGTTGTGTTTGTTTCCTTTTTGGATAGCAAATTTTAATTCCTAATGTCCTTGAAAACATTGCATCCGCATAGCATGCATCATGTCATAAGCAGGTTTTCCGATACATGTTTCCTCATCTTTTTACTGTTTATTTCAGTATAAGATGGCACTAGAGAAAACCGTCAAAGATCTGCAAACTCAACATGCGTAGTTTCAAGAGACTCTCCTCAACTTAGCCAAAGGACAATAAGAGATGACGACACTCCTTGTCACCAAAAAGAAGACTAAGAAGCAGGCTGTTATTCTCAACATGGGAAGAAGGTTCAAAGGCCCTGCCCGACTGGCTCAAATAGAAGAGGCTTCTTCTGAGGAAGAAGACAATCAAGACGAGGATGTTACAAGCACCATGGCTAGGGGTAGAAATAATTAGATTTTTGAGGATAAAGACTACTCCAATGAGCAGTACCCACCAGCGGATGACAAATACAAACAGCTAGAAGACCGACTTAAGGCTGTAGAGATCCAAACAATGTCTGGTTTGGACTTTGGAGATTTAGGTTTGGTCCATGGGGTGGTCATCCCACACAAACTTAAGGTCCCTGTCTTCGCCAAGTATGATGGGGTCTTTTGTCCCAAGATGCATATGAGGTCTTATGTCCGCAAGATTTAACCACACACCGCAGATAGGAAGTTATGGGTTCATTTCTTCCAAGAATGTTTATCTGGAACACAATTGGAATGGTTCTATCAACTAGAGGGGACTAATATACACACACGGGAGGATTTGGTTGTTGGCCTTCTATAGACAATACCAATACAATGTTGACCTTGCACCAACTCGCGTGCAATTACAATGTATGACTATGGGTTTAAATGAAGGATTTAAAGAGTATGCTCAAAAGTGGAGGGACCTGGCTGGAAGGGTGCAACCCCCTTTGACTGATAGAGAATTAGTGGACATGTTCATGGGCACCATCACTGGTCCATTCCTTAATTTGTTGATCGTGAGTTCTTAGACAAGGTTTACTGAGCTAATTTTGACCAGCGAACGAGTTGAAATAAGAATCAAAAGTCGAAAGATTCCAATGGTATAGACCTCTAATGCTATAAAGAAACCATTTTTTGGTAAGAAAGAGACTAATTTTGTTTATGGACAAAGGAGCCGTATCAAGAATGATCGTCATCAGTCTGTAGGAGCAGTATTGATTTCTAACCTAACCCCAGTTCAACAACCACAACAACAAAACAATCAGCGTAGGTCAGACGCTCCGAGGAGACAATTCACACGGATTAATATTCCATTGTCTCAACCTATACAACATCTGTTGAAGGCCGATTTTGTAACACTATGCGATCCTCCTCAAAATCCCAACACATCATCTCCGAAGTATAACCCAAATACAAGGTGTGCATACCATTCCAATAGTCTTGGGCACGACACCAATGATTGTTGGGCCCTAAAAAGCAAAATCCAAGATTTTATTGACAATAAGGTGATTAAGTTTGATCCTCCATAGACCCCAAATGTGATTACCGCACCTTCCCAGTCATGGAAAAGTGTTAATATTGTTGACGATGTTTTCTATGTCTCCTCCATCAGTGATTTGACTACTCCCTTGATGACCATCAAGAAGAATATGTTAAGAGCCAGTTTATTTTTGGTTTGCCTTGAAAATTGTTACCATTGTGCTTCCCAAACTAATGGTTGTATGTGGAAGAAGAAAGTTATTCAATGCCTGATTTATCGCCATGAAATTTTGTTCGAGAAAACTTCGTCCATGAAGAGTTTTCCTGAAAGTGTACCTCAAGAGCTGAGACTTGAAGATGTTTCCATAATCCCCATTTCAAATAATACTATTAGGATCACGTCTAAAGGCCCTATAAGGATTCCTGTTGAGCCAAGTGTGGCTCCCCTGATTATCACTACATCGGGGCTAGTCCCTTATTCTTCTGACAAATCTGTGCCCTGGAACTATGTGGCAGAAGTTTATTATCATGGTGTCAAGCAAGAGCCATGGATCGATGAAAATGAAGATCGTGAAATTAAAAATATTGTCGGAACTAGTAAGGTCACTAGGACATGAAGGGTCTTCTCTCCGGAGATCTCTCCTTCAACAACTACTACAACACTTATTCACATTCTTGCTGCTGGGCCAACTGCCAATTCCTGAGGTAAAGAGAAAGTAACTGAGCCTACCTGGATGGAGGCGCCATCCAAAGATATTACAATTGAAGACCCATCTAGACAAGAGATGGAAGAAATTATGAAGATCATTTATAAAAGTGATTATAAAATAGTTGAACAACTGGGGCAAACACCCTCAAAGATACCAATGATGTCCTTGTTGTTGTGCTCCGAAGCACATGCCCAAGCTTTGTTGAGATTCCTGAAGAATGCCCATGTACCATAAGAAACCACTAATAATCAATTTGAGAATTGTGTTTCAAGCCTAACTGCTGATAATGGCTTGGGCTTTTCCGATGCATATTTAACTCCGGCGGCAAAGAATCATAACAAGGCCATCCATATCTCTATTGAATGCAAATGCACCACCCTGGCGCATGTGTTAGTAGATATTGGGTCCTACCTAAATGTTTTACCCAAGGGTGCTTTGGATAGATTGGACTGTGAAAGGCTGGTGTTGAAACCTAGCGATGTTGTGGTAAGAGCCTTTGATGGGTCAAAGAGAATGGTCCACTAAGAGGTCGATCTTCTGATCAAGGTGGGATCCCAAGTATTCAATTCAACTTTCTATGTAATGGATATCCGCCCGACCTATTCATGCTTGCTCGAATGCCCATGGATTCATGGGGCAGGTGTGGTCACCTCTACATTGCATCAAAAGCTGAAATACCCAGTGAAAGGAAAGATTGTCACAGTCTGTGGAGAGGAAGAATATATGGTCAATCATTTGAATTATTTCAAATATGTTGAAATTGGTGGCGAATTCATTGAAACCCCCTGCCATACATTTGAGGTAATCCCTCTAATGATTGTTGTTGCTACTCCTGCTACTCCTAAAATCTCTAAGGGCACACTAATAATGGCCTCTCTGAAGGATGCTAGGGTTGTTGTAGAAGACGTGGGTTGCACTATCTGGGGACAACTTCCAAATATCCCCTACAAATCTGACAAATTTAGGTTAGGTTTTACTTCGAAGGCTCAGAAAGAGGTTCGACGTGTTTGTTCTGGGGGGCCACCTCCCCATATTAGCAATAATGAAGTCAATATGCTGAGAGCCACTGATAGTGATGGTGACTTTGATGACTGGATATTCCCAACTACTGTCGGTGGACTCAACAATTGGATGGCTAAAGACTTCATCCTAATCTCCTTCAGCCAGGAGTAATTGCTATTTCCTTTTTTATTGCTTTAAGAAGTTTGTCTGTATAATTTCTTTAAAAACAATGACTTTAAACCACGTGCCTTGCCCGGGGCACAATGGTCCATTTGTTAAGGGTTGTCATTTCATATATCATATGCTCATTTAATGAAAACATTTGACGATTTTGCATTCAAATTTTACGCTCCTTGTCTTTCTTTTACTTTACTTCATTTTCAAATAGCCATGTGACCTTACATGCACACACACATTTGCAGATCCACATCCACTCCAGATCTCATTGACAACAATTCTGCTATTGTCGTTTATGACTTTGAAAATCCAATCTATCAAGCCAATGACGAAGGTGAAGAATATTGCGAGATACCTGGAGAACTCGCCAGACTCCTGATACAAGAGAAAAAGGTTATCCAACCGCACGAAGAACCAGTCAAAGTGATAAACTTGGGTACTGAGGCAGATAAGAAAGAAGTCAAGATTGGCACCAACCTGGAAGACAATGTTAAGAGCAGATTGGTTCAAATTTTGCATGAATATGTTGAGGTCTTTTCTTGGTCATAAGAAGACATGCCGGGGCTCGATACTGATATCGTGGTTCATCGGGTGCCAATGAAAGAAGGTTGTTCTCTGATCAAACAAAAGGTTCATCACAAGCGTCCTGACATGTCATAGAAAATCAAGGTTGAGGTAATGAAACCTTTTAATGCAAGTTTCTTGGCAGTGACATCGTATCCCCAATGGGTTGAAAATGTTGTTCTAGTGCCGAAGAAAGATGGTAAAGTCCGTATGTGTGTAGAATACATGTATTTAAATAAGGCTAGCCCCAAAGATGACTTCCCACTACCATATATTGATGTCTTGGTTGACAACACTACTCAACATAAGGTATTCTCCTTCATGGATGGCTTCTCAGGTTATAACAAAATCAAAATGGCACCTGAAGACATGGAGAAAACTACTTTTGTCACACAGTGGGGCACCTTCTGTTATAAGGTCATGCCTTTTGGGCTGAAGAACACAGGCGCAACTTATCAATGAGCTATGCTTGATTTATTTCATAACATGATTCATCATGAAATAGAATTATATGTGGATGACATGATAGAGAGATCACAAGCTGAGGAAGAGCACCTTGTTCATTTGCATAAACTGTTTGACGGGCTGAAGAAATACAAGTTGAGGCTGAATCCAAGAAAATGCATCTTCGGGGTAAAATCTGGAAAGCTCTTGGGCTTCGTCGTCAGTGGAAAAGGTATTGAGGTCAATCCTGCCAAAGTTAAAGCTATCCAAGAAATTCCAGCTCCCCTTACTAAGAAGTAGGTTAGAGGTTTCTTAGGACGACTCAACTACATTGCCCATTTCATTTCTCACATGACCGCTACTTGTGAGCCACTCTTTAATTTGTTGAAGAAAGATCAAGTAGTAAAATGGAATGACGATTATAAAATAGCTTTTGACAAGATTAAAGAGTATCTTCAAGAACCTCCAATTCTGATGCCACCAATTGAAGGAAGACCTCTAATCATGTACTTAACCGTGTTAGAGAATTCAATGGGGTGTGTGCTAGGGAAACATGATGAGTCTGGTCAAAAAAATCATGTAATATACTACATTAGAAAATTTTTTACCAACTGTAAAACAATATATTCACTGCTCGAGAAGACTTGCTGCGCTTTGGCATGGGCTGCTCGCTAACTAAGACAATATATGTTGACTCATACTACTCTATTGATCTCTAAGATGGATCCCATGAAGTACATCTTCGAGAAGCCAACTCTCTCTGGAAGAATGGCCCGATGACAAATGATCTTAACTGAATATGATATCCAGTACACTACTCAAAAAGCAATCAAAGGAAGTATGCTGGCAGATGATTTGGCGCATCAAGCTGTGGATGATTACCAATCTATGAACTTTGAATTCTTGGATGAGAACATAATTCTCATAACAGATGCTAAAAAACCTGGATCGTATGAAGGACCTGAAAAAGGATCCCGATGGACTATGGTTTTTGATGGAGCTTCCAATGCACTGGGTAACGAAATTGGTGTTGTGATCATTTCCCCCGAAGGTTTCCATATGCCTTTCACTGCCAGGCTTTGCTTTGATTGTACCAATAACATGGTTGATTACGAAGCATTCATCTTAGGTCTTAAAGCTGCTATTGACCTAAGAATCAAATTCTTAAGTGTATATGGAGACTCAGCTTTAGTAATCAGTCAAGTTAAAGGAGAGTGGGATACAAAACATCCAAATCTTATCCCTTACAAAGAACTTGCGCTAACCTTGATCACGTACTTTGAAGAGATTACCTTTGAACATATCCCAAGGGAAGAGAATCAATTGGAAGATGCCTTAACTACCATTTCATCTATGTTTAAGGTCAAGTAGGACAATGAAGCTCCCAGAATTACTGTCAAAATATTTGACGAACCGACACACTGCTATAAGATTGACATTGATGGTGTAAAGGAGAAACCTTGGTTTCATGAGGTGAAAAGATATCTCAAAGCTCAAGAGTATCCTGAAGGGGCATCAATAAACGACAAGAAATTCCTGTGGAGGTTCTCTACCAAGTTATTCATGAGCAATAGGATTTTGAACAAGCGCAATAATGATTAACCTCTGCTTCATTGTGTGGACAAGAAGGAAGCAGAAAAGATTATGGAGCACATGCACGAAGGCGTCTTTGGTACTCATTCTAGTGGACATACTATGGCCAAAAAGATTCTGAGAGCTGGTTACTATTGGTCGACTATGGAAACCGATTGTTACCACCACTCGAGGACTTGCCATAAGTGAAGGAAAATTGCGATCAAAAGTGCAGCGGAATTTAAAATTTTCCTTTAGCGATCCTTATGAATGAGCATGGTCAGTGATAGAAATATTTACCTCTTGTGGCGATTCATACCTTTGATGTTGTGATCATGAGCATTGATAAAGAACAACGCCTCTACTCAGTCCACATGAACAAATCGCTTCTGGTCACAGTGCTAGCTGATCACGAACGGAAACCTTGAGTGAGAGAGAGAATCAAAAACGAAATTTCATCAAGTGAAATTGCTTCATCACAAGGGATCTATTTATAGAATCACTCGTGTGGGCTACAAGCTAAAATCCCAATTAAGGCTATAAGCTAAAAGCCCAATTAAGCTTATGGACATCATACCTTATGATGTACCATATATCACTTATCCACGTGGTACCTTACCACTTTCCGTATTACACTTAAGTGCACCGTACCTTACGGTGTTCCTTATTTATTCTATCTCTCATCAACCTGTCCTTATGTGTGTGACCCTGTAGGTTTTCGTGACGTTGGCAATTATATTAAATCACACATTTAATATAATAAACAGTGAGAGGTATCTAGCAACAAATCACTGTTACCCAAGTCACGAAAATGTCATGTGATCTGACCAAACCTTTTCCGTGATAATATTTGTGTTGTACAATTACCCTTTTGCCCTCATGTCTATATTGAACACAAGGAATACACTGTGTCACCCTTGTCCAGTTCAATATTGGGCCTTTAGACATTTATCCTGTTATGCAGGATGAGCAAATTCCATCTAGGTCACTCATGTCCCTTAGCATGCTTTGTGAAGTACCCATCAACCGTCTTTATAGTCATCCAGTTACGGATGACGTTTGATCAGCAATAAAGTACTTGAATCTACATCTAGGGTCTATAGTGGTTTCAGATCGAAGGGTGGTATACACTATTATCATCATGAGAATAACTTATGAAACTTTGCATAACATTCTATGTAGTATTCTCATAGCGGGTCAATCCAGTATAAATATTACTCCTAATATTCATACCTATGTCAAGACTTGATAACTCCTTATCTATGATCCATGATATGTGATCATCAATCTATCTTCATAATAATCTTAATGCTTTAATGTTATCCCACTTCACATTAAAGCTTGACTACAGATACTTTAAGAATAGTGTCTTATGTTTAATGGGATCTCATGATTAAGTCACACTTAACATTTCATTAAACCAATAAACCATTATAGGGACTTTATTATTTTGGAAAGCAAACATAATAAAGAAATGCCTTTTATTATTAATAAATAATTCGATACAAGTACCAAAAGTATTGGCCTCTAGGGCTTACACCAACAATAAGTTCCAGAGTTACGCTGATAAGGTTCATGTGCCTCCAATTCCTTTAAATGTCATGACTGCTCCTTGGCCATTTGGCATGTGGGGTATTGATATGATCGGATAAATCAAGCCTACTGCCTCTAATAAACATTGTTTCACTCTTGTCGCCATTGACTACTTTACAAAGTGGGTTGAAGAAGCTTCAGTTGCCTCAGTTACAAAGAACATTATGACCCGACTCGTCAAGCATAACCTCATATGTCGGTATGGAATCCCTTATAGGATCATCACTGACAATGGTACCAACCTCAACAACCCCATAATCACTGAAGTCTGCATGTAATTCAAGATCAAGCATCATAACTCTTCTCCATACCGACCTAAGATGAATGGCACGGTGGAAGCTGCCAACAAGAAAATAAAGAAGATGGTGTAAAAGATAGTGGTGACCTACAAAGACTAGCATGAGATGTTACCATTTGCTCTTCATGGATATCGTACTTCAGCATGAACATCAACTAGGGCAACCCTATTCTCTCTAGTCTATGGAATGGAAGTTGTCCTGCCTATCGAAGTTCAAATCCCTTCTCTAAGGATTATGAAAGAAGCAGACTTAGACAAACACGAATAGATCCAGACTAGGTTAAATCAGTTGAATTTGATTGACAAAAATAGGTTGGCTGCTGTCTGTCACAGTCAGATGTACCAGAAACACATGATCAAGGGTTTCAACAAAAAGATCAAGCATCGGGTATATCGGGTTGGGGATTTGGTAATAAAGCGTATCATTATACCACAAGGTTATCCCAAGGGAAAATGGACTCCCACCTATGAAGGGCCATTTGTTGTCAAGAAAGTATTCTCGGGCGGTGATATGATGCTAACCACTATGGATGGCGAAGATTTCTTGCACTCTGTGAATGCGGTTATAGTCAAAAAATACTACACATAAGAATGACCCGCTAGGCTGACACACCTAGGCAAAAATAAGGGCATCCCGGCGAACCAAAAGGGTTCGGGCAAAAATTAGGGATATATAAAAAGAATTGTACACCCGGCAAGTCGAAAAGCTGATAAGGCGGCTTAGGAAAAAACGGGTATCCTGGTGGACTGAAAACCCAAAAAGGCGGTCCCGACAAAAATTAGGGATTGAAGCGTACGACTATGTCTCGTGGAATCACTTACATGCAAGCTTTATTACCAAAGTTGAAAGTTCAAATGGTTCAATCAACTTCTTCCGATAGCAAGGGATGAGATGTTCGAAGATATAAGGGAAATAGTAGAGTTTGAAACCCAATGAGATCACTTCCACATGGTTATACATTTTGTTTTCACTTTGTACTCTTTTCATTTTACGACGACTTCCTCTTACTAGGATTTCCGTCTCTTTGTACAAAATCACCTGTTTATCGGAAAATTATCAATACAAATACATCTTAAAGTTCAAACTCTTGGTTTTTTGTTTTGTTTGCAAAAACATCCAATGACTAAATTGAATGAAGATATTCATATGAACATGATTAACTGTTAACAAATATACGCATAAGAACAGAAATTAGCATTTGCTCAAAACACTAGGAGTTAGGATGACGTTCAAGCTATCCATAAATCCCCATAGTGCCACTCCTATGAGATTATCCCCATATAGTAATATTCACAAATAAGGGTACATTACCCACAATCTCCCCGGAAGATCGCTCCAGTAAATAATCTCCTTCTCGTAGTTTCCCTACGGAGTTCTGATCAGTACACTTCCTGGAAATTCTCTTCCCCAACTGAGTTTAGTCCTCCAAAACTGAAAAAGAAACCTTGCAGAGTTTCTTCGCTCTAGCAAAATTCAATTTCCCCAGGAAAGTTTGTTTCCTCAACAAGAGCACTTCTCTGACGACTGAGTTTATTTCGCCAACAAGATTTATTTCTCCAACAGACTACGAATTCCCTAGCTCGAGTCTATTCCTCGGACTACTACAAATCACTGACAAATCTCTTCTCCCCGGTAAAGTTGCCACTATCTCCATAGTAGGCTTGATGCAAAACCTGGAATCAAACCAGATGTCAATTAAGCTTTATCTTCCCCAGACGAGTTGGAAGGTTATTATCCATCTCTTTTATCCCCGATCAAGTTATATAAGAACTATGCTCCCTAGACGAGTCAGAAGGTTATCCATCTCTTTTATCTTCAGTCAGGGTATATAAGAAATATCCTCCTCAAACGAGTCAGAAGTTTATCCATTTGTTTTATCCCCAGTCAGAGTATATAAAAAGTAAATGCCCTAGTAGAGCAATGGTCGACCAAGGTTCTTAAACTCTACTCCTCAAACATAAATCAGTACATCCCTGCAGGGTTTCCTCAAACAAGTAAGCAGGAATCCCCAATGGAAGTATTGTATACAAGATTGAAGATACAAATACTCTTCATCCCCAACAATAGCCAGGGATTTATTTTCCCAAACAAAGATACTGCACATGCTTACAAATACACTTCACAACATTTCACATTCATACGTCATAACATAAGTATACGAAACTCATGTAGCACAATCTCATTTATTTTGAGAACATCATTACGCAATGCATTTCATACATCATGACATTTCATACAGTTAACTCTTTACCTTTTCAGGAAGAATCAATCGATAAACTGATATCATCAACAAATCCTCAAAACAGATTGTAGGTTATTCCTTGAAACAAGACAGGGAAAATATCTACATGATGAACACTCCCTTCAAACATTTGTTGCTCAGAATAAATCGAACAAATATTTATTCTGATACTTCTCTCAGTAGACCTTTTCTGGCTCAGATTAAATCGACCAAAGATTTATTCTGATACTTCTCCTAGTTAAAGATTTAAAGACATCTACTGGCTTAGATTAAATCAACCAATGATTTATTCTAATACTTCTCTTAGTAGACCTTTTTCTGGCTCAGGTTAAATCGAGCAAAGATTTATTCTGATACTTCTCGCAGTAAAAGATTCAAAGACCTCTGATGGCTCAGATTAAATTAACCAAAGATTTATTCTGATACTTCTCTCAGTAGACCTTTTCTGGCTCAGATTAAATTGACCAAATATTTATTTTGATACTTCTCCCAGTTAAAGATTTAAAGCCATCTGTTGGCTCAAATTAAATCGACCAAAGATTTATTCTGATACTTCTCTTAGTAGACCATTTTTGGCTTAGACTAAATCGACCAAAGATTTATTTTGATACTTCTCCCACTTGAAGATTTAAATACCTCTGATGGCTTAGATTAAATCGACCAAAGATTTATTCTGATACTTCTCTCAGTAGACCTTTTCTGGCTCAGATTAAATCAACCAAAGATTTATTCAGATACTTCTCCCGGTTAAAGACTTAAAGACATATGCTGACTCAGATTAAATCGACTAAAGATTTATTCTGATACTTATCTCAGTAGTCTTTTTTTGGCTCACATTAAATCGACCAAAGATTTATTCTGATACTTCTCCCAATTAAAGATTTAAAGACCTCTGTTGGCACAGATTAAATCGACCAAAGATTTATTCTGATGCTTCTCTTAGTAGACCTTTTCTGGCTCAGCTTAAATCGGCCAAAGATTTATTCTGATCTTCTCCCAATTAAAGATTTAAAGACATCTGCTGGCTCAGATTAAATCGACCAAATATTTATTCTGATACTTCTCTCAGTAGACCTTTTTTGGCTCAGATTAAATCAACCAAAGATTTATTTTGATACTTATCCTAGTTAAAGATTTAAAGACCTCTGCTGGCTCAGATTAAATCGACCAAAGATTTATTCTGATATGTTTCCCAGTTAAAGTCGAGCTTAGAATTAGTCTAATTTATCTATCAATAGTTACTTTGGATGGAATCTATAATCCCATCTCCGACAAATCTTCACTGCCTCTCCAAATGGCATCTTTAAGCCCATTCCCGATATAATCAACAAACAGTTTTACTTCGTGCGCAAGCGAGTGTAAATTTCTGGGCACTTAAGTGTTTAGTCATCTTCTACCCTCAAGTCACAAATGGTGAATAATCCAATCTAACTCTTCAGGTTTAAGAATATTGAACATGGGCAGCTGTTGTACCCCAAAATTTTCCCTCTCTTTTCTCAAGACACTTCTCATCAAAGATCTCAAATGCTCAAGAGTTCTCAAAGGTTGATCAGATAAGTTCACCTCATAAGCACTGAGTCCACAAATTAGGGTTTTGGTTTTCTCAAGGACAATTGGACTTTCGATGCGTCAAATGAATTTCATGGTTCATTATAGTTCTCAAAGAATACTCATACCAAGTTTAAAGTCTTGCATCAAAAATTTGCTCAATCAATTGCTCAAATGATTGAAAATCAACTGTATTGGATAAAAAGTCAAATATGGTCAATATACAGTCAAACTTCAATATTTTTGGCCAATATCAACATTTTGAAGTCACGTTCATCAATTGATCAAGGGTTGATCATAATTCTTCAAGAAAAGCATTCAAATCATCAAAGGGGCAAAATTGTCAAAATTAGGGTTTTGACTGAGAATGACTGATTATTGACTTTTAACCTAGCACATGACCTAATAGTTTGAAGCATCATCTCAAGTACTCAAACACAACATGTTGAACTAATTTCATGTCACAAATCACTTCTCAAGATCAAGGGGTTGATAGTTGAATTTGGATCAACAGATGAAAAGTCAACTGACACACAAAAAGTCAAACTTTGACTTTTTGGGCAGCATTAAATTTCAAAGATCAAAATTCATCAAAATATTCAAAAATATAAAACTTGATCATCAAGAATCAAGAAAGTCAAGAAAATTCAACAAAAGTAATAAATTTACAATACTTAGAAAATTCTAAGTGTCTTTTTGACCTTGATAATTTCATTACTTCATGACAATTTTTCACCAAGATGCAAGATGATTCAAGGAAAACTTTCAACATGATAGTTGTAAATCTTGATTAATTCTACAAAATTTTCCCTTAGGGTTGATGTCCAAAAAATTCTTGAATTAGAAGATATAGGCCCATGAAGTCATGACTTTTTATAAAAAACACTTAGTAAAATTTTCTTCAAGTTAGGTAGATTTTTTGTCCCAACTTCTTGGCAATTTTTCACCATGTTACAAGTTGATTTAGAGAAAGTGGTCAACACGAAGGTTATGGACAATGTTTAAATATTTCCGAAATGTACTAGAACTTGAAGATATAATGCTTGAGCTAGGAGAATCAAAGAGAAGAAGTTGAACATCCATTCTTGAATTACAAGGCATTTTCATGAAGAACACTTGATCAAATCTTAAGGCATGCTGCTTAAATCTTGATTTGAAGGCTTATAACTTGCAAATAACTCCATAATTAATTGTTTACATAACTGATTAAGCTATGATCCAAATGCTTGAGTCATTTTCCAAGTGATTAATCCATTTTTAGCACAAAGGTAACATTGCCATTTTGGAAAAGTGGCTTTAATCACAAAGTCCACTCTCTTTGAGCTTTGCACTTGTTCCTTATGAACACACACAATCTCAAATCTATAAGCAACTCATTTACAACCTGCTAACCACCCTATAAGGCCTTGTACTATGCATTGGAACAAGATGTTTCAAGTTTGCTTCAAAATCAAGTCACATAACCATAACATGTGATCTTTGATTTCTGATGACTTGAGCCTCTAAAACCTTTTCTCTATAAATAGAGAGGTTATTTGCAAGCCATAGGATGAACGGGAAAGCCATGAAACACCCTCAAACACCTTGAACTCAAAAATTGCATCAAAACCTCCATTGCTTGCGATTTCTGACTTTGAACACCAAATTCATAATCCACTCGTGTGTTTGCTCTCTAAATCCATGACAAAGCTTCCATACCTCATTTACAACTCATCCCCACCCCTGTTTCATAACTTTAAGTCATTTTTCATTATCTTCCAAACTCAAAAATAGTCACCTGCAACTTGACTTCTCTAGAAAGATTCAACCACTATCAGCTCAAAGTAAGCATTGCAATACGATTTCTAGATCATCATAACACTTCCAGGAGTGCTCAAACTCCAAACACGATTTCTAGTTTTGAGGTATGTTTTCTCAAGTCACATAACCATAACATGTGATCTTTGATTTCTGATGACTTGAACCTCTAAAACCTTTTCTATATAAATAAAGCGGTTATTTGAAAGCCATAGGACGAATGGGAAAGCCTTGAAACACCCTCAAACACCTTGAACTCAAAAATTGCATCAACACCTCCATTGCTTGCCATTTCTGACTTTGAACACCAAATTCATAATCCACTTGTGTGTTTGCTCTCTAAATCCATCACAAAGCTTCCATACCTCATTTACAACTTATATCCACCCCTGTTTCATAACTGTAACTCCATTTTCATCATCTTCCAAACTCAAAAACAGTCACCTGCAACTTGACTTCTCTAGAAAGATTCAACCACTATCAGCTCAAAGTAAGCATTACAATACGATTCCCAGATCATCACAACACTTCCAGGAGTGCTCAAACTCCAAACACGATTTCCAGTTTTGAGGTATGTTTTCTCAACTTTGAACTCCTTATACGAGCATATTAATGGTTACTTTGTGAATGAAAAATATAGACATCATTACCCTGAAGTTAACCATGCCTTTATTCTTCATTTACATTACCTGAGTGATGTGAATTTTGAAGTTGAACTTTCTAAAAAATTAGGTTTTTATTTGGTACCAGTAAAATTCTCATTCATCTTTGATTTATAGCTTATAAAATTTATATGGTTGGACTCGTGGTGAAATTTCAAGCAAGTTTCATGTTTATATTTTCTGATTTGGTTGAGAAATTCGGAAGTTCCAAAAATAAAAAATGGTGGTGTTGTTCCGTTCATGCGAAAGAGGAAGAAGATGAAGTTCAATTTTTCATTGTAGAGTTTATTTTAAGTTTATTGCAAGTTGTATTATAAATGGAGGAAACAGCCACCCCAGTGGCCGAGAAGCGTGCACTAAGTCATTGATCCATAGGGACCTGGGTTTGAGCCCTAGTGGTACCCTTTTGATTTTCACAACTTTGTTTTTATAAAATCACACGCAGTCCAATCTCTTTATTTTTATTTTATTTTCTGAACAAAACAAAAACATATATTGGGCCTAATTCATTTTTTGCAATTTTCTCACACCCCTTTTACTTTTAACACCCAAGCCCAATTCTTTATATTTTCATTATTTTTATTTATTTATTCATTTATTTATTTAATCAAAAATACCAAAAATATATTTTCTTAAATGATTAAATTAAAAATATTTTAATGTAAATATTTTATTTTATTAAATTAAATTTTATTATTGATATTAATATTTACCTTCAAATTATTTTCTAAACAAATTATTTAGAATTAGGTTTTTATTTTCTTCTTAATTTCAATTAACTTAGATTTTAGGTTTTGTTAAGAATATTAATTAACTTTTCTTGTAATTAAAAATAATTAGTTTAATTAGGTTAATCTTAAAACCTTTTTCATCAAAAAAAACCTAAAAATAATTTCCTTCTTCTTCTTTACCTTTTGTACATTCTATTATTATTCATATTCAATGGTTTGTAATAGATAATTAGGTTTTATTACTTTCTTCCCCCTATCCACAAACTTGTACCCCTCATTTCCAAAGAGTTATAATAGCGTAGGACATTTAAATTCCGCAATTTATCGCTTTCCTTATTATTGTTAGTAACTAGGGTTTGCATGACAATATCTAAAACCAAACATTAGAAAACATTAATTCAAAGACAATATAAACAGTGATGCCTCGGATGTAAACAGTGATGTCCCTCGAATGTGGGATGTTTTAACAAAGACCCTCAATTAAAACATCATAGTCCCTCGATGACCCTTCAATGTTGCCTTCAGTAAATGATCTTAGTCCCTTACAAAAATTGCTAAAACATCTTACAAGTTTCCTTCTATGATTGTAGGATGACCCACACATGTCCCTCACATCCAATGCTATGGCTCCCTACCAACCAATGGTAAAGTAGCACTATCTAAAGGAGGAGGAAAAGAACAAATACTTTTTGAGTAGGTAGATTGCTCGTAATTGCTTTCTCACAAACTAAAACTATTTCCACACCTCAAACTTTAAAAAACAAACATCTTTTCAAACAAATATTTTCAAAACAAACAGTTTGTATACATTCTCAACAATACGAGAATCATTGCTAAATTTCCGCACCAAGGAGTTTTCAAAATAATTCCAAAACAAACATTTTGTATAGATTCTCAATGATATGAGAATTATTACAAAATTACCATTTTCAAAACATCTTCAAAACATTTTCAAACAAAAATCAAAAACACAAAGCATTTTTAGTGATCAAGCAATTAAGAGCCCGTAGATAACTATGGATGAAAAGGGTGCTTACACCTTCCCTATTCATAACCTACCCCCCGAACTTAGGAAAATTATCAGAAAGGATTTCCTGTTCTTTTCACCATTTCCTTTATTGGATAAAAGAAAAGTCGTTGGCAACTCTTGTTATCCGTAACACTTGCGATAAAATGCAAAACACCAAGTCAGTTCTCCCATCGTATTACACACTTCAAGAGGTATATTTTCCAAACTTTGATATCTTCATTTAAGCATCATTTGCATATATTTTCAAAAAATAAAATGTAGATATCATGTCTATGAATCTAACCATATCCTTAAATATCAATTTAATTGGCTGCATGATGAGAATTTTGGAACTCAGTTTTCTGAAGTTTTAGGGTTTTAGTTTGGTACCAAACAAAATTCGTTATATTCTTTAATCTATAGCTTATGAAAGTTATATGGTTGAATTTGTGATTAAAATTTAAGCAAGTTTGATGTTTACATTTTTCAATTTGGTGGAGAAATGAGGATTTTACAGAATAAACAATGGAGAAGTTATGTTGTTATACAACACGAGGAAGAAGAAGGCCATGGCGCCAGAATTTGAATTTCTCAAACAAGTTTATTATATATTTATTGGTGGTTGTTTCATAACCGAATGAAACGGCCACTCCAGTGGCAAGTGTGTGTGTATGTGTGTAGGGCGTTAGTGTGCCCGGGCAGAGGTTTGATCCCTGCCTCTGGAATTTTATTTTTTCTAACATTTTCTCTACAAATCCAATGTGAGCAAGCCTAGCGCGCCTATCAAGAGCCTCATACCAACACCATCAGATCATCATGCAATCAGATCCAATGCATCCAAATGCAAGCCTATGGTATATCCCAAAGAACCATCCCCACTGAATCACATTAGGCGTATGGGCTCTTTATCTTGGGCCTAAAGTTTTTGCTTTCTTTTCACCCCCAAATTGCTTTTACACTCAGGCCCAATCCAATTCTTTTTTTTGTTTTTTTAATTAACTATTTCCTTTTCTTTTAAATAATTTTACTTAAAATAAAAAAATCATAAAAATGATAAAAATTAGGTTTAAGTTTTTAATTAACTATTTTAATTTTTGACGAATAAAAATTATTTTAGTCACCTTTATTTTTACTTTATTAAGACTCGGTTTTTATACTTCAATTATTTTTCTAAACAAAAACAAATACAAAAATATTTTCTAAATACTTTGATTTCTTTAGGTTTTACTTAACTAATTTAATTTTCATAAATAAGATTAATTAAATTAATTATACTCTGTTTTATTTTAAATATTGAAATTGTAAACCAAATTAGAATTAGGTCTAAATTTTTATTTCACATTTCAAATATTTTTTAAACAAAGAAACTACAAAATATTTTCTTAAAATACCTAGAATTTTTAGGGTTTTTACATCTTTCCCCTTTCTATCTCCGTGCCTTTGTTTATTTTTCACATTAATACAATTATGTAACTGTCAAAAATTTGTAATAGATAATTAGGGTTTACTGCTTTCCTTCCCCATTCATAAACTTGTACCCCCATCCCCGAAGCGTTGTAATAGCTTAGGACATTTAATTTCTGCAATTTACTGTTTTCCTTGTTACTGTTAGTAATTAGGGTTTGTATGGAAAGATTAAAATTAACTGTTAGATAACCTAATCTCAAAGACAAAAACTTGAAATCAAAACACTTTGCACACATGCACCTCTAGGGTTACCCTCACCTGTTGCCTCGGATAAAAATAGTCATGTCCCTCGAACGTAGGATATTTTAGCAAAGACCCTCCGTTAAAAGATCGTAGTCCCTCGATGATCCTTCAATGTTGCCTTTGATAAACGATCTTAGTCCCTTACGAAAATTGCTAAAGCATTCTACAAGTTGCCTTCTATGAATGTACGATGACCCACGCATGTCCCTCACATCCAATAATACGGCTTCCTACTAACTAATGGTAGGGTATCATTATCTAAAGGAGGAGGAAAAGAACAAAGACCTTTTAGAGTAGGTAGATCACTCGCAATCGCTTGCTCACAAACTAAAACAACTTTCTCACCTTACACTTTCAAAACAACTACTTTCAAGACGCTTTATAAACACTCTTGAGGACTGATACAAGAGTTATTATAAAGAAAATTGTATACATTCTCAACGATACGAGAATCATTACAAAATTGTCGTTCTTAGGAATTTTAAAAATATCTCCAAACATACACAAACACGAAGAATTTCAAAAAGTGATCAAGCGATTAAGAGTCCGTAGATAACTACTGATGAAAAGGGTGCTAACACCTTCCTTTTTCATAACCTACCCCCCGAACTCATATAACTCTCAAATGGTTTTTCCTGTTCTTTTCACCCTTTCCTTTATTGGATAAAATAAAAGTTGATGGAGACTCTTGCTATCCGCAACATTTACGATAAAACGCAAAACCAAAAGTCAGTTCTCCCACCGTATTATAGAACTGGAGACTGTGCTTGGGAGACTAAACTAAAAGTGGGGTTACCTTAAGACCTAGATCAGCTTTATTTCTTTACCTATTTTCCTTGTATGTTTTATATATCGGGATTTGCTTGGGTTTATTTCTTGTATAAATCCTATACCCAAATCTAGGGGAATTTTAGTTAAGTAGCAATAGATCGTGAAAACTGTACGGCGTAGATCAATATGGTTGAAATGATGGCTACGTTAGTGTGATACATTGGTTGGTACCGATGTCCCTTGAGTAAGTCAAGGAGAATACTAGGCTGTCGTGTGGTGTCATAAGCCCTAACTGACCATAGAACCTTAGTTGACACAACTTAGCCATTAGAAAGTAGTGAGATAGATGGCTTTGGTGCAGACTGAAGTTGGTTGATACTCGATACTACACTCATTGATATTGGAATCTCGGGATATTTCGGTCGCAATTTAGATGCTTGTGCTGAAGCAATGTTTGAGATAAAGATCAATGATATTGAGGCTCCTAGAATCCAGTTACTTCTTTTAGGACAGCTTGAGCCAACTAAAACTTCAAGAGGGTACTTACCTAAAAACTCCATGCAAGATTAAACCTAAGGCCTTGTATGTGTTGTTTGTGTTTGATTAATTGTTTGAACATGACATCATAACATCATGACATCATTACACATATCATTTTCACAAACCATTTCAAGGACCTAGGAATTTATCTTTGTTCTGTTTTGTAGGTTATAGCCTCTTCTCGCAAAAACACTATCCAGATCCGTTTTGTAAGGATACCTTTTCAACTTAAAGAGTTAGTCTCAACGGTTTTCGAAAGCTCTCCATTTATAAAAAGTCACGGTCGACTACTCAGTTTGGTTACCTCGGGTTTTGAAGAAGACATGATGAGTGTTTTATTCCAATTCTTTGACCCTGTACATCACTGCTTCACTTTTCCCAATTATCAGTTGGTACCCACAATGGAGGAGTTTTCTCAATTACTGGGAGTACCTATTCTCAATGAAATACCTTTCACCGGTTTAGAGAAAGATCCACAACCTGAAGAAATTGCATCAGCCTTACATCTGAAGTGGTCCGATATTGTATCAAATTAGGAAACAAAGAGTGGAGTCAAGGGTTTTCTAGCTATAGTTTTGTTAGAGAAGGCTCGACTCTTTTTGGATGCTATGAGTTTTTAAGCTTTCAAAGAAATCTTGACTTTGCTAATCTATGGGTTGTTGCTATTCCCTAATCCAGACCAACTAATAGATGTGAATGCCATCAAAATATTTATTTCTCGTAACCCTGTGCCTACCTTGCTAGGAGACATTTTGCATTCTCTTCACACTCGTACAATGAGGAAGCGAGGGACTCTTATATGTTTCATACCTCTGCTATCTAGGTGGTTTACTTCACACCTTCCCTGATTAGTATTGAAGAATGAACAAGGTTTGAGGTGGTCTCAAAGGATGATGTCGCTCTCTCATTCCGATATCTATTGATGCTCCCGATCTTTGGAAGATTTTACTATTATTAACCACTATGGGGAATTCCCTAATGTTCCATTTCTTGTAATTATGGGAGGTATTAGTTACAACCCTTATTTGTCTCTGCGACAATTTGGTTATGCTCGAAGAGATGGTCCTCATGGCGCACTTATCCAGGTTATTGCATTCGATTACGAGAACGATTTTAAAGGTTATCGTTAAAGGTTTATACGTGCTTGGGGCATGGTAAACAAGGTTGATAGCAAAAATTTAGGACAAAAGAATTTTATCCCCTTGGATCCCTATCTCAAATGGGTACGAGCTCGTGCTTAAAACCTCATGATGCCATATCTCATTGTCTTACTAGTAGTTGTGGAGCCTGTTGTTGAGGGGGATACTCCTTATACCATCCTCCATCCAGACATGCCTACTGACCTCGAAGATTTGAAGAAGTCCTAGATTCAACTCAAGAAAGAACGAGACACCATTAAAGTTAAATTCTATGCAAGTGAGAAGAAAGTGGTGGAGCTCACAAAGCAACTTCACGAGGAGCAAAGCCTTAATGCATACATTAACACGAAGAGGAAGCGACTTTGGGAGACTTGAGTCTTACGTTTTAGAAGTTCATTTTGTTGTCTCTTTGAGACTCTTTTATTTTCATCGTAAGCCTAAAAGGCAATTGTAATCTTGAACTTATTAATCAAAATCTTTGTTTTTGTTTCCTCTTAGTTAGCAAATTTAAATCTCCTAAGGTCCTTGAAAACATTGCATCCACATATCATGCATCATTTCCTAAGCAGGTTCTCCAATACAGGTTTCCTCATCTATTTACTGTTTATTTCAACATAAGATGGCTCTCGAAAAAACTGTCAAGGATCTCTGAACTCAACATGAATAATTTCAAGAGACTCTTCTGAATATGGCCAAAACCCAACAAGAGATGATGACGCTCATCACCACAAAAAAGGAGACTAAGAAGCAGGTTGTTATCCTCAACATGGGGAAAAGATTCAAAGGTCCTGCTCAACCAGTTCGAGTGAATGATGCTTCCTCTGAGGAAGACGACAACCAAGAGGAGGACGATAGAATTGTCAGGGGTGAAGGTAAAAACAATTAGGGTTCTGAAGATGAAGACTATTCTGAAGAATAATATCCTCCTACAGATGTCAAATACAAGCAGTTGGAAGACCGACTCAAAGCTGCGGAAATCCAGAAAGTTCCTGGATTGGATTTTGGAGAGCTAGGTCTGATCCCAGGGGTGGTCATACCTCACAAATTCAAGGTCCCTATATTTTTAAAATATGATGGGGTCTCATATCCCAAACTTCATCTGAGGTCGTATGTTCAAAAAATCTAACCTCATACTACTGACAGGAAATTATGGGTCCACTTCTTTCAAGAAAGTTTATTTGGTACTCAACTTGAATGGTTCTATCATCTAGAAGGAACCAACATTCACACATGGGGAGACTTGGATGTTGCTTTCTACAAACAGTATCAATATAATGTTGACCTGGCGCCGACTCGTGTGCAGTTTAAAAACATGTCCATGGGCTCAAATGAAGGGTTCAAGGAGTATGCACAAAAATGGAGAGATTTAGCTAGAAGGGTACAACCTCCTTTGACTGGCCGGGAATTGGTGGACATGTTCATGGGCACTCTGACAGGTCCATTCTTTAATTTATAAATTGGGAGTTCTTCATCAGGGTTTACTGAGGTGATTCTGACTAGAGAACGAGTAGAAAGCGATATCAAGAGCGGGAAGATTCCAATGGGTACATCTTCTAATGCTGTGAAAAAAGCCTTTCATTGGTAAAAAAGAAACCAATGCTGTCTATGGCCCGAAAAACCGTAGTAAAAATGATCGTTATCAGTCTGTGGGAGCGGTGTTGATCTCTAATCTAGCACCTGTTCAACAATCACAACAAGGCAACCAACATAGGTTAGACACTCCGAGGAGGCAGCTTACTAGGGTTAATATGCCATTGGCTCAAGCATTGCAACATTTATTACAGGATAACCTCATAACACTCTGGGATCCTTCTCTTAATCCCAACACATCCTCTCTGAAATTCAATCCAAATGCAAAGTGTGCCTATCATTCTAATAGTCCTAGGCACAACACCAAAAATTGTTGGGCCCTGAAAAACAAAGTTAAAGACATGATTGATAACAAGGAAATCATGTTCAACCCTCCTGAGACTCCGAACGTGATTACTTATCCTATGCCGATGTTTTGTATGTTGAAGAGGTTCTGTATGTTACCTTTGTAAGTGATATGGTTACTCCTCCCTCAACAGTCAATAATAATTTACTACAATCCAATTTATTTCCGAGATATGTTAAAGAATGTTATTGTTGTGCAGTTGAACTCAATGGCCGCGGGTTATTGAAGGAAGGCATTCAACGCCTGATGGATAAACATGTAATTTTGATTGAGAAAATTCTACATGCTGAGAATTTGTGCCGAGCTTTTTCTGTCATATCTGGTACTCCTTTCAAGATCAGTTCCAAGGGTCCTGTAAGGATTACTGCCAATCTAAAATCTGCTCCCTTAATCATTACAAAACCTGGGTCTATCCCATATTCCTCGAAGAAGGCTATTCCATGGAATTATGGGTCTGATGTCTATTACCATGGCCTTAAACAAGAGTTTTCTGATGAAGATGATGAAAAGGTTGATCCCAATATTGACAATATTGCGGGGACCAACAAAATTACTAGAAGTGGAAGGATTTTCTCTCCGGAAATCTCTCCACCTGTTCAAGTCACAGTTACCAAGACAACTGCTGAAGCTCGAGGTAAAGAGCCAATGATAGGGCCTTCCCGGACGAAGGCACCAAAAGAAGCTACAGTCAAGGATACCTCTGGACAAAAGCTGGAAGAGGTTTTAAAGATCATGTATAGAAGCGATTATAAAATTGTTGAACAGTTGGGGCAGACCCCATCCAAAATCTCCATGCTATCTTTTCTACTGTGTTCTGAAGCTCATGCACAAGCTTTAATGAAATTTTTGAAGACTGCGCTTGTACCACAAGATATTTCTGTCGACCAATTTGGAAGTTATGTTGATATCTTAATGCCTAACAATAGATTAGGTTTCTCCGATGCTGAGTTGACTCTGGAGGGGAGAAAACATGATAGGGTCATGCATGTCTCCATTGAATGCAAGGGCACTACCTTGGCCCATGTGTTAGTTGATATCGGTTCTTCTTTGAATGTTCTACCAAAGGGTGCTCTTGACAAATTGGACTATGAAGGGGTCATGATGAAACCTAGTGACATTATAGTTCAGTTCTTTGATGGGTCCAAAAGAACGGTACATGGAGAATTGGATCTTCCAATCAAAGTGGGTTCGTAAATGTTTAAATCCACCTTCTATGTAATGGAAATCCGGCCAGCTTAATCTTGTCTGCTAGGACACCCCTGGATCTATGGGGCAGGCGCTGTTACCTTCACCTTGCACCAGAAACTAAAGTATCTTGTGGAAGGAAAGATTGTTACTGTCTGCGGAGAAGAGAAGTATATGGTCAACCATCTAAATTCATTCTGATACATGGAGATGGACGGAGAATTTATCAAGACTCCCTGTCAAGCTTTTGAAGTGATTTCCCATGCTGCTGTTGAAGATGTTTCTGCCATTCCAAAGACTACCAGAGTTCCTCACAAGATGGCTTCCTTGAAATATTCCAAAGCTACTATAGAAGAAGGTGGTTGCACAATCTGGGGTCAATTTCTTGATATCCCCTACAAATATGACAAGTTTGGTTTGGGCTTTACTGCAGAAGGTCAAAGGGTTATTCATCACGCTCGAGCTGGAAGACCTCATTTCCGTGTCAGCAATAATGGAGTCAATGCTATAGAGGATGCTAACAGAGATTGTGATCTCAGTAACTGGATCTTCCCTACCACTGGCAACTGACTCAACAATTGGAAAGCAGAAGACATTTTCCCTATCTTTTTCATCTAGGAGTAATAGTTATTGTTGTTTTTATTTCTTCAAGAAGTTTGGTTATGTAATTTATTTTAAAATAATTACTATAAACCTTGTGTCTTACCCGAGACACAATGGTTTATTTTTTAAGGGTTGTCATTTCATATGTCATTTTTTCATTTAATGAAAACATTGGACGTTTTGCATTCAAATTTTGCGCTCTTTGTCTTTCTTTTACTTTACTGCATTTTCAAATAGATATGTGTTCTTACACACACCCACACACTATATTGCAGATCCCCGTCCACTCTGGATCTCGTTGATAATGATTCTTCTATTGTCGCTTATGACTTTGAAAATCCAATCTACCAAGCCGAGGACGAAGGTGAGGAAGATTGTAAAATACCTGGAGAACTTGCCATACTTTTAATACAAGAAGAAAAGACTATCCAACTGCTAGAAGAGTTGATCGAAGTGTTAAACATGGGTTCTGAGACACAAAAAAAAGAGATCAAGATAGGCGCCAACTTAGAGGACAGTGTCAAGAACAAATTAATTAAGATGTTTCACAACTATGTTGAGATATTTGCTTGGTCATACGAAGACATGCTAGGGCTCGACACTGATATTGTGGTCCACCGTCTTCCAATGAAAGAGTGTTGTTCTCTGATTAAGCAGAAAGTTCGTCGCATGCGTCCTAAGATGTTAGAGAAGATCAAGGCCAAGGTTATGAAGCAATTAAACGTAGGGTTCTTAGCAGTGACGTCATATCCATAGTGGGTTGTGTGATACAGTGGGAGAACTGACTTGAAGTTTTGCGTTTTGTTTTTGCAAATGTTGAGGTTTAGTAAGAGTCACCACCGACTTTTATTTTATCCAAAAGGAAAGGTAAAAAAGCACAAGAAAGACCTTTGAGATTGTTTTTGGGTTCGGGGGGTAGATTATGAAAAGGGAAGGTGCTAACACGCTTTTCATCCATGGTTTTCCATGGGATCTTAGTTACTTGTTTTAGATCACTTGCTTTGCTTTTTTCAATTGTTTGAAATGGTGCTTTGTGTTGTATTGAAAGAATTTTGAAAAGAGGCCTTTGTTTAGGCAATCTTTGTAATAATTCTTGTTTGTAAGAAAGTATACAAAGATGTTTGTCTTTTGAAAAATGTTTCAATGTTTTGAAAGTTGTTTGGAAATTATTTTGAAATGTGTGTGTGTGTTTGTTTGAAAATAGCAAGGATTGTTTGAAAGAGATCAAGTAACTAGGAGCTATCTACCCTACTCAAAAGTCTTTCTTATACATTTTTATTCCTTTGACATTGTTAACCTACCATTGTTTTGGTAGATAACCCTATCTTTGGATGTTAAACGGGATGGGCGTGGGTCATCGTATGACCATGATAGCAATTGTGCCAAGTATCTTAGCAAGTTTTGAGGGACCAAGATCATTTGTTTTTAGGCAACCTTGTCTAGCGTCATCGAGGGACTATGATCTTTTGTTTTTGTTTGATTTTTGCCCAGATACCTAGCATGCATTCCATGGCCATTTTGTTTAGGCAACCAAGTGGGTGAAACCATAGAGGTGTTGTGTGCAATGTGTTGTCATTTTTCATGCATTTTTTGTCTTACATTAGGTCATGCTATTTGTTTGATTTTCGTCTTATCATACAAACCCTAATTTACTAAACATGTATATAATGCGATAAATTGCGTAAAGTAAATCTAAGCTATTACAACAACTATTATGGGAGGGGAGATACAAGTTTTTGAATGGGAAATATTGCTCAAAATAAAACCCTAATTCACTATTACAACTCAATTGAATTTATTGTACAATAAATAAATAAACAAATATTTAAATATGCAATAATATATAAATATGCAAAAAAAATGTTTTGTAATTGTTTTATGTATGAGAAAATAACATTATCTAATTCCTAAAAATAAGAAAGAATAATATTATTATTTTTGAAAGGGAAAACCCTAATTTTTTTATTAAAAGAAAATATATGTTTTCTATTATTTATTTGTCCATTTTTGTTTAAGAAAAATAATAATAATATTATGTACAAATATTAAAAACTAAATATGTATGAAAAATAAATATTTAATGTGTATAATATAATAAAATAAAATATTTAAGTATTTTTATTATTATTTACAAGTTTATTTAAGAAAATAAATTTTATAAACCTAATAAACTATTTTTATGCCAAACAAAATAATAAAAATAAAAAAATAAAATGCAAAAAATTAAGAAAATATTTTTGGGATTTTTTAATGTTCAGAAAAAAATAAATGCAAGTTAAAATATAAAATATGCAAGAAAATATGAAAAATAAAAGAAAATGGTCAGGGGGGTGTAAAAGCAAAAAAAAGGGTGTGAATAACAACAGGCCCAAGGCGCCAGGCCCAGGACAGCTTCGTCCCTGTCCTTCAACTCCCTCCCGCGCGCGTTTTTGAGCCAAACCTGTATCTTGCTCTAGCTTGCATGAAATCAAAAACTCATAACATAAAAAGTGTAGCTTGTGAACTCACGATTCCAATGATATAAAATTCATGACCTAACTCTCAAAGATCAGGGAGAATTTTAATGGCCCTAATTTCTGACCTAGTTTTTTCAGCATGTTCAACAACCAAATACTCTTAGCTCAGTTAATATAAATTGAAACTATGCATATGTACAGCTTAAGCAAGTTAAGGACTACATTTTTGCTTCACAAATCAAAGCTTAAGGATGCCTAAATAAGGAGATAGAACTTTGAAAAATACCTTGTTCAGTTGAGTTTGGATATGTCAATGGGGGAACTTTGAGTGAGGCCTAAAGATCTCCCTGTAGAAGCTATCCCAATGTTCAGCTTGCCTTGTAGATGCTTGAATCTCCCTGTAGAAGTAAACCTGCAAACCTTCAAAATGAAAATGGTGATCCTTGAAACAGGGGTTACAGTTGCAAGAAAAAGGCCTGGAGAGTTTATATAGGATGTATGTAATGTGTTTGAAGTCTTGAAATGAGAAACGCTCGAGCCAATATTGATTTGGCAAGGGTTCTGCAGATGATGCCCTGTTTGGGCAGAAAAATGTGATTTTAGTGTTTGAGAGTGTTTGGGATGTTAGGCAATCATGTATTGGCTTGTTACAAGGTTCTGAAGTTGTTTCAAATGATGCTAAGGCTTTCCTTTATCAGATGCACAAGCTTTACTTGACTTTTGCAAGTTTGCTTGCTTTTGAAGAAAGTTGAAATGACAATGCCCAAATTGTTGTACTTGCTAGTTCTAGGGCTACAAGGAGTTGGTATGCTTTTCCTGATAATTGTGGACCTTGCTTGTGACAAAGAAACAGGTCCAATGCTTAAGGATAGCAAAATTGTAAAAAGCTAGCTTTATGAAAGTAGTATTGTGAACTTTATGCCATTTTTGGATTAAACTCTTGTACAATGCTCCATAGGTTAGAATAAAGCCAATATCCAATGAATTTGCATTTTATTATGGAGTGTAGAAAGTATTAGGACCTGTAATGCAAGGTACAAGCATGCTAGGACGGATTTGCAACTTGAACCATTGTGAAAATGCCTTGAACAAAAGTGATAAATTGCCATTTTCCCTTCTTCGATTCTCCCTAAACATAAATGATCTTGGAGATTTCTTGGACATTTTGGAAAGCTTGTAACATTCTATACAATCCATATTTGAAATGAATTTTAAGATACCTCTTGGAACTGGGTGAAAAATGTCCATGAAGTTAGGTCAAAATCCTGCCTAAATTAGGGCAAATTTTCACTAAGTTAAAAAGTTTATGGACCCCTATTCACAAAATCATAACATGATATCCAAGCATATTTTGGGAAAACTTTGTGAATCAAAGTGGTATATTTCATGGAGGACTACAACTTTCATGTTAGAAGTTTTCTTTGAATCCAATTGCATCATGGTGAAAAAGTTGTGGAAAGTTGGGAAAAAATAAGAAATTTCCATAACTTAGAAAAATTCTAAGTTATGAAAAATTTAAAATTAAAACCCTAACTTTCAATTTTAGGTTTCTTGATCAACAAGTTTCACATTTTGACATATCTTGATGAATTATGACCCTTGGCACTTGATTTTGACCAAAAAGTCAAAGTTTGACTTTTTAGTGTACAGTTGATTTTTGATCAGTTGATTGCAAAATTCATCTGTCAATCCTATGTATTTAAGATCTTTTTAACTATGTGATTAGGTCAAGATTATTCCATTGAGTCCTTGAAATCATGCTTGAACCCAATTGGTCATTGGCTAGGTTAAAAATCAGAAATTTCCCTTTCTTAGTCAAAACCCTAATTTTGACCATTTTGCCCTTTTGGTGATTTGATCAAATTTCTTGAGGAGTTGTGATCCAAACTTGATCAAATGGTACATAGGAGCCTAAAATGTTGTTGTGGATCAAAAATTATGAAGTTTTACTGCAAATTGGCCATGGTTGACTTTTTCCCTATACAGCTGATTTTTAGGTCAACTGTCCAATTGACTGGGCAAAAATGTGATTCAAGGCTTGAAGCTTGGTATGAGCAATCTTAGGGGTCCAAGATGGTGTATGAAAGTCACATGAAGCATTGATGGTCCAAAAATCCTTGTGCTAACTCAAACCCTAATTTCAAGTCATCAGTGCAAGGAGATGTCTTGAGCTGAGCAAACCTTAATCCTGTCTGGAGTCCAAGAAGTCTTGTGAGGAAAATCTTGATAAAATGAGAGGGAAAATTTTGGGGTACAACAGCTGCCTCTGTTCAATCTTGTTGAACCTGAAGAGTTATATTGGCGAGTTTTTCGTTCGTGACTCGAAGGTAAAAGATGATTGGACACTAGAGTGCCCGTAAATTTGCACTCCTCAAAATGTAGTTGAGGAAATAGGCTTAAAGGTGCCATTTGGAGAGATAATGGAGTCTTGCTGGAGATGGGCTTGCAGATGCCATCCAAGAATGTTTGTTGGGTTGTAAGTTGTAAGTTGTAAGTCAGAAGAATAAGTATCAGAATGGTATCTACGTCTGGAACGTATCTGAACTATATCTGGGGATTGAATTTGAATGAGCAAAGGAATAACATCTATATCTGGAGCATCTCTGAGCTGGGGAAAATCAGATTAGGTGACAGAATGGCAACCGTGTCTGGAGCGTATCTGGACTGTATCTGAAGTTTGAATCTGAATAAGTAATAGAATAGTATACGCGTCTGGAGCGTATCTAAAACTGTATCTGAGATCTGAATCTGAACGAGCAACAGAATGACTTCCGTGTCTGGAGTGTATTTGTATTGTATCTGAATCGGAAAACTGAATAAGGGCTAGAATGGCATCCGTGTCTGGAGTGTATCTGAACTAGAATCTGAATAAGTGACAGAATGACTTCCGTGTTTGGAGTGTATCTGGACTGTATCTGATAGTTGAAATCTGACTGAGAAATAGAATGGCTTCCGGTTCTGGAGCATATCTAATATGTATCTTGATAGTTGAAATCTGAATAAGCAACATAATGACTTCCGCGTCTGGAGTATATCTGTACTGTATCATGATTGTATACCGTTAAACTGTAGCTGTTAATCTTATCCTGAAAAGGGTAAAATGTTAGCTGAAACAAAAAGTTATGTTGCATGAAATGCATGATGCAATATATATGTGTTCTATCAATGTTTATGATATATGGTTGTAATGTATGTGCATGTAAGCTGATTAGCTGTCTTGCTGAGGAAAATAAATCCTTGACGGCTGGGGATAATAAAAAACCCTTGACCGTTGCCGGGGAAAATAAATCCTTGACTGCTGAGAGTAAGAAATACTTGGTGACTATTGGGAATAAGAAATCCTTAACAACTTTTGTGGGGATGTGAGGATCCTTCCTGTCTTGAAGTTGGAGTATTGACAAAAACTCTGTTGTAAGAGTAACGCCAAACAGCTGGAGAAATTTGCTTGGGGAGTATGGAGAACTCTGATGACTTCTACTGAGGATTGTACAAAGGGAATCCTTGATCTGCTGGAGAATAAGGAAGGATTTGATGATTTCTGCGGGGAATTAAGGATGAGAATTTTCATTCTGTTGAGGAGTAATGGAAACTTTGACGACTTCACTGGGGAAATAAGAATGAGTATCTTCATTCTGTTGGGGAGCCATGAAAACTTTGGTGACTTCATGCTGGGGAGTAATGAAGACTCTGTGGGGAAGAGTTTACTGTTGGGAGTAGGTTTAGGAGTTTTCGGTCGTCTGCCACTCTACTGAGAAGTTCCCTAGGTTGGGGAGAGACAAAAATTAACTGTTATCTGGTTGATTTCCAGGCTTCAAGATAACTTGCTAGGAAAATTGGATGGTTTTCGCTGGGGATTAGAAGTCTTGACTCGACTGGGGATGAAGGTTTCAGCTCCGCTGGGGGATCTGTAACTCAAAGCTTTGGCTCTGCTGGGATTAGGAGTTTGAAGTTTTAACTCTGATGGGAATTAAGGGTTTGAAATTTAGCTCGGTTGGGGATATGTATTTCAAGGTTTTAGCTTCGTTGGGGATCCAGATGATGTACTGTAGGCATTGCTCATGGAATAGCCTAAAGACATTTTCCTATCCTTTTAAGTCTGTCAGTAATTGTTCTTTTCCATCTTATTTATTTGTAAACGGTAATTATATTCAAATGCATATGTTCATCAATGAATCATTGGACGTTTTTGCAAATAAAAACACAAGTGTAAAAGAAAAAGGCAAATAGTTTTCTGTACTTTTGAAAGAGATATCTTTGTATTTACTTTGAATAAGTGTTTTATACAAAGGAGACAGACATCCTAGTAAGAGGATGGTGTCATAAAAGTAAGAAAAATTTATACAAAGAAAGATAGCTATATGTGTAAAAATCCCATGGGGTTCCCATTCTGCTATAGCCTTCGTATCTCCGAATATCTTGTCCATTCGCTGCTTCGTCCGAAGATGATTGGATTAATCAGAAGCTTAGAGTTTGTTAGTGAAGAAATTGTCCTTAAAGTGATCCGACGAGACATAGTCATACGCTTTAATTCCCTAACTTTTGCCTGGACCGCCCTTTCGGGTTTTTAGTCCACTGGGAAACCCTTTTTTGCCCAAGTCGCCCTTTCGGGTATTCAACTTGCCGGGTGTACAAATTTTTTTTATTTATCCCTAATTTTTGCCTGAACCGCCCTTTCGGGTTTTCGATTCACCGGGATACCCTTGTTTTGCCTAGGTGTGTCAACCTAGCGGGTCATTTATGTGTAGTATATTTTGACTATGTTTGCGTTCGCAGGGTGCGGCAAGTCGTCGCCGTCCATGGTGGTTAAGATCATTGCCCCACCAGAAAAGATGTTTTTGTTCACAAATGGTCCTTCGTAGGTAGGAGTCCATTTTCCCCTGGGATCACTTTGCAGCAAGATGATGCGCTTGATTACCAGATCCCCGACTTGATATATCTGGCGCCTGACTTTCTTGTTGAAAGCCTTGATCATCCGTTTTTAATATGTCTGACTGTGGCAAACAGCAGTAAGTCTTTTTCATCAATCAAGTTAAGTTGATCAAGTCGGGTCTGAATCCAATCGTCTTCACTCAAACCAGCATCCTTCATGATTCTCAAGGAGGGAATCTGAACCTCGATAAGTAAAACATCTTCCATGCCATATACCGAGGAATAGGGTGTTGCCCCAGTCGAAGTGCGTGCCGTGGTACGGTACCCGTGAAGAGAAAACGGTAACATTTCATGCCAGTCCTTATAGGTGACCCTCATCTTTTGTATGATCTTCTTGATATTTTTGTTCGCAGCTTCGACAACACCGTTCATCTTTGGCCGATAGGGAGATGAATTGTGATGTTGAATCTTGAACTACTCGCACAAAGCGGTGATCATAGTATTCTTAAGGTTTGTACCGTTGTTAGTGATGATCCTTTCGGGGATACGGTACCGGCAAATAAGGTTCTGTTTGATGAAGCGGGCAACCACATTCTTAGTAACGAATGCGAAGGAAGCTGCTTTGACCCACTTGGTGAAATAGTCAATGGCCACCAGGATGAAGCGGTGTCCATTGGATGTTGTAGGCTTGATCTCTCCAATCATGTCGATTCCCCACATAGCGAATGGCCAAGGAGCTGTTAAGACATTTAGAGGAACTGGAGGCACGTGCACCTTGTCTGCATAGATTTGACATTTATGACATGTTCGGGAATGTTGATAGCAGTCTGCTTCCATGGTAGACCAGTAGTAGCCTGCCCGTAGAATCTTCTTAGCCATTGTATGCCCGCTAGAGTGAGTGTCGAAGGTACCTTCACACAAATCAGCCATGATCTTTTCAGCTTCAGCTTTGTCCACACAACGGAGCAGAATAGAATCATGATTGCGCTTGTACAGAATGCCATTACTCAAGAAGAACTTTTCCGAGAATCTCCTTAAGAACTTTTTGTCATTGACTGAAGCTCCTTTAGGGTATTCCTGAGCCTCGAGATACCTTTTGACTTCATGAAACCATGGTTGGTCCACTACTTCTTCGGTATTAATCTCGTGATAGTGTGCAGGTTCGTCCATTCGTTCAATGGTAATTTGGGGAGCCTCATTATCCAAGTTAAGTTTAAACATGGATGACATTGTAGCTAGAGCATCTGCTAACTGATTTTCTTCTCGCAGGAAGTGCTCGAAGGTAATATGCTCTAAATGTGGTAACAATATCAAGACATGTTCTTTGTAAGGGATAAGGTTCGGATGTTTAGTATCCCACTCTCCTTTAACTGACTGATGACCAAAGCTGAGTCCCCAAACACATCTAAGGATTTGATTCCCAAGTTTATGGCAGCCTTGAGTCCAAAGATGCAAGCTTCGTACTCTGCCATGTTGTTCATACATTTGAAGTAAAGTCTGGCGGTGAAAGGAGTATGGCAACCTTCTGGAGAGATGAGTATTGCGCCGATACTGTTTCCAAGTGCATTGGAGGCCCCATCAAAGTACAGGGTCCATCGGGATCCTTGTTCAGGTCCATCATATGGTCTGATATCTTCAACGTTGTCCAATGTCATGATCTCTTCGTCAGGGAAGTCGAACTTCATGGATTGGTAATCTTCGACAGGTTAATGAGCCAGATGGTCAGCTAGCACACTCCCCTTTATAGCTTTTTGGGTCGTGTATTGTATATCGTATTCTGTTAGGATCATCTGCCATCTAGCTATTCTTCCAGATAGAGCAGGCTTCTCAAAGATGTACTTGATCGGATCCATCTTAGATATCAGCAAAGTGGTATGAGTCAACATATACTGCCTTAGCCGGTGAGCATCCCATACCAAAGCGCAACAAGTTTTCTCGAGCAATGAGTATCGGGTCTCACAGTCGGTAAAATTTTTGCTAAGGTAATAAATGGCATGCTCTTTTCGGCCAGACCCTTCATGTTGGCCCAATATGCACCCCATTGAATTCTCTAAGACGGTCAGATACATGATCAGCGGTCTCCCTTCGACGGGTGGCATCAAGATAGGAGGTTCTAGCAAATACTCCTTGATTTTATCGAAAGCAATTTGATATTCATCATTCCATTTAACTACCTGATCTTTCTTCAACACCTTGAAGATTGGTTCACAGGTAGATGTTATGTGAGAAATGAACCTTGCAATGTAGTTTAGGTGTCCCAAGAAACCTCTAACCTCCTTCTCAGTGCGAGGAGCAGGAATTTCTTGTATAGCTTTGACTTTGGAAGGATCAACCTCGATGCCTTTGTTGTTGACAATGAAACCTAAGAGTTTACTGGACCGGAATCCGAATCTACACTTGTTTGGATTCAGTCTGAGCTTGTACTCCTTCAACCTGACAAACAGCTTTTGCAAGTGATCTAGGTGTTCTTCTTCAGTTTGTGATCGGGCTATCATGTCATCTACGTAGAATTCTATTTCATGATGTATCATATCATGAAACAAAGTTACCATGGCGCGTTGATAGGTTACCCCGGCATTCTTCAGTCCGAATGGCATCACTTTGTAGCAGAACATACCCCACTGTGTGACAAAAGTAGTTTTCTTCATGTCCTCAGGTGCCATTTTGATATGGTTATAGCCTGAGAATCCGTCCATGAAAGAAAATACTTTGTGTTGAGCTGTGTTGTCAACCAGAATGTCGATGTGCGGAAGTGGAAAATCATCTTTAGGGATGGCCCTGTTTAAATCTCTATAATCCACGCATATTCTCACTTAGCCATCCTTCTTAGGCACGGGCACAATGTTAGCAACCCATTGTGGGTAGGAAGTAACAGCCAGAAATCCAGCATTGAACTGTTTCATAACTTCTGCTTTGATCTTCTCTGACATGTCAGGTCTCATGAGGCGGACCTTCTGTTTCAATGGTGGACAGTCTTCTCTTGTGGGTAGACGATGAACCACAATGTCTGTATCGAGTCCCGACATGTCTTTGTATGACCAGGCGGAAATTTCAACATAATCATGCAGTAGCTGAATTAGGCGCTCCTTGACACTCGACTCTAGATTGGCACCTATCTTGATTTCCTTTTTATCATCCTCATTACCCAAGTTGATCGTATCCAACTGCTCCTCATGAGGCTGAATTGCTCTTTCCTCTTCCTGTAGAAGTCTGGCCAATTCCCCTGGCACCTCACAATCTTCCTCACCTTCGTATTCGGCTTGGTAGATCAGATCTTTAGAGTCACTAAAGGCTATAGCAGTATCGTTACCCATGGGTTCCGGAATGGAAGGGTACCTGCATTTGTGAGTGTGGGTGTGTGTAAGGGATAGCCATCTTAAAACAACAAAATGTAAAAGAAAGACAATGAGCATAAAAAGGTTTAAATATGAAAAGCGTCCATGATTCATTAAAATGACATATGAAAATGAAATAAGAACCCTTACAAATGGACCTATGTGCCTCGGGTAAGACACAAGGTTGAAAAAGTACGAATTGTTTGTGAATTATTACAGTCCAACAGAAATGGAAAAGATAAATTAACGATTTTTGAAAGTAATTGGAACAAAGTCTTTTGCTTCCCAGTTGCACAATCCTCTGCCAACAGTAGGGAAAATCCAGTCTTCCAAGTTGCCCTCTTCTTCACTGTCCTCTAGTGCATTAACCCCTCGGTGGCTGATCTTCACAGGTGTCCCTCCAGCACGGGAGCGGCGCACGGCCTTCCGACCAGTCGAAGTGAATCCCAGGCCGAATTTGTCTGATTTGAAAGGAAAGTATGGAAGTTGCCCCCAGATTGTGCTTCCGCCTCCTTCCACCACTGCCCTAGCATCCTTTAAAGAAGACATCCGAGGTGGAGGTCTGGTAATCGTGGGTACAGGGGACACTGTCTTGGTTGCCTCTATCTCCTGAGCTACCTCTTCAAAGTGCTGGAAAGGGGTCTCTATGAATTCACCATCCAATTCTACATAACGGAAAGAATTTAGATGACTGATCATGTATTCCTCTTCGCCATGAACAATTATAATTTCTCCCTGGACAGGGTACTTGAGCTTTTGATGCAGAGTAGAAGTGACAGCTCCAACATGGTGGATCCAAGGTCTTCCCAACAGGCAAGAATAGGAAGGACGGATTTCCATCCCGTAGAATGTTGAATTGAACGTCTGGGTACCCACCTTGATCGGGATGTCCACCTCTCCATGGACCATCCTCTTAGAACCATCAAAGGCTCTGACAATGATTTTGCTGGGTTTCAGGGTTAGGCCTTCACAATCCAACCTATCCAAGGCTTTCTTCGGCAAGACATTTAGAGACGACCCAGTATCAACCAAGACATGAGCTATGGTGGTTCCCCTACACTCCACCGAGACATGTAGCGCGTCATTATGTTTTCTCCCTTTGGAGGTCAAGTATGCATCAGAGAATCCCAGGCCATTGTCAGCTATTAAGCTGGCCACACATTCCTGGAATTGATCAGCGGAAGTTTCTTGTGACACGTGGGCCATTTTCAAAAACGTGACCAAAGCTTTAGCATGTGCCTTAGAGCACAGCAACAGGGCTAACATAGATATTTTGGAGGGGTTCTTCCCCATTTGTTCAACAATATCATAATAACTTTTCTTAATGATCCTCAAAATCTATTCCATCTCTTTCTGGGATGTTTCAGGAATAACAAGCGACTGAGCCTTCATCAAGACAGGCTCCTCTTGAACATTCTTTCCTTTTTTCTTAGCAGCGGAAACATGGATGGGAATTGCATTGTCATTGTTGGCGGGTACACTTGCAGGTACAGTTATTGGTTTAGGTGTAATCTTTGGGATGGCCGCGGGTCCAATGACTGCTGTTGGAGGAGAAATCTCTAGAGAAAAGATTCTCCCACTACGAGTAATATTTCTTGTTTTGGCAATGTTACTGACGTCAGGATTATCTTCCTCAGAGCTTTCTTTTTCAATGGTCTGTTCAATCTGTTTGACACCATGGTAGTAGATTTCTCCACCATAGTTCCATGGTACCATTTTATCGGTTTTGTAAGGGGTTGGCCCTGGCATTGTTATCTTCAACGGAGTAGTCATAGGAGCAGATGTAATCCTAGCGGGTTTTTTAGGAACCCTGGAATAATTGGTGTATATGGTTATTATTGAAACTTCTGGAACTGGAATGGGTGAGACGGGAGCTTTCTCAAACAAAATTTCCTTGTTATCAATCAATTGTTGGATTCCTTTCTTCAAAAGAGGACAGTCAAATGGAGAGGACAGGCAAGCACGACAATCTTGGTCATAACCTGGGAACAACCCAGCCTTTAACAAATTCAACTTGATGGTTAGGAGAGGAGTTGACAGTTCATCCACAGCAGAAACAAACAGATCTTCTTCCACAGCATTGGCATTGTGCCCATGCCTCGGCATCGGTGTAGAGATAACATTCGGCTTTTCAGGAGCTTCAAATTCAACTTCCTTGGCGTCAAGCAGATCTTGAATCTTATTCTTAAGGGCCCAACAGTTGTTGGTGTCGTGCCCTGGACTTTTTGAGTGGTACGCGCATCTAGCATTGGGATGCTAGTGTGGCAAAGCAGTGTTAGGATTTTTAGGGGCCTCCTTTAGCATGTCCAGGTTCAACTTCAAGAGATGTGGTAATACTTGAGCAAGAGTCATGTTTATCTTGGTGAATTGCCTTACAAGCCTTTCCACCCTTTGCTGGTTATTCCTCGGCTGATCATTTCTCGGCTGATTGTTTCTCGATTGGTCTGACGCAGACTTTTGAATCATAACATCCCCCACTGTTGGTCGTCGTTCGGTTCTTCCCTGATTCCTCTAGGCATAGACAACAGACACTTTTTTCTTTCCCGTGAAGGGCTTTTTTGCAGCAACAGAGGTAGAGGCGTCCTTCTGAATTTTCCCGCTTCTAATACCGGCTTCTACTCTTTCGCCAGTTAGAATCAGCTCAGTTAAACCTGCAGAGGAGCTTCCAATCAGGTGATTAAAGAAAGGACCTGACAGAGTCCTCAAGAACATGTCCACTAGCTCTCTTTCAGATAAATGTGGTTGCACCCTTCCAGCCAAATCCCTCCATTTTTGGGCATAGTCTTTGAAACCCTCATTGGTAGCCATAGCCATACTCTGTAGCTGAGTACGGGTTGGCGCCATGTAGGCGTTGTATTGATACTGTTTATAGAATGTGGCCTCCAAATCTTCCCAATTATGCACACCAGACCTCTCTAACTGGTAGAACCAATCAAGATGTGTTCCTGATAGACTGTCTTGGAAAAAGTGGACCTACAGGTCTTTGTCAGAAGAATGTGGTTGAATTTTCCTGACATAAGATCGTAGGTGCATCTTTGGGCAAGACACCCCATCATACTTAGCGAACAGTGGAACTTTAAACTTAGGAGGGATTACAATTCCAAATACCAGCCCTAACTCTTCAATGTCCAGCCCAAGCACTCTCTGTATCTACATAGCAGCTAGACGTTCTTCCAAGTTCTTGTATTTGTCATCGGCCGGAGGGTATTGCTGTTCAAAATAGTCCTCATCCTCTTCTTCCTCTGCTTTAGACTCAGATGACACTGCAGTTCCTTTTCCTTTTCCTTCCCCTTCTTCAGATGTTGATGGGAATTCCAAAGTCCGTATGGCTTGTCCTTCAAACCTTCTGCCCATGATAACTACACCGGCCCGCTTCTTCTTCTTTTTCTCTTTTTCCTTCTCTAGTAGAGTCTTGAGCTCCTCCTGCCCCTTGGATAGGGTCAAGAGTAGCTGTTGAAATTGTGAATTCTGAGCTTGTAAGTCTTTGACTGTTTGTTCAATATCCATCTTGCTGAAATAAATAGCAGAGAGATGAGGAAACTTGGTGTGAAGACCTGTTTATGCATATGATGAATGATATGTATTCATGTAATGCATTCAAGGATTCAGAAATTCAAATTTGTTTTAAACAAAAAAGGAACACACGTCATATTAATAAGATAGAATTTGTTAGTACATCAATGCCCCATGGGCAAAATAATACAAAATTCTAAGGTAAAAAGACGTTGTGCATCCTCTTTGGTGCAATGTAGGTGTTGAGATTCTGCTCTTCATGAAGTTGACGAGTGAGTTCCAAAACCTTCTTCTCGCTTGCGTAGAGTTGGGCTTCAAAAGTATTGCGCTCTCCCTTGAGCTGTATCCAACTCATTTGTAGATCTTCGAGTGATGTTGGCATGTCAGGATGTAAGAGGGTGTATGGAATCTCTCCTTTCATAAAAGGCTCTATAATCACAGGGAGAATGGAGGGGTAAGACATCATAAGACTTTGGGCGCGGGTTCGTACCCACTTGAGGTAAGGCTCAAGAGGGATGGAATTCTTGTGTCCCAAGGTCTTACTGTCCACTTTGTTTGGCATCCTCCAAGTTCGAATGAACCTTTGTCGGAGTCCTTGATTGTCGTTGTCGAAGTCGAAAACCAAACCTTGAATCAACATGTCATGTGGGCCATCCCTTCGGGCATACCCAAACTGTCTCAGAGCCAAGCAGGGGTTGTAGATGATGCCTCCCCTAATGCCAAGTAGAGGGACATTAGGGAATTCCCCACAACAGTAAATGATAATGACATTCTCTCTGGATCAAGAACACCAATGAATATCTGAATGTGTAAGAGTCATCAATCGTTGTGACCACCTCAAACCTTGCTCACTCTTCAAGACTGATTGGGGAAGATGAGAAATAAACCATCTCGCCAGTAGAGGAGTGCAACACATGAGAACACCTCTTTTCCTCATTGTACGAGTGTGAAAAGAGTGGAGGATAACCCTAAGCAATATAGGCACAGGATTGCGAGTCATGAAGATTTTGACAGCACTCACATCTATGAGTTGGTCAGGGTTAGGGAACAAGACCATCCCATAGATGAGAAGAGCTACAATCTCCTCAAAAGCTTGCAAGTCTAGAGAATTCCAATAGCTTTGGGCCTTCTCAAACAGAAACTTTGACAAGAAACCTTTGACACCACTTCTAGTTTCCCAATGTGTTGTGACATCAGATGAGTGCAAGTGTAAGGCTTGAGCAATCTCTTCTGGTTTTGGATCTCTTTCCGTACCGTTGAAGGGTAGTTGATTGAGAATAGGAATCCTCAAGAGTTGAGAAAATTCCTCCAAAGTAGGCACAAGTTAGTAGTCAGGAAATGTAAAGCAATGATGCAAAGGGTCAAAGAACTGGAAGAGAACTTTCAGCATATCCTCCTCAGTGTTGGTGGTGACCAAGTTGAGAAGACGACCATGTCTCTCGGTGAATGGAGAATTCTCAAGAATCCTTGAAGCTAGCTCCTTGAGTTGTGGAGGAATTCTTACAAGGTTGACTTGGATAGTTTTCCTGCGAAGTGAATCCATAACCTACAAAATAGGAACAAAGATGAAAATCCAAAATCCTTGAAATGGTTAGTTGATGCATATGATGCTTCATGATGTCCATGATGTTATGCACAAGTATATATGTACAAGAAAATCACACAAGTTCCTAGTTTAGGCTTGCATGGGGTTTCATAGGTAAGTACCCTCTTGAAGTTTAGTTGGCTCAACCTGTCCTAGAAATAGTAACCAGGTTCTAAGGAGCTCAATATCACTGGATTGTTTCCTTGTTCATTATTTCAATTTAGCCTCTTTACTGGCGACCAAAATATTCCAAGGAACCAACCCTCAATGAGTGTAGTATCGAGTATCTACCAACTTCGGACTGCACCAAAGTCGGTCATCTCACTACATCCTAAAAGGCCAAGTTGGTCAAGTAAAGGTTCTAAAAGTCCATTAGTGCTTCATGACATCACTCAGCGGCCCCGTATTCTCTTTGATTGACTCAAAGGCTACCGGTAACCACAAATATGTTACACTAATATAGCTATTTCTAAGACCATGTCGGTATACCCCGCACAGTTTCCACAATGTATTGCTATTTACCTATGAATGTTTCCCAAATCCGGGTAGAGGGATTCAAACCCAAACAATAGAACCAAAGTGTAAAGCAAACAAGTCAAGCAAGATAAGCATGTAAAGGTGATCTAAAACCCTAAGGTAACCCCACTTTTATAAATCTAGTTCCCCAGCAGAGTTGCCAGTTTTGTGATACGGTGGGAGAACTGACTTGAGGTTTTGAGTTTTGTGTTTGCAAATGTTGTGGTTTAGCAAGAGTTGCCACCGACTTTTATTTTATCCAAAAGGAAAGGTAAAAAAGCACAGGAAAGACCTTTGAGATTGCTTTTGGGTTCGGGGGGTAGATTATGAAAAGGGAAGGTGCTAACACCCTTTTCATCCATGGTTTTCCATGGGCTCTTAGTTACTTGTTTTAGATCACTTGCTTTGCTTTTTTCAGTTGTTTAAAATGGTGATTTGTGTGGTTTTGAAAGTATTTTGAAAAGAGACCTTTGTTTAGGCAATCTTTGTAATGATTCTTGTTTGTAAGAATGTATACAAAGATGTTTGTCTTTTGAAAAATGTTTCAATGTTTTGAAAGTTGTTTGGAAATTGTTTTGAAATGTGTGTGTGTGTTTGTTTGAAAATAGCAAGGATTGTTTGAAAGAGATCAAGTAACTAGGAGCTATCTACCCTACTCAAAAGTATTTCTTATACATTCTTATTCCTTTGACATTGTTAACCTACCATTGTTTTGGTAGATAACCCTATCTTTGGATGTTAAACGGGATGGGCGTGGGTCATCGTATAAACATGATAACAATTGTGCGAAGTATCTTAGCAAGTTTTGAGGGACCAAGATCATTTGTTTTTAGGCAACCTTGTCTAGCGTCATCGAGAGACTATGATCTTTTGTTTTTGTTTGATTTTTGCCAAGATACCTAGCATGCATACCATGGCCATTTTGTTTAGGAAACCAAGTGGGTGAAACCCTAGAGGTGTTGTGTGCAATGTGTTGTCATTTTTCATGCATTTTTTGTCTTGCATTAGGTCATGCTATTTGTTTGATTTTCGTCTTATCATACAAACCCTAATTTACTAAACATGTATATAATGCGATAAATTGTGTAAAGTAAATCTAAGCTATTACAACAACTATTATGGGAGGGGGGATACAAGTTTTTGAATGGGGAATATTGCTCAAAATAAAACCCTAATTCACTATTACAACCCAATTGAATTTATTGTACAATAAATAAATAAACAAATATTTAATTATGCAATAATATATAAATATGCAAAAAAATGTTTTGTAATTGTTTTATGTATGAGAAAATAACATTATCTAATTCTTAAAAATAAGAAAAAATAATATTATTATTTTTGAAAGGGAAAACCCTAATTTTTTTATTAAAAGAAAATATATGCTTTCTAATATTTATTTGTCCATTTTTGTTTAAGAAAAATAATAATAATAATATTATGTACAAATATTAAAAATTAAATATGTATGAAAAATAAATATTTAATGTGTATAATATAATAAAATAATATATTTAAGTATTTTTATTATTATTTACAAGTTTATTTAAGAAAATAAATTTTATAAACCTAATAAACTATTTTTATGAAGAAAAAAAATAAAATAAAATAAAATAAAATGCAAAAAATTAAGAAAATATTTTTGGGATTTTTTAATGTTCAGAAAAAAATAAATGCAAGTCAAAATATATAATATGCAAGAAAATATAAAAAATAAAAGAAAATGGTCAGGAGGGTGTAAAAGCAAAAAAGGGGGTGTGAATAACAATAGGTCCAAGGCGCCAGGCCCAGGACAGCTTCGTCCCTGTCCTTCCACTCCCTCCTGCGCACGTTTCTGAGCCAAACCTGTATCTTGCTCTAGCTTGCATGAAATCAAAAACTCATAACATAAAAAGTGTAGCTTGTGAACTCACGATACCAATGATATAAAATTCATGACCTAACTCTCAAAGATCAGGGAGAATTTTAATGGCCCTAATTTCTGACCTAGTTTTTTCAGCATGTTCAACAACCAAATACTCTTAGCTCAGTTAATATAAATGGAAATTATGCATATGTACAGCTTAAGCAAGTTAAGGACTACATTTTTGCTTCACAAATCAAAGCTTAAGGGTGCCTAAATAAGGAGATTGAACTTTGAAAAATACCTTGTTCAGTTGAGTTTGGATATGTCAATGGGGGAACTTTGAGTGATGCTTGAAGATCGTGTGAGCTTCCTTGAAGTTCCCTCAAGTTATCCCAATGTTCATCTTGCCTTGTAGATGCTTGAATCTCCCTGTAAAAGTCAACCTGCAAACCTTCAAAATGAAAATGGTGATCCTTGAAACAGGGGTTACAGTTGCAAGACAAAGGCCTGGAGAGTTTAGATAGGATGTATGTAATGTGTTTTAAGTCTTGAAATGAGAAACGCTCGAGCCAATATTGATTTGGCAAGGGTTCTGCAGATGATGCCCTGTTAGGGCAGAAAAATGTGATTTTAGTGTTTGAGAGTGTTTGGGATGTTAGGAAATCGTGTATTGGCTTGTTACAAGGTTCTGAAGTTGTTTCAAATGATGCTAAGGCTTTCCTTTATCAGATGCACAAGCTTTACTTGACTTTTGCAAGTTTGCTTGCTTTTGAAGAAAGTTGAAGTGACAATTCCCAAATTGTTGTACTTGCTAGTTCTAGGGTTGCAAGGAGTTGGTATGCTTTTCCTGATAACTGTGGACCTTGCTTGTGACAAAGAAACAGGTCCAATGCTCAAGGATAGCAAAATTGTAAAAAGCTAGCTTTATGAAAGTAGTATTGTGAACTTTATGCCATTTTTGGATTAAACTCTTGTACAATGCTCCATAGGTAAGAATAAAGCCAATATCCAACGAATTTGCATTTAATTATAGAGTGTAGAAAGGATTAGGACCTGTAATGCAAGGTACAAGCATGCTAGGACGGATTTGCAACTTGAACCATTGTGAAAATGCCTTCAACAAAAGTGATAAATTGCCATTTTCCCTTCTTCGAATCCCCATAAACATAAATGATCTTGGAGAGTTCTTGGACATTTTGGAAAGCTTGTAACATGATCTACAATCCATCTTTGAAATGAATTTTGAGATACCTCTTTGAACTAGGTGAAAAATGTCCATGAAGTTAGGTCAAAATCCTGCCTAAATTAGGGCAAATTTTCACTAAGTTAAAAAGTTTATGGATCCCTATTCACAAAATTATAACTTGATATCCAAGCATCTTTTGGGAAAACTTTGTGAATCAAAGTGGTAGATTTCATGGAGGACTACAACTTTCATGTTAGAAATTTTCTTTTAATCTAATTGCATCATGGTGAAAAATTTGTGGAAAGTTGGGAAAAAATAAGAAATTTCCATAACTTGGAAAAATTCTAAGTTATGAAAAATTTCAAATTAAAACCCTAACTTTTAATTTTAGGTTTCTTGATCAAAAAGTTTCACATTTTGACACATCTTGATGAATTATGACCCTTGGCACTTGATTTTGACCAAAAAGTCAAAGTTTGACTTTTCAGTGTACAATTGATTTTTGATCAGTTGACTGCAAAATTCATATGTCAATCCTATCTATTTGAGATCTTTTGAACTATGTGATTAGGTCAATATGATTCCATTGAGTCCTTGAAATCATGCTTGAACCTAATTGGTCATTGGCTAGGTTAAAAATTAGAAATTGCCCTTTCTCAGTCAAAACCCTAATTTTGACCATTTTTCCCTTTTGATGATTTAATCAAATTTCTTGAGGAGTTGTGATCCAAACTTGATCAAATGGTACATAGGAGCCTAAAATGTTGTTGTGGATAAAAAATTATGAAGTTTTACTGCAAATTGGCCATGGTTGACTTTTTACCCAATACAACTGATTTTTAGGTCAACTGTCCAATTGACTGGGCAAAAATGTGATTCAAGGCTTGAAGCTTGGTATGAGCAATCTTAGGGGTCTAATATGGTGTATGAAAGTCACATGAAGCATTGATGGTCCAAAAATCCTTGTGCAAACTCAAACCCTAATTTCAAGTCATCAGTGCAAAGAGATGTCTTTAGTTGAGCAAACCCTAATCCTGTCTGGAGTCCAAGAAGTCTTGTGAGGAAAATCTTGATAAAATGAGAGGGAAAATTTTGGGGTGCAACAGGTTGCTAATGTTGTTTCGGTATCGAAGAAAGATGGAAACGTACATATGTGTGTAGATTGCAGGGATCTGAACAGGGCAAGCCCCAAACATGACTTCCCACTTCCATATATTGATGTTCTGGTCGATAATACTGCTCAACATAAGGTATTTTTATTCATAGATGTTCCTCGGGTTATAATCAAATCAAGATGGGTCCTGAAGACATGGAGAAAACTACCTTCATCACACAGTGGGGCACATTCTGTTATAAGGTCATGCCTTTTGGGTTGAAGAACACAGGGGCAACTTATCAGCGTGCCATGGTAGCTTTATTCCACGACATGATTCATCACGAGATAGAAGTCTACATCGACAAAATGATAGCAAGGTCATAGACTGAAGAAGGACATCTTGATCATTTTCATAAATTATTTGAAAGGCTGAAGAAGTACAAGTTAAGGCTAAATCCGAACAAATGCACATTTGGGATAAGGTCTGGAAAACTCCTAGGTTTTGTCGTAAGTGGTAAAGGTATTGAATTTTATCCCGCAAAGGTTAAAGGTATTCAAGAAATGTCGGCTCCCAGTACTGAGAAGAAAGTCATAGGTTTCTTAGGTCGACTGAACTACATTACCCAATTCATTTCTCATTTTACTGCTACTTGTGAGCCAATCTTCAAGCTACTGAAGAAAGATCAAGTAGTAAGGTGGAACGACAACTGTCAAATAGCCTTTGATAAAATCAAGGAGTACTTACAAGAACCTTCGATTCTGATGCCATCAGTTGAAGGAAGATCTCAAATCATGTACTTAACAGTGTTAGAGAATTTAATAGGGTGTGTACTGGGGAAACATGATGAATCTTGTTGAAAAGAGAATGCAATATACTACCTTAGCAAAAAGTTTACCGACTGTGAAATAAGATATTCACTGCTCGAGAAAACTTGTTGCGCTTTGGCATGGGCTGCTCGCCGACTAAGACAGTACGTGTGGACCCATACTACTTTATTGATTTCTGAAATGAATCCCATCAAGTAAATATTCGAGAAGCCAGATCTCTCCAGATGGATAGCTCGATGGCAAATGATCCAAAAAGAATACGACATTCAGTACACCACTCAAAAAGTAATCAAAGGAAGTGTATTGGTAGATCATTTAGTGCATCAAGTTGTAGACGACTACCAATCTATGAACTTGGATGAAAACATTATGCTAATTACAAATTGTGAAGAACCTGGACCGTATGAAGAACTTGAGCTAGGATCCCGATGGACTATGGTTTTCAAATGAGCTTCTAACACACTTGGCAACGAAATTGGTGCTGTAATTATCTCTCCTCATGTTTTCCATACACCCTTCACTCCCAGGCTTTGCTTTGACTGCACCAATAATATGGCTGAATATGAAGTGCGCATCTTAGGTATTAAAGCTACTATTGACCTGAGAATCAAATTTATGAGCGTATATGGGGATTCATCCTTGGCAATCAGTCAGGTCAACAGAGAATGGGATATGAAGCATCTGAATCTCATCCATTATCGAGAACATGTGCTTACCTTGATTAAGTACTTCAAAGAGATTACTTTTGAGCATATCCCAAGAGAAGAAAATCTGTTGGTGGATTCATTTGCTACCATGTCATCCATGTTCAAGCTCTCAGATTGGACAACGAGGCTTCCATAATTACCATTAAAAGATTCGACGAACCATCACACTGCTATGAAATTGACACTGATGAAGTAGAAGAAAAACCCTGGTTTCATGAAGTTAAAAGGTACCTTGAAGCTCAAGAGTATCCTGAAGGGGCATTGATCAATGACAAGAAATTCCTACGGAGGTTCTCGGCTAAGTTCTTCTTGAGCAACAGAGTTTTATACAAGCGTAATTATGATTCAACTCTGCTTCGTTGTATGGACAAGAAGGAAGTAGAGAAAATTATGGAGGATATGCAGAAAGACATCTTTGGTACTCAGTCCAGTGGGCATACTATGGCAAAGAAGATTTTGAGAGCAGGTTACTATTGGTTGACTATGGAAACCGACTGTCATCATCACTAGAGAACTTGTCATCAATGTCAGATCTATGCTGATAAGGTTCATGTGCCTCCAGTACCTTTGAATGTCATAACTTCTCCTTGGCCATTCGCAATGTGGGGCATTGATGTGATCATAGAAATTAAGACTACTTCTTCTAACAGACATTGTTTCATTCTCGTCGCCATTGATTATTTCATAAAATGGGTTGAAGCAACCTTGTTCGCCCCTGTTACCAAGAATGTGGTGGCTCGGTTCATTAAGCATAACCTCATCTGTCGGTATGGCATCCCCGAGAGAATCATTACGGACAATGGTACCCACCTCAACAACACTATAGTCACTGAGGGAAACTCTTCTCCGTATCGACCAAAGATGAATGGCATAGTGGAAGCCGCCAACAAGAATATTAATAAGATCATACAGAAGATTGTTGTCACTTACAAAGACTGGAACAAGATGTTACCATTTTCTGTTCATGGCTATCACACTTCAACGCGAACATCAATTGGGGAAACCCCGTTCTCTCTAGTCTATGGTATGGAAGTTGTCCTACCTATTGAGGTTCAAATTACTTCTCTGAGAATTATGAAAGATGCAAACTTAGACAAAGACGAGTGGATTCAGACCAGGATAGACCAGTTAAATCTGATTAAAGAAAAGAGACTTGCGGTTGTCTCCCACAGTCAAATGTATCAGAAACGTATGATCAAGGCATTCAACAAGAAAATCAAGCATCGGGTATATCAGGCTGGTGACTTGGTAATAAAGCGCATCATTTTAACGCAAGGTGATCAAAGTGGAAAATGGACTCCCACCTACGAAGGAACATTTGTTGTCAAGAAAGTATTTTTGGGCGGTGCATTATGCAAACCACTATAGACGGTGAAGACTTCCTGCATCATGTGAACATGGACATAGTTAAAAGATACTACGCATGAAAATGACCCGCTAGGTTGACTGGTGTGATACGGTGGGAGAACTGACTTGAGGTTTGCGTTTGTATTCGCAAATGTTGCGGTTAGCAAGAGTCGCCACCGACTTTTTATTTTATCCTAAGGAAAGGTTAAAAAGCACAACAAAAACCTTTTGAGATGTTTTCTTGGGTTCGGGGAGTAGATTATAGAAAGGGAAGGTATTAGCACCCTTTCTATCCATGGTTATCCATGGGCTCTTAGTTACTTGCTTAGATCACTTGCCTTTTGTTTTCAATTGTTTTAAATGGTGCTTGAGTGTGTGGGTTTGAAAATGTTTTGAAAAGAGGCCAATATGGTGGCAACCTTTGTAATGATCCATGTGGGGATGTATACAAAGATGTATGTCTTTTTGAAAAAGTTTTCATTTGTTTTTGAAAGTTGTTTTGAAAGTGTTGTGAGGTGTGATTTTGAAATTAGGCAAGTGTTTTGCTTTGCAAGTTGATTCAAGTAACTAAGAGGTTATCTACTCCTAAATTTCTCAAAAGATCAGTGCTATACTTTAACCCTTTTAGCAAGTTTGCTCCACCATTGTATTTGGTGGGCAACCTTGTGTTAGGATGTGAAAGGGACAGGCGCGGGTCATCGTATGGACCATAATTGCAACGACGTTAAATGTCTTTGGGCAATTTCTCTAAGGGACTTGATCATTTGTTTTTGTTTGTTTTGAAAAGTTTTTGTCGAGGGACTATGATCATTCAAATTGTTTGCTTTGCCCAAAGATGTTCAACATACAACATGGCCCATTTATTTGAAGGCAACAAGTGGAATACCCTAGGGGGTGCAAGTGTGATTTGTGTGTCCATTTTCATGCTTGTTTATCTTGTATTAGGTCAAACTATTTTTTATCGTTTTTTCGCATACAAACCCTAATTCTAACATGTTATCATTAGAAAGCAATAAAGTGCGAAATCAAAATTACTAAGCTATTACAAAACCAAATATGGGAAGGGGGGTACAAATGTTCAAATGGGGATATTGACAAGAATTTAAATCTAAATTATTACATCAATTGAATATTTGCAATTTAAATGATGCATAATTAAATGTAAATTAAACAAATATGTGAAATGCAAAAGGAAAGTTTTTATGTGTATGAGAAAATATTATTTATGTAAAAGGGAAAAGAAAATAACAATGTATTATTTTTTGAGTATTTGAATTTAGGGCAAGAACCCTAATTTTAAAGAAAAAAGGGTATTATTTTCTAATTTAATTCAACTATTTATTTATTATGTACAAAAATAAAATAAAATGAAGTGTATTGTGAAAAAAGGTATTTTTATATCAAATATTAATAAAATGAAAAAATCAAGTATTTTTATATTTTTTGTCTTAAATATATTAATAATCACATATATATATATATATATATATATATATATATATATATATATCCCTAAATATGTATTATTCTAAAAATAAATATTTATTTAATATTTTAATAAAATAAATAAAAGAGTATTTTTTTGTGTAAAATATTTTCAGAAAGTAAATAAAAATAAAAATTGTATTTACATTATTTCTTATTATTCTAATAATAATACATATATATATTATATACAAACAAAGAAAATAAACAAATAAATATGCAATAAATGCAAAAAATGATAAAAAAAATATTTTTTAATTTTTAAATGTCATGAGAAAAAATAAACAAAGTCAATCAAAAAAGAAAAAGTCAAAAATGTTAAAAAATAAGCAAATGGGCTCAGGGGGGTGTAAACCAAAAAAGATGGTGTGAAAAGCAAAAATAGCACAGGCCCAGCCCACTTCACTCCTTCTTCAACCTCCAGCACAGATTATTTGAAAAAAAACGCGCGCCATGTTCAGTTCCTTCTAACTCTTGATTCCTGGCTTTTTAGCAAAAACTTATAACACAAGAAACGTTCAGCATGAAGAGACGGTTCTAACCATATAAAGAACTTGACCTATCTCTCTAAGATGAGGGAGAATTTCTCTCCCCCTCTTTTCTGACCTAGTTTTTCTACCATTTTCAAAGCTTAAATTCTCTCTACTCAGACAAAAGAAATGAAAAGTAAAGCTATGTACATGTTCAGGGCTATGAGTAGGACCTTGTTTCTTCACAAACTTAAGACTAAAGATGCATAATAAGAGAGATACGAATTCAAACTTTTACCTGTGCAGTTGAACTTCTATGTGGAGAATGAGAGACTTTCAGTGCAATGTAATGATTGGAAAAGCTTCCTTGAGGTCCAGGGATGCTTTTTCAATGCTTACTTTGTCTTGAACCTTCTTGTATCAAGCTGTAGAACTTCACCTGCAAGTCAAAGATGTGAAAATGGTGGAAGTGGTTAGAGCAACTACAGATCGTGCCTTAGCTTCTGGATAGCTTGCATATGTTATAAGGAAGGTATAGGAACGGGTTTTGATCAAAATGCTCGAAGGGATTGAGAGATAGCACTCAATCTGCAGGGCCTGCTCTGTTTGAGCAGTTTTGTGGTGTTTCTGAGATGGAGAGTGTTTGAAAGGCAAAAGGTTCGTGCAAAAACTTGGTTGGGTGATCTTGAATGTGTTTGATATCTTTTGTGTTGTGTTTGTAAGCTGAGATTCCAGTTGGCACAAGTTATGGACTTTTCTTCTTTTCTAAGCAACAAAAGCAAATTGGTGTTCTAGGTCAGTATAGGCCCCCCTAATGTGCTGCATCAACACCTCTTGATCAGTGTGTTATGCCCATAATCTTGTGCTAAGCAGATTTTCTATGTACTTGTTTGATTTACCAATTGACATAAAGCAAACTTTTGTAAAAATGGAAAGTTCACTTTATCCAAAAATGGATCAATCTTGTGTATAATGCTTGAATTCATGGAACAACACTTGGACACAATGAACAAGCATTAAATTAAGGAGTGTAATGTGGTTTAAGGACCTGCAAAGTAGCACAAACTATGCTGAGTTCAAATTTGCCAAGTTTATGAACATGTCTTGATGAAGAACAAAAGTGAATTTTTGCCAACTTGTGAAATTCGAATCTCTCAAGTTATGAGGTTGTTTGATGAGTTCTTGGACATTTTGGAAAGCTTGGAATGTGTACTACAATCCATCTTTGAAATGCAAATCAAAATTCCAAGTGGAAGGGTATGAAAAGTGGCCTTGAAGTAGGGTAGAAAACCTTGTCAAAATAGGTTAAATTTCACTAAGTTAAAAGATGGTTTAGTGCCCTTATTCAAAAAATTATAACTTGAGATACAAGCTTCAAATGAGAAAACTTTGTGAATCAAAGTTGTAGATTATGCAACAAGCTACAACTTTCATGTTTCGACTTTTGTTTGAATCCAAATGGATCATGGTGAAAAGATGGGGCAAAGTTGGAAAAAAATTAGGGTTTTCCATAACTTAGAAAAATTCTAAGTTATGAAAAATTCCATTTTCTAACCCTAATTTGCATTTTGTGATTTCTTGGTGAACAAGTTTCATGATTTGGAATGTTTTGATGAAAAATGAATCTTGACTTTTGATTTTGACCAAAAAGTCAAAGTTTGACTTTTCAGTATACAGTCAAAATTGATCAATTGACTGGGAAATTCAACTGTCAATCTTGTGTATTTGGGATCTTTTGAGTTTGATGAACATGTCAAGATAATTCCATTGAGTCCTTGAGGCCATATGTGAACTTGGCTTGCCATTGGCTAGGTCAAACAGTCAAAAATTGCCTTTGTGCAGTCAAAACCCTAAAAATGACCATTTTGCCCTTTTGATGATCTGATCAAATTTCTTGTGGAATTGTTATCCAAACTTGATCAAATGGTCCATATGAGTTCATAATGTTGATGTGGATCAAATTTCATGAAGTTTGACTGTCAATTGGCCACAGTTGACTTTTTCCCCAATACAGCTGATTTCTAGGTCAACTGGCCAATTGACTGGGTAAAACTTGGAATCAAGACTTGAAACTTGGCATGGGTAAACTTGGGAGTCCAACATGAAGCATGGAAGTCATTTTAGGCATTTTAGGTCAAAACATCCTAGGGCAAATACAAACCCTAATTTGAGTCCACAGTGCAAGGAGAAGTCTTGAGCAGAGGAAACCCTAACTAGATCTTGATCTTCAAAGGTCTTGTGATGAGAAAATGTTGAGGAAATGGGAGGGCAAATTTTGGGGTACAACAGTTGCCCCTGTTCAATCTTCTTGGACCTGAAGAGTTAGATTGGCAAGTTTGCCTTTCGTGACTCGAGGGTAAAAGGAGATTGGACACTAGAGTGCCCAGAAATTTGCACTCGCATGCTGGAGTCTCAACAATGTGGTGTCGGGAATGGGCTTATAGATGCCATTTGGAGAGATGGTGGATAGGGAGATGGGCTTATAGATGCCATCTGGAGAGGTGACGGAACCTTGTTGGGAATGGGCTTATAGATGCCATTTAGAAGTGTCGATCGCATAAGAGATTCCTTAGCGAGAACTTGTGTATTTGAGAAAGACGGATGTTTTCCTGGCTTGTTACAGGTGTTTGATCTTCAGTCTCCTTATGCAGATATGCCCTGGCTAGATACAGGTATCGAATCTACAATCGGTTGCTCACAGATGTGCCCTGGCTGGATACAGGAGTCGAATCTTGGAAATAGTCGTCAATAGATATGCCCTGGCTGGATACAGGAGTCGAATCTTTGAACTCTGCAGACGTGCCCTGGCTAGATACAGGAATCGAGTCTGGAAATATGGTCAACAGATATGCCCTGGCTGGATACAGGAATCGAATCTGGCAATATTGTAGTTGATAGATGTGCCCTGGCTGGATACAGGAATCGAATCTTCGAACTCTTCAGACGTGCCCTGGCTAGATACAGGTATCGAATCTGGAATTGTGACAGTTGAAGGTAGTCGCTTTTGAGATTGTCTTTTTCCTGAAAAGGCAAAGACGTAAGTTGTATGCAATGTCATGATGTATGATATGCATGATTTCATGATGTTCAACATGAGATGTCGTATGCATTTCACCATGTATGTAAGCAAGATGTATGAAAATGTGAAATGTTTATGAGTGTAATTTCATCTTAGGAAAATAAATCCTTGACGAACGGCCGGGAAGCTGCTCTGTGGAAGAGATACTTGGCCGAAGTTTTGATGAGAGGCCTGTTGAGGACTTTAATGACGGATTCCGCTGAGGATAATGATGATAAACTCCGCTGAGGAACTCCGAATATAAACTCTGCTTGGGAATGCTAAGGATAGACTCCGCTGGGGATTGAAGGAACTTTGCCGAGAACGGTCTTTCGTGGCTTTTAGCTGAGGATAACCCAGTTATAAGTCCTTGTGAGGAAATAACTCTAAATAAAACTCGGGCGAGACGTCCGTTCTTTGCAGGGGATAAGCTTCCAGAATCTACTGGGGACGAGCTTTAAGACCTGCCCGGGAATGTTGGGCTTCTTCAGGATCGACGGGGGATCAACTTCTCTTGGGGAAAGTATTGCTGAACCTTGTTTTATTCTGCGGGGAGTTAAGATGATTTGGCCACATTTTTCAGTTGAACCTACCTTGGTGCCTTGGCGGACAAAACAACTAGACTGCTTTAGACAATTCCACATTGCCCCTGTCTTTGATGTCACCTGTAATTAATCTCTTGTTTCATATGCGAATATTTATGAATCAGCAATTTAATGTCAAATGCATATATCAAAAATGAACATTGGACGTTCTTCGCAAGACAAAACAGAAAAAAGGAAAACAATGGTAATTTGTATGGACAAGTGAATTTGTATTGATTTAAACTTTGCCTGTGAATAGGCGTTTTTTGTACAAGAGACCGACATCCTAGTAAGAGGACATCGCCAAATAGTATAGAGTTTACATTTTGAAAAAGAAAACAAAACAGCTATGTGAACAATCCCACTGGGTTCCAACTCTGCTATTGCCTTTATGTCTTCAAACGTCTCATCGCTTTGCTGCTTAGTTGAAGATGAAGCCGATTGGTCAATGCCGAAATCTGGAGCCAGGTAGTTGATGCCGAATTCCGGATGCGAAGTGACCCAATGAGACATAGCGTTACGCTTTTATCCCTAACTTTTGCCTGGACCGCCCTTTCGGGTTTTCAGTCCACCGGGATACCCATTTTTGCTCAAGCCGCCCTTTCAGGTTTTCGACTTGCCGGGTGTAAAATTTTTTTATTCATTTCATCCCTTATTTTTGCCCGAACCCTTTTGGTTCGCCGGGAAGCCCTTATTTTTGCCTAGGTATGTCAACCTAGCGGGTCTTTTATTTATGCGTAGTATTTTTTTACTATGTCTGCATTGGCGGGGTGAGGAAGGTCGTCACCATCCATGGTGGTTAGGATCATGGCTCCTCCTGAGAACACACGTTTAACCACAAATGGCCCTTCGTAAGTAGGGGTCCATTTGCCCCTGGGATCACTTTGAGGAAGGATGATGCGTTTGATTACCAGGTCCCTAACTTGATACTCTTGCGGTCTGACTTTCTTGTTAAATGCCCTGATCATCCGTTTCTGATACGTTTGACCATGACAGATAGCAGTGAGCCTCTTTTCGTCAATCAGATTTAATTGATCAAGTCGAGTTTGGATCCAATCATCTTCATTCAAGTCTGCATCCTTCATTATCCGGAGAGAGGGTATCTGGATTTCGATTGGCAAGACTGCCTCCATGCCATAAACTAAGGAGAAGGGAGTTGCCCCGGTTGACGTCCTTGCTGAGGTACGGTACCCATGAAGAGCGAATGGTAACATCTCGTGCCAATCCTTATAGGTCACTGTCATCTTCTGCACAATTTTCTTAATATTTTTATTGGCTGCCTCTACAGCCCCATTCATCTTCGCCCGGTAGGGGGAAGAATTGTGGTGCTGTATCTTGAATTGTTCACAGAGTTCAGTGATCATCTTGTTGTTGAGATTGGTACCATTGTCCGTAATGATTCTTTCTGGGACGCCGTACCGACAGATCAGATTATGCCGGATGAAACGTGCCACGACGCTCTTGGTTACTGTGGCATAGGAAGCTGCCTCAACCCATTTCGTGAAGTAATCGATCGCCACCAAGATGAAGCGATGCCCATTGGATGCTGTTGGTCGGATCTCACCGATCATATCGATGCCCCACATTGCGAAAGGCCAAGGTGCCGTTAGGACATTCAAAGGAACTGGAGGGATATGCACCTTGTCAGCATAGATCTGGCACTTATGACAAGTTCGGGAGTGCTGGTAACAATCGGCTTCCATTGTGGACCAGAAATATCCTGCCCGAAGGATTTTCTTAGCCATGGTGTGCCCACTGGAATGCGTTCCAAATGTACCTTCATGCAGTTCCATCATGATTTTCTCAGCTTCAGCCTTATCCACACAACGCAGCAGAGTCGAATCATGATTCCGTTTGTAGAGAATGCCGTTGCTGAGGAAGAATTTTGCAGCAAATCTCCTCATGAACTTCTTATCATTGACGGATGCACCTTCAGGGTATTCCTGAGCTTCCAAGTACCTCTTCACCTCGTGATACCAGGGTTTTTCAGTTACCTTCTCAGCCTCGAGCTCACAGCAGTATGCCGGTTCATCCAACTTCCAGATTATGATTCGGGGAGCCTCATTGTCCCATTTAACTTTGAACATTGAAGACATCGTGGCTAGTGCGTCCGCTAGCTGATTCTCCTCTCTGGGGAAATGCTCAAAAGTTATCTCTTCAAAGTGAGGGAGCAAGGTCGACACATACTCCTTGTAAGGAATAAGATTCGGGTGTTTCGTATCCCACTCGCCTTTGATCTGATTGATCACGAGAGCGGAATCTCCGAAGACACTTAGAAATTTTATCCTTAAGTCGATTGCAGCTTGTAAACCCATGATACATGCCTCATATTCTGCCATGTTGTTGGTGCAGCTGAAACATAATCGGGCGGTGAGTGGAGTATGAGTCCCCTTGGGAGATATGATTACAGCGCCGACGCCGTTACCCAAAGCATTGGAGGCTCCGTCAAAATGCATAGACCATCGGGATCCTTCCTCAGGTCCTTCATCCGGTCCAGGTACTTCACAGTCAGTTACCACCATGATGTCTTCGTCCGGAAAATCAAAGTTCAATGATTGGTAATCGTCCACAGGTTGGTGTGCCAAATGATCAGCCAGTACACTTCCCTTAATTGCTTTCTGAGTTGTATACTGGATATCATATTCTGTTAAGATCATTTGCCATCTCGCTATTCTTCCAGACAGAGCAGGCTTTTCAAATATGTACTTGATGGGATCCATCTTTGAAATCAATAAGGTAGTGTGAGTCAGCATATACTGTCTCAGCCGGCGAGCAGCCCATACAAGAGCGCAGCAAGTTTTCTCAAGCAGTGAGTAACGAGACTCACAGTCGGTAAACTTTTTGCTCAAGTAATAAATAGCGTGCTCTTTTCGGCCAGACTCGTCATGCTGCCCCAGCACACACCCCATTGAATTATCAAGCACTGTCAAGTATAGTATCAGAGGTCTTCCTTCCACTGGTGGCATAAGGATGGGTGGCTCTTGGAGATATTCCTTTATCCTTTCAAAGGCGGCCTGACATTCATCATTCCAGCGTACCACTTGATCTTTCTTCAGTAATTTGAATATTGGCTCACAAGTAGCAGTTAGATGTGAGATGAATCGGGCAATGTAATTCAGTCGTCCTAGGAAACCTCTGACTTCTTTCTCTGTTTTTGGAGTCGGCATCTCTTGTATGGCTTTTACCTTGGCAGGATCCACCTGAATACCTTTATCACTTACAATGAAACCTAACAGCTTTCCGGATCTTACCCCAAAGGTGCATTTGTTGGGATTCAACCTCAGCTTGTATAATTTGAGTCGGTCAAACAACTTCCTCAGATGGTCAAGGTGCTCCTCCTCAGTTTGAGACCTTGCAATCATGTCATCAACGTATACCTCAATTTCATGATGGATCATATCATGAAATAAAGCAACCATGGCACGTTGATAGGTTGCCCCAGCATTTTTCAATCCGAATGGCATGACCTTATAACAGAAGGTGCCCCACTGAGTCACAAAGGTAGTCTTCTCCATATCTTCCGGAGCCATCTTAATCTGATTATACCCTGAAAAACCATCCATGAAGGAGAACACCTTGTGTTGAGCTGTATTGTCAACAAGGACGTCGATGTGAGGTAAGGGGAAGTCATCTTTGGGGCTGGCCCTGTTCAAATCCCTGTAGTCGACACACATTCTGACTTTACCGTCCTTCTTTGGTACCGGCACAACATTGGCAACCCACTGAGGGTAAGAAGTTACTGCAAGGAAACCCGCATCAAACTGTTTCATCACCTCAGCTTTAATCTTCTCAGACATCTCTGGACGCATCCGTCGAACTTTTTGCTTTACTGGAGGGCAATCTTCCTTGGTTGGCAGGTGGTGAACTACAATGTCGGCATCCAAACCAGGCATATCTTCATAGGACCAAGCAAAAATCTCCATGTAGTCTTGTAGCATTTGGATCAATCGTTGCTTCACGCTGAGCTCTAGATTGGCACCAATCTTGACCTCTTTCTTATCCGTCTCAGTACCCAGGTTAATGGTCTCCATAGGCTCTTCATGTGGTTGAATAGCCCTCTCTTCCTGAAGTAGCAGTCTCGCAAGTTCACCAGGCACTTCGCAATCATCTTCACCTTCGTCTTCGGCCAAGTTGATCGGATTTTCGAAGTCATAACTGGCGGTAGCAGAGCTGTTACCAGTGAGATCCAGAGTGGATTGAAACCTGTATAAGTGAGTGTGTGTAAATATAGCTGTTTTGCAATATGTATAACACAAAAAGAAAAAAGAGCACAAGATTTGAAATGCAACAAACGTCCAATGTTTTGATTGATGATATATGAAAATGTCATACAAAAAGCCCTCACAAATGGAGCTACGATGCCCCGGGTAGGACACCGAGCCAACAGAGTTTTAACATATTGTTTGTTACAAATTTGGAAATCAAAAGAAATCAATTACTGCGTGACAAATGTGATAGGGGTAAAATCCTTTGCCGTCCAGTTGCTAGGTCCGTTGCTGGTAGTCGGGTAGATCCAACTGTCAAACTCTGCTTCCTCCACATCTTCCTCAATAGCGTTCACCCTTGAGCTGGAAATAAACACCGGAGCCTTTCCGATCTTCTCTTTGCGCACCGCCTTCTGAGCCTTTGCAGTAAAGCCTAGCCCAAACTTGTCGTTCTTCTGAGTGAAGTCAGGAAGCTGACCCCAGTGTGCACAATTGCCTTTCTGAACCACAGCCCGGGCATCCCTTAGGGAAGCCATCTTCAAGGAATCATTCTCTTCGGCCATTGTCTCTGCAGCTGCTGAAATTGGATGTACCTCCTCGAAATGCTGGAAGGGGGTTTCAATGAACTCTCCGTCCATCTCGATGTACCTGAAGGAATTCAAATGGCTCACCATATACTCCTCTTCTCCTCGCACAGTGACGATCTTCCCCCTGACGGGATACTTCAGCTTTTGGTGTAAGGTGGAGGTCACTGCCCCAGCTTTATGGATCCAAGGTCGACCCAACAGACAAGAATACGATGGACGTATATCCATCATGTAAAAGGTAGAGTCAAACACTTGAGAGCCCACACGAATAGGGATGTTAACCTCTCCATGAACCATCCTCTTGGAACCGTCAAAGGCCCTGACGATGATATTGCTGGGTTTCAACTCCAGGCCTTCATAATCCAGACGGTCTAAAGCCTTTTTCGGAAGAACATTCAAGGAAGAACCAGTGTCCACCAATACATGTGCCAGAGTAGTGCCCCTGCATTCAATAGAGACATGCAGGGCATCATTGTGGTCTCTCCCTTTTACGGTCAGATCAGCATCTGAAAAACCCAAGCCGTTGTCCGCCGTCAAATTCGCTATGCAGTCAGTGAACTGAACTGCAGACGTCTCCTGCGGCACATGGGCCGTCTTGAGAAATGAGATCAAGGCCTTAGCATGGGCCTCGGAACATAGTAATAAGGAAAGCAGGGAGATCTTGGAGGGTGTATGCCCCAACTGCTCGACAACATTAAAATCACTTTTCTTTATTATTTTCAGAATCTCCTCCATTTCTTGTCGGGAGGCCTCAGCATTTATGGGTATCGGCGCCTCCATCCGGGCAGGCTCTTCTTCAATCCCTTTGCCCCGAGCATTTGATGACTCGGCAGCAGGGGACACAATTTGATCAGCAACAGGACTAGGTAAACTTGCAGGTTTTATGAGGAGGGGTTTTCGAATAGCGGGCGGCGCAATGTCAGGCGAGAAGAGCCTGCCACTGCGGGTGACCTTGGCTGGACCAGTGATATCGCAGATACTGGCACTAGCGTCGAATTCTTGCTTGATTCCATTTACATACACGTCTGCCCCATAATGCCAAGGGACAGCTTTATCAGACACGTAGGAGAGGGGTCCTGGAACAGTAATGATCACAGGCGCAACTGTCAAGATTTGAATAGGCTTCTTCGGGGGAGCCTTGATTGGATTTTTGAAGATGGTAATCACGGAAACTTCTTTCATCGGAACCAATTGAACAGCAGTCTTTTTGAATAGAATCTCCTTGCTATCCATTAGGCCTTGGATGCCTAACCTTAGCAAGGGACAATCAGATGGGGAAATAGCACAGAATGGGCAACCTTCGCCACAACCTGGAAATAAACCGGCCCGCAGTAGGTTCTTCTTAACAGTCTTCAGAGGGGTAACAACTTCATCTACCGAAACAGCGTACACTTCTTCCTCAATGGCATTTACCCTATGCTGGGGCATAGGAGCCGTTACAACATTTGGTCTTTCTGGCGCTTCAAACTGAATTTCCTTTGCGTCGATCAAATCTTGCACTTTGTTTCTCAAGGCCCAGCAATCATCAGTAGTGTGCCCGGGACTATCAGAATGATAAGCACACCGGGCATTTGGGTTGTATTTAGGAGACGCAGTGTTGACGACCTTAGGAGCTTCTTTGAGGGTCACCAGGTTGGTGGATAACAGTTGGGGTAAAATTTGAGATAATGTCATACTCAGTCGGGTATACTGCCTCTTGGGCCTTTCACTTCTTTGTTGATTGTACTGCTGAGGAGCAGCAACAGGTTTGGAGATGACCAAAGCATTGACGACTTGGCGACTTTCGGGCTTGACTTGTCTTCTAGGGCCATAGACGGCGCTTGCTTCTTTCTTAAATGGCCTCTTCTCAGCACTTGTAGAGGCAGCCTTCTGTATCTTGCCTGACCTGATGCCAGCTTCAATTCTTTCTCCTGTTAATATCAAATCTGTAAATCCAGCGGAGGAATTACCAACCAAATGATTGAAAAACGGACCAGACAACGTCCCAAGGAACATATCAACCAGCTCTCGATCAGTTAATGGAGGCTGCACCCTGCCAGCCAAATCTCTCCATTTTTGAGCGTACTCTTTGAACCCTTCACCCGTCCCTAGAGACATACCCTGAAGTTGGGTACGCGTAGGAGCGAGATCAGAATTGTATTGGTATTGTCGGTAGAATGCAGTTGCCAAATCTTCTCAGTGCCGGATGCTAGTTCCGTCCAATTGGTAGAACCATTCAAGTTGTGACCCCGAGAGGCTATCTTGGAAGAAGTGAATCCAGAGGTTCTTATCCGCCGTGTAAGGTTGGATTTTCCTTACATACGACCTCAGATGCAGCTTCGGGCAGGATACCCCATCATACTTGGCGAAGGCAGGCGCCTTAAACTTGTGTGGAATGACTACCCCAGAAGATAACCCCAAATCTCCGAAATCCAGTCCTGGCACGTTCTGAATTTCCATGGCGCTCAAGCGGTCCTCCAATTGTTTGTATCTGTCAGCAGCAGGCGGGTATTGTTCGTCATTATAGTCCGTCTCGTTGTCGGAGATTGCGGGACTAGGAGCTCCTCCCCCTTGGGGACTGTTCTTCTCAGCAGAAGAAGTGGTTGGATCAGCTTCATTGTGGAGTGTGTTCCCAAATCGGCGTCCGGTGTTGAACAATGCGGTCCTCTTTTTCTTCTTTTTCTTCATGAGTAGAGTCTTCAACTCTTGCTGACCTTGGGCTAGGCTTAGGACCATCTCTTGAAACTGTGCACTTTGGGCCTGAAGGGCCTTGATTGCCTGCTCGCTGGAGGACTCTGGATTCATGATGACTGTGCAAAATAAACAGCGAAGGAGATTAAGCAACCTGTGAAATAGGGTACCTGCTATGCATATGGTGTAATGGAATGCGTATGTTTTATGTTTTCAAAGACAAACGAGATTCAACTTTGTAGACAAAAAGGGAAACACACTTCATTAGATTAAAGTTTTCAATTGTTCAACAATTTGCCCTTAGGCATTACAGGAATGAAAAATACTGGAAAGGAAATAAACTATAAAAAGAAACATCCAAAGCTCCTCAATGCTCCCATGGCCTCCTCTTTTCAGTGCTGATGTAGTTGTTCAGGACCCGTTCTTCCTCCAATTGCTTAGTCAGCCTTTGGATCTTCCTTTCCTGCTCGTTGAACTTTTCCCGATAGAAATCCCGTTCTTCCTTTAGCTGTGCCCAAGATCTCTTCATGGTGTCAAAATCAGTAGGTATCTGAGGAGGGAGGACAGTTGGAGGAACCCCATCTTCATCGGGAGACTCAAGAATGAGAGGTCTAACAGCTTCGTAGGGCATACCCAACTTCTGAGCACGGATGCGGACCCATTTGCAATAGGGCTTCAATGGCAGAGAAGTCTTTGGTCCTAACTCATGTGGGTCAGCTTTGTGAATCCTGTCCCAAGCTCTAATGAATCCCTGGCGTAGTTTGTCACTGTCTGCCTGAAACTCAAAATGGAAGTGAGGAACCAGCATCTCAGGAGGCCCATCTCCTCTGGCTCTTCCAAACTGACGGAGAGCTAAACACGGATTGTAAGAGATTCCTCCTTGGATACCAATCAACGGGACATTAGGGTATTCTCCGCAACGGTCGATAACAGCTACCTCATCCAAACCTCTGAGAGTCCAGGTGATGTCATTATCAGTGAGAGACATTAACCTCTGAGCCCAACCTTTTCCTTCTTCATTCTTCAACACGAACTTAGGAAGGTGCGAAATAAACCACCTTACTAGCAAAGGAGCACAACACCACGGAGTCCCCCGTTTTCGAGCAGTACGAGCATAGAGTTGTTGTAGAATATCACCCAAAAGAGTGGGTACCGGATTCCGAGACATGAAGATCCTTATGACATGGATACTGATAAAAGTGTCAGGGTTGGGAAACAATACCAGACCATAGATCAAAAGAGCCAGAATATCCTCATATGCCTTGAAGTCCAAGTCATTCCAGAAATCATTAGCCTTGCCAACCAGAAATTTGACCAAAAAGCCCTTGACCCCATTTCTAGTTTCCCAGTTGGACAATATCTCTTCTTTGGTCAAGGGGAGAATTGCAGCAATCTCTTCAGGCCTAGGAGTCTTTTCCAAACCAGTGAATGGAGTTTGTTCCAGGACAGGGATCCCAAGCAGATAAGAGAACTCTTCCAGGGTAGGAACCAGCTGGAAGTCTTGAAAGGTGAAACAATGATGCAGAGGGTCATAAAACTGGGTCAGAACACTTATCAGTTGTTGGTCCCATTTTGCAGTGATCAAGCCAAGGAGAGAACCATGTCTGTTGATGAAGGAGGTAGTGTTTGGAATCCTTCCAACCAGATCCTTGAGTAAAACTGGTGGTTGAACAAAGTTGAGCCGGACAGTATTTCTACGCACAGGCAACATGATGTCCTACAAAACAGAGCAAAGATGAAACCTTTTTGTCTTTGAAATGGGTTAGTCCTTTATACAGGATGCATGCAATGGTATGATGGAATGATGCTATGATGAAACACACCACAAATATTCACATAGGCAGATAAAGCACACAAGTCACACAAGACACCCTTAGGTTTCAGGCCAGCATGAGTTTCAGGTATTATCCTCTTTTGGTTTTGTTGGTTAAAACCTGTCCTATCAAAAGTAACCGGGTTCTAGAGGATCTCAAATCATTGGCTACCCTCAATCGGTCATAACTCCAGCATCGCAATCTTTTCTCGCGGCCAGAACCATCTCGAGAGTTTAGCCTCAATGAGTGTAGCATACTGCTACTGTCCTAATAGCCAAGTTGGTCAATTTAGGGTTCTAAGGTTGGTTGGTGTTTAATGACCCCTTAGAAGACCTATATTCTCCCCGTTACAACACAAGGGATATAGGTACAGACTAAGATGCCACACCAATGTAGCCACTGTTTCACCCATGTCGGTCTACGCCGGACAGGTCCCTCACAGATTATGCTACCTAAAAAGGGTATTTCCCAGATCCGGGTTAGGATCTATAAAACTCCGATACAAAGCCCACAAATGTAAAAGCAAACAAGACAATCAATTGAAAACAAAGGTGATCTAAACCCTAAGGTTACTCCACTTTAAAAGTCTCCCCAGCAGAGTCGCCAGTTCTGTGATACGGTGGGAGAACTGACTTGAGGTTTGCGTTTGTATTCGCAAATGTTGCGGTTAGCAAGAGTCGCCACCGACTTTTTATTTTATCCTAAGGAAAGGTTAAAAAGCACAGCAAAAACCTTTTGAGATGTTTTCTTGGGTTCGGGGAGTAGATTATAGAAAGGGAAGGTATTAGCACCCTTTCTATCCATGGTTATCCATGGGCTCTTAGTTACTTGCTTAGATCACTTGCCTTTTGTTTTCAATTGTTTTAAATGGTGCTTGAGTGTGTGGGTTTGAAAATGTTTTGAAAAGAGGCCAATGTGGTGGCAACCTTTGTAATGATCCATGTGGGGATGTATACAAAGATGTATGTCTTTTTGAAAAAGTTTTCATTTGTTTTTGAAAGTTGTTTTGAAAGTGTTGTGAGGTGTGATTTTGAAATTAGGCAAGTGTTTTGCTTTGCAAGTTGATTCAAGTAACTAAGAGGTTATCTACTCCTAAATTTCTCAAAAGATCAGTGCTATACTTTAACCCTTTTAGCAAGTTTGCTCCACCATTGTATTTGGTGGGCAACCTTGTGTTAGGATGTGAAAGGGACAGGCGCGGGTCATCGTATGGACCATAATTGCAACGGCGTTAAATGTCTTTGGGCAATTTCTCTAAGGGACTTGATCATTTGTTTTTGTTTGTTTTGAAAAGTTTTTGTCGAGGGACTATGATCATTCAAATTGTTTGCTTTGCCCAAAGATGTTCAACATACAACATGGCCCATTTATTTGAAGGCAACAAGTGGAATACCCTAGGGGGTGCAAGTGTGATTTGTGTGTCCATTTTCATGCTTGTTTATCTTGTATTAGGTCAAACTATTTTTTATCGTTTTTTCGCATACAAACCCTAATTCTAACATGTTATCATTAGAAAGCAATAAAGTGCGAAATCAAAATTACTAAGCTATTACAAAGCCAAATATGGGAAGGGGGGTACAAATGTTCAAATGGGGATATTGACAAGAATTTAAATCTAAATTATTACATCAATTGAATATTTGCAATTTAAATGATGCATAATTAAATGTAAATTAAACAAATATGTGAAATGCAAAAGGAAAGTTTTTATGTGTATGAGAAAATATTATTTATGTAAAAGGGAAAAGAAAATAACAATGTATTATTTTTTGAGTATTTGAATTTAGGGCAAGAACCCTAATTTTAAAGAAAAAAGGGTATTATTTTCTAATTTAATTCAACTATTTATTTATTATGTACAAAAATAAAATAAAATGAAGTGTATTGTGAAAAAAGGTATTTTTATATCAAATATTAATAAAATGAAAAAATCAAGTATTTTTATATTTTTTGTCTTAAATATATTAATAATCACATATATATATATATATATATATATATATATATATATATATATATATATATATCCCTAAATATGTATTATTCTAAAAATAAATATTTATTTAATATTTTAATAAAATAAATAAAAGAGTATTTTTTTGTGTAAAATATTTTCAGAAAGTAAATAAAAATAAAAATTGTATTTACATTATTTCTTATTATTCTAATAATAATACATATATATATTATATACAAACAAAGAAAATAAACAAATAAATATGCAATAAATGCAAAAAATGATAAAAAAATATTTTTTAATTTTTAAATGTCATGAGAAAAAATAAACAAAGTCAATCAAAAAAGAAAAAGTCAAAAATGTTAAAAAATAAGCAAATGGGCTCAGGGGGGTGTAAACCAAAAAAGATGGTGTGAAAAGCAAAAATAGCACAGGCCCAGCCCACTTCACTCCTTCTTCAACCTCCAGCACAGATTATTTGAAAAAAAACGCGCGCCATGTTCAGTTCCTTCTAACTCTTGATTCCTGGCTTTTTAGCAAAAACTCATAACACAAGAAACGTTCAGCATGAAGAGACGGTTCTAACCATATAAAGAACTTGACCTATCTCTCTAAGATGAGGGAGAATTTCTCTCCCCCTCTTTTCTGACCTAGTTTTTCTACCATTTTCAAAGCTTAAATTCTCTCTACTCAGACAAAAGAAATGAAAAGTAAAGCTATGTACATGTTCAGGGCTATGAGTAGGACCTTGTTTCTTCACAAACTTAAGACTAAAGATGCATAATAAGAGAGATACGAATTCAAACTTTTACCTGTGCAGTTGAACTTCTATGTGGAGAATGAGAGACTTTCAGTGCAATGTAATGATTGGAAAAGCTTCCTTGAGGTCCAGGGATGCTTTTTCAATGCTTACTTTATCTTGAACCTTCTTGTATCAAGCTGTAGAACTTCACCTGCAAGTCAAAGATGTGAAAATGGTGGAAGTGGTTAGAGCAACTACAGATCGTGCCTTAGCTTCTGGATAGCTTGCATATGTTATAAGGAAGGTATAGGAACAGGTTTTGATCAAAATGCTCGAAGGGATTGAGAGATAGCACTCAATCTGCAGGGCCTGCTCTGTTTGAGCAGTTTTGTGGTGTTTCTGAGATGGAGAGTGTTTGAAAGGCAAAAGGTTCGTGCAAAAACTTGGTTGGGTGATCTTGAATGTGTTTGATATCTTTTGTGTTGTGTTTGTAAGCTGAGATTCCAGTTGGCACAAGTTATGGACTTTTCTTCTTTTCTAAGCAACAAAAGCAAATTGGTGTTCTAGGTCAGTATAGGCCCCCCTAATGTGCTGCATCAACACCTCTTGATCAGTGTGTTATGCCCATAATCTTGTGCTAAGCAGATTTTCTATGTACTTGTTTGATTTACCAATTGACATAAAGCAAACTTTTGTAAAAATGGAAAGTTCACTTTATCCAAAAATGGATCAATCTTGTGTATAATGCTTGAATTCATGGAACAACACTTGGACACAATGAACAAGCATTAAATTAAGGAGTGTAATGTGGTTTAAGGACCTGCAAAGTAGCACAAACTATGCTGAGTTCAAATTTGCCAAGTTTATGAACATGTCTTGATGAAGAACAAAAGTGAATTTTTGCCAACTTGTGAAATTCGAATCTCTCAAGTTATGAGGTTGTTTGATGAGTTCTTGGACATTTTGGAAAGCTTGGAATGTGTACTACAATCCATCTTTGAAATGAAAATCAAAATTCCAAGTGGAAGGGTATGAAAAGTGGCCTTGAAGTAGGGTAGAAAACCTTGTCAAAATAGGTTAAATTTCACTAAGTTAAAAGATGGTTTAGTGCCCTTATTCAAAAAATTATAACTTGAGATACAAGCTTCAAATGAGAAAACTTTGTGAATCAAAGTTGTAGATTATGCAACAAGCTACAACTTTCATGTTTCGACTTTTGTTTGAATCCAAATGGATCATGGTGAAAAGATGGGGCAAAGTTGGAAAAAAATTAGGGTTTTCCATAACTTAGAAAAATTCTAAGTTATGAAAAATTCCATTTTCTAACCCTAATTTGCATTTTGTGATTTCTTGGTGAACAAGTTTCATGATTTGGAATGTTTTGATGAAAAATGAATCTTGACTTTTGATTTTGACCAAAAAGTCAAAGTTTGACTTTTCAGTATACAGTCAAAATTGATCAATTGACTGGGAAATTCAACTGTCAATCTTGTGTATTTGGGATCTTTTGAGTTTGATGAACATGTCAAGATAATTCCATTGAGTCCTTGAGGCCATATGTGAACTTGGCTTGCCATTGGCTAGGTCAAACAGTCAAAAATTGCCTTTGTGCAGTCAAAACCCTAAAAATGACCATTTTGCCCTTTTGATGATCTGATCAAATTTCTTGTGGAATTGTTATCCAAACTTGATCAAATGGTCCATATGAGTTCATAATGTTGATGTGGATCAAATTTCATGAAGTTTGACTGTCAATTGGCCACAGTTGACTTTTTCCCCAATACAACTGATTTCTAGGTCAACTGGCCAATTGACTGGGTAAAACTTGGAATCAAGACTTGAAACTTGGCATGGGTAAACTTGGGAGTCCAACATGAAGCATGGAAGTCATTTTAGGCATTTTAGGTCAAAACATCCTAGGGCAAATACAAACCCTAATTTGAGTCCACAGTGCAAGGAGAAGTCTTGAGCAGAGGAAACCCTAACTAGATCTTGATCTTCAAAGGTCTTGTGATGAGAAAATGTTGAGGAAATGGGAGGGCAAATTTTGGGGTACAACAAATGGCCTAGGAAAAAATAAGGGAATCCCAGCGAACCAAAAGGGTTCGGGAAAAAATTAGGGATATATAAAAGATTGTACACCCGGTAAGTCGAAAACCTGAAAACGCAGCTTGGGCAAGAAAGGCTATCCTGGTGGACTGAAAACCCGAAAGGGCGGTCCAGGAAAAAGTTAGGAATTAAAGCATACAACTATATCCCGTTGGATCACCTGAAATAAGCTTTATTACCAAAGTCAAAGGTTCAAATGCTACAAGTCAGTTCAACCAACTTCTTCCGACAATAAGGGATGAGATGTTCGAAGGCATAGGGGCAACAGTAGAGTTGGAATCCAATGAGATCACTTCTGCATAGCTATATGTTTTGTTTTCACTTTGTAGTCTTTCCATTTCATGACAATTTCCTCTTACTAGGATTTATGTCTCTTTGTACAAAATCTCCTGTTTATAGGCAAACTATCAATACAAATACACCTTGAATTTCAAACTTTTTAATTTTTCTGTTTTGTTTGCAAAAATGTCCAATGACTAAAATTGGATGAACATATGCATATAAACATGATTAACTTTTAACAAATATATACATAAGAATAATAATAAGCATTTACTCAAGACTCTAGGAGTTAGGGTGACATTCAAGCTGTCCACAAATCCCCACAGAGCCATTTCCATGAGACTATCCCCACAGAGTAACCTTCACAAATTCATCTTCAACAAAAATACATTTCCCGCAATTTCTCCGGCAGTTCATCCCATCGGATAAAAGAATATGATCTTTTTCCTGACAATATCACCCACCTACGAAGTTTCAATCAGTACAGTTCATGGAAATTCTCTTCTTCAGCCGAGTTTAATCTTCCAAAACTGTAAGACCCTTGCAGATTTCTTCTCTCCAGTAGAGCTTGTATTCCTCAGCAGATTATTTCTCCGTCAACAAGGTTTATTTCCCCAACAGGGTTTATTTCCCCTACAGATTATAGTCTCCCCAGTTTGAGTCTATTCCTCAGATCGCTACGAATCATCGGTAAAATTCCTCTCTCCAGTGAAGTCACCACTATCACCAGAGAGTTTCTAAAAACCTAGAACCAAACCAGACATTAGTCAACTTTATCCTCCCCGGACGAGTCGAAACTTTATCCATCTCTTTTATCCCCAGTCTGGGTATATAATACTTAAACTCCCCAGACAAGTTGGAAGTTTATCCATATCTTTTATTCCCAGTCAGGGTATACAAGAATTAAACTCCCCAGACGAGTCGAAAGGTTATCCATCTCTTTTATCTCCAGTCAGGGTATATAAGAATTAAACTCCCCATATGAGTCGATAAGTTATCCATCTCTTTTATACCCAGTCAGCGTATATAAGAATTAAACTCTCCAGTAGAGAAATGAACGACCAATGTTCGTAAACTCTTCTCCCTAAACAAAATTAAACATTCCCTAGTGGATTTTCCTCAGAAACCAAGCAGGAATCCCTAGTGGAAGCATTCTAGACATGGTTGAATATTACACATGTTCTTCATCCCCAACACCGATCAAGGATTGATTTTCCCTAGAAAGACGTCATACGGAACCGTTGATACACTTCCAACAACATTTCACATTCATACATCATTTACAAAACATTATAGCATATGCATACGAAATGCATGTAACACAGTCTCATTTAATTTGAGAACATCATTATGCAATGCATTTCATACATCATGATATTGCATACAACTAACTCTTTACTTTTTCAGGAAAGATCAATAAACAGACGAATATCATCAATAATCCTCAAATAGGTCCAAGATTAATTCCCGAAACAGGATGGGGAAACTATCTATACAACCAAGCAAAGATTAACTCCCAAAACAGGACGGGGAAACTATCTTTCTTTCTTTATGGTCAGATGAAGATCAATTAACGAAATAGGAGGGGGCGATGTTATACCCCAATTTTTGCCCCTAAGATTCCCCTATCATATCATGTCAACTTTATCATAACAAAATCACATTAGGGTTGGTTCTTCCTCTTTTTTCTATCTCCTATCTTTAAGTTTGCTCTTGAGGAATCTCCAAGCACCTTAGTTGTATATTTTGTGTATGCGTTGATAATTAACCTCTAACCAAAATACAAAAAATATTTGTCTTTGTCTTTGCAAAATTGTGTTTTGTAGGTACCGAGTCAAAGCATCCGACAAATAAGGTTTTCCGGTATTATTTCCCTAAAATCTCTATTTGCAAAGAAAAAAAATAATAATTAAAATTTTTCCTGTACAATCGATTGCTCGCATAGTGAAATCGATTGCACAATGTATTGTGCATAATCTTTGAGAAAACTGTATTTTTAGCCTTCAAAAATAATTTTTTTTAGTATGTATCGACACATACATGTTATGTGTCGACTCATGCAAAGTGATTAATTATGTATTGAGCCAAAAAGGCAGCTTGTATCGATCCATAGAGGCTTGTGTCGACTCATCCTGTTTTGTATAACTAGCATGTGTCGACACATACATGTTATGTGTCGACTCATGCAAAGTGATTAATTATGTATTGAGTTGAAAAGGCAGCTTGTATCGATCCATAAAGGCTTGTGTCGACTCATCCTGTTTTGTATAACTAGCATGTGTCGACACATATATGTTATGTGTCGACTCATGCAAATTAATTGATTCTATATTGTGTTGAGATAGCAGCTTGTATCGATCCATAGAAGGTTGCATCGAATGATGCTGTGTTATACAACTAGAATGTGTCGATACATACGACTCTTGTGTCGACTCATAGCAGCAAAACACACGTGTTTTTTTGAAAAAATCCAGCAATTTCAAAACTGTCATCTTTTTGGCTCCAATTTTTCTGCATAATTTGAAAATTATATCATTAATTCAATTTTTGGCTCCAAGAATCAATTACCAAATTAAAACTAATCCCAATATTAAACTCTATAAATAGAGCCCTCATCTCATTTAAATTTTAAGCTTTTGATAGCCAAAATCACTTGGCTAAAAAATCTCTCAATTCTCTCCATCTACCAAATTCACTCAAAGCTCCATTTTCAAAAAGTTAGTAAGCTTTGCATTGAAGCTTACTAATATTTGAGCTAAACCTTCATCCAAACACTTTTTCTTCATCAATTCTCTACATCCAAGCTTGGCAATTGATTCTTGTGTTTGAATTGAAGTAAATTCTTGAGGTTGTTTTGATAATTCTCTAGATCTACCTTTGGTAAGTTGGATAATTCAGCTTCCACAATGTGATCTCTTGGTGATCTTTGGGATTGATTCATTGAGCATCATTTTTTGATTCCAATGGTGTTATTTTCTCATGATTTGATGGAATTTTTGTGCTCAATTGAATCCATGATCATAAGGTGTTTGATGGAAAGTTTGAACAAGAATTTGGCCTTTTAAAATGTTGTTTTGTTGCCTGTAACAGTGTGGAATCGATTGCACCGAAGCAATTTTGCACAAATTTTTGAAAAATGTAATGTGTAAATCGATTTACACAGTAGTGCAATCGATTTACAAAGGGACATAATGCATTTTTTTTGCCTTGTTTTGGGGCAGCTTTGATCCAAAATGCTTTTTCTACTCACTCCTTTGATTGTTGGTTTAGATTGCAATTTTAAATGTCCAATTTGTCTTTAAACTCAATGGACTTTGTGATGTAGATGAAGTTGGATAAATGTTTATCAATTCAAATCTACCTAAGAGTGAATTATTTTATTCATTTTTGGTGCTTTGGATTATGATATGTTTAGTGCTTTAATCCATCTAGAGGAGTGGTTGAACTTAAAGATGAAAGAATTTTGAGATGGTGATCCAAATTAGCTTATCATTCCCCTCCCTCTTCATCTTATCCCTTTATTTTTTAATTGTGCTACATGTTAAGGGATGGTGATCCCTATATCATTTATCCAAACATAAAGTACATAAATTGCTATTGACCAGCCTCAAAATAGGTATGACTTCTACACAAGTCCACTTACGATTGCTTAACATAGCGCTAAATTTTGTTCCGATTCGAATAAATGATCATTCGTGGCTCAAACTTATGATTGCAAGCCCAAGTATGTTAATTTGATCTCTTTGATCCAATACCCTTGAGATTCATTGTGTGGAGGCTTTGATTCTATCAATCCTCTAATGGATCTACAACACCTTTGGTCAGCGCGAATCACTTAAACATCGTTGATCATTAAATGTTACTTTTGAGGATTCCAAAATGGATGATATACTTGACAAAAAGCAAATGCAACTTGTTGTGTGGAGGATTTGGTTCTACCAATCCTATAATGAGTTCCAAATGCCAGTTTCAAGATGGTCATCCAACTAACCACTAATTTCTAACAATTGACTTTACTTTATACTTTTATTTTTTATGCTTTATGTACCATTTAATTTAAGCATTTACATTTCATGCCATTTTTATTTTGCTCACTTGAGCATTTACTTTTATGTCATTTTTATTTTTTTCACTTGAGCTTTTCTTTTCCTTTTAAAGACACCTAATAATCAACATGATCCATAAAAATCTTTAATGATGCTTGGACTATTTGGTTACTATCTTTGGCATTATGGAGTATTGGACTTCTTGGACTAAGGATTAGAGACTTTGGCCTATCTTGGAGACTTTGTGACTTTATTTGATATTTTGTATGGAGTTCTTGAGGTTTACCTCAAGGCATTGGGTTGTTTGTTTGTTTTGTGTGCAGGTTATTTTGATTACATACTTTGTTTGTAATCTGGAATTCACCCGTATACAGCCGTTACTGTGCCCAATTTTTGCGAAGACTTAATACACTTGAAGTTTGGTTCTCTCAAGAGGTCTAGCATCTTTGCTTTCTTGGTTTCAATCCGAAGAATGGGAATTTTATATTGACTCATAATGTCAAGTATTGGCTTCTTGTTGGTTAGATGGTTCTTATCCCTAGCTTTTACCTTATGCTTTAGGATAGTCTCTTCATCTCCTCCCATCTTCTTTAATTTCAAAAATCTTCTCCCTCCTTTTAAAAACTCTTCTTATTTCTAAACTTGAAACACTTTCATAATAAACTTGGACTTAGGTCCATGCATTTTCAAAACATTTTCATAAATAAATTTCAATCAATTTAATAATACCTTGACATTTTTGTGAGAAGACTAAAAGTCAATCAATCTCATTTCAAATCATTTTTGCCACTTTGGCTTTTTATTTTAAAACTTTTCTTAAAAGATTAGACTCTTGTCAATCCTTGTAGTGATGCAAACAACTATACTTCTATAATATGTAGTAAAAAGGGATATTTTCCACATGGGTGTTGAGTGAGGCATTGTTGATTTTAAAATCCAAGCCATATCCTCAACTTTGAGATGATGCAAATTATCCTTTCTCATGATTATGGGTAGTAAGTATGTTTTCCACACGGACAATAACGATGATGTCTTATCTCATAAAATTAACCAACACACTTGTGTTTCAAATTTTTAAAAGAGGAACTACGTGTACCCTTATCCCCTATTGCACGAAAGATGGTACGTAGGCACTAAAGGTTCGCAACCGCGGCGGGTGCAAAAATCATAAAAATATTTCTTTTCTCACCTCCACCATCCATTTTATATACAACACATTTTTATAGCCAAAATATACAGATTTTTCAAAGAGGTTCCTGCAGAGTACCGTAGATGTTTAGGGTGCTAATACCTTCCCTTTGCATAACCAACCCCCTTACCTTGAATCTTTCCCCCTTTTTTTTGGTTATTCGCTCTTTTCCCATTCCTTTGGAAACAATAAAGTGCAGTGGCGATTTTTATTTTGATTTGTATAAAGTCTAGTCAATCTAATGGCTTAGTCTTGAACATTTCTACCGCTACAGAAAAATGGAGACTTCACTGGGGAAAGATTGACCTCTTGTTGGTCCATCCCTAAGTGGGTTGAGCCTATCTTTGTTTATATTTGTATATGTGTTATTGTGTTTATATGTTATATTTTATATATATGTTTGTCTGGATTTTCCTGGTTTACAAGGTGCTTAGTGATTAATCATAAGTCCTATACCCGGACTTGGGCAAACTTTAAGATAGGACTGGCGGTATAGTCATGTTAAATTTGAGGGAGTAATCCCAAAAAAGGAGGAATGAGATCCCCCACTCAGTGGAGGCTCCTTTGACTGTAGTGTCATTTACCGAGTAATCGGGAAGACGTACTGCTTTCGACCTGGGAGCCTGCTGAAGCTGAGGACCGTAGATTACCTAACCCATCTTGGCCTTTTAGGTGTAGTGCAGAAGCTATGACGGAGTAATCCGGAAATAGTTGTGACGCGATACTACGCTCGGACGAGTCTTTCTTGAGAATATTACTAATTACCGAGTTAATCGGGAAGTTGGTAATATCCGAAGGAAGGATGTAGACTCTGGGAACCTCTTAGAACCTTGTTCGGCAGGTGATAACTTTTTAGACCAATACCTTATGGGTAGTACCTTCGACCTCATGCTCATGACGTTGAACCTATGAACCCTATGTGTGATCTTGTGTGTGATTGTTGCATCATGCATCCATGCACTCATAAGCATCTTTTGAAGAAAACAATATTTCAAGGGATTTAAAGGTTGACTATTTGTGAATATCTCAGGTACTTTTAAACCATGGATTCTAGAAAGAGAAATACCGGGAAATACAGTTTTAAGGATCCTAAGATAGATGAGTTGATCTGTCTAATTTCCGAGATCGAGTGTTCTGCAGACTTTCGGAAGATGTATGGATCCATTATTCCTCTAATGAAGCTGAAGATGAAGGAGGGTATTCTCTCAACTTTGGTCCAGTTCTATGATCCGGTGTATCACTGCTTTACTTTTCCCGATTATCAGTTGATGCCAACACTGGAGGAGTATTCCTATCTATTAGATTTACCTGTTACCGATCATGTTCCTTTTACTGGTTTGGAGGGTGATCCAAAACAACATGAGATTGCTGCTTTGATTCATCTGGGGAAGTCTGAGGTGGAAGCCCATATGACTACCAAAGGAGGGATTAGAGGATTACCAGCTCAGTTCTTATTGGAAAAAGCTCGTTACTTTTCCAGGATGAAGAGTACAGTTGCTTTTGAGACCATCTTTACTTTACTTGCCTATGGATTATTCTTATTTCCTAATGTGGACAAGTTTGTCGACATTAACGCTATCGGTATTTTCATGATTGGAAACCCGGTTCCTACACTGTTGGGTGATGCTTATTACTATGTACATCTTCGGAGTTCCTATCATGGGGGAATGATTATCTGTTGCACGCCTTTGTTGTACCGGTGGTTTATCTCTCATATGCCTCAGTCTGAAGGGTTTTTGGATGTCAAGAAGGAACCCGTTGGGCTCCTAAGATCATGGAACTTACTCACTCGGATATTGATTGGTATCATCAAGCTTACCAGGATGTGGAGGTTATTGATAGTTGTGTTAGTCTCCCCAATGTGCCTCTTCTTGGTACAAAAGGAGGAATTAACTATAACCCTGTTCTTGTACAGCGACATCTTGGTTACCCGATGAGGGATAAACTGAATAGTATTCATTTGAGTAGTTTCTTTCTGAAGGAAGGAGAAGACCACAGGCAAGCTAGGGAGCAGATTGCGAAGGCCTGGCGTCACATTCATAAGAAGAGTAGGAAGGATTTGGGACCTAGAGGTGTTGTTTCTTTGGAGCCATATCTACAGTGGGTCCGATCGAGAGCCATTTAGTTGAAGATGACGTATACTCGGGAGACACCCATGCCTGATTTGTTTATGAAGACCACTTCTCCCTTATTAGATGATCTAGAAGAGCTACAGCTTGCTTTGGTTAGGATGCAACAGGAAAGGGATGCTTGGAAGAACAAGTTCCAGACTTTAGAGAGTTCCTACAGAGTAGACCTGAAGGAGAAAGATGATTTGATCGATATCCTTGAGAGTCGAGCGGTGGAGTGTATGGAGAGGCAAGGGGATTTATTTTCTCCTAAGCCTCAAACAGGTGTTGATTACTCACTTCCTGCTTCAGATGATTGGAAGGAGGTTTCCATCAGACATGTTGAAGAAAACCAGAGGTTGAGGGCTCAGATTGTCAGGCTCACAGGGAAGCGCCAGCATACAGATTGATCTCCATTAGTTCCTCTTCTCAGGATTTTAGATTGTATTTTCATATTTTACTTGGGATCATTGAAACATGTAATCCATTTTGAAGTTATTATAATAAAAACAAAATTAGTATTTCAAAAGCTTTATTACTTGGATGTTTGCAATATGTCTATAAACCATAAATCCTTTAAAATATTAAATGATAAATTAAAAATAATCATATGCATTTCATATCATGCATCATATTGCACATATTTCTTGCATTTGTTATGCATATCCAGGTGCCTTACCCAGCTTCTTTACTTTGTTCAGCAAGCTGACTCATCACTACAACACTCGGGCTAATTTCAAAAAGAAGATGGATAACTTAGAACAGGAGAATCACGAGCTGCACGAAGAAGTTACCGCTTTGAAGGCTGGCTTGGCTAACTTGACTACTCTGATGGAAGCTCTAGTGGTTGCTCAGAATAAGCCACCGAGTGTTCAACCTCAACCAACAAGGGTAAATGCTGAAGTTCCTACTGTTCCTGTATCCGCTACTCCGGCTGTTGTTCAAAACCGTATGCCTCAGGGTTATCCATGGGGAATTCCAGAGAATTTTGTACCTGAAGGTTTCAATCTTAGCCCTCAAGATGCTCCAGTGGTTCAAAATGTTGTTACTCCTGCACCTCTTGTGGTGCATATTGTTCCTGCTGCACCTCCTTAGGTAAATTTGGTTTCGTTTGTTAATGAAGATATGTGTCGTCCTTTCCCTCCGCCGAGTGAAGACTTGGGTCTTTATGACAGAATGGATGATTTCCAGGAACAATTTGATAGAATGCAAAGAGAGATGAAGGCTCTTAGGGGAAAAGAGATATTTGGGAAGAACGTGAATGAGTTGTGTTTGGTCTCGAATGTTAAAGTGCGTGCTAAGTTCAAGGTCCCAGAATTTGAGAAGTACAAGGGCAACACTTTCCCTCGTGCTCATTTGGTGATGTATGTAAGAAGAATGTCTATCCACACTGATGATCAGTGTTTGCTGATTCATTTTTTCCATGATAGTTTGACCGGCGCAGCGTTGAAATGGTACATGAGTTTAGACAGCGCCAACATCCATACTTTTAATGATTTGGGAGAAGCATTCATTAAACAATACAAGTACAATATGGACATGGCACCATACCGTGACCAGCTTAGGGCCATGGTTCAGAAAGACAGAGAATCGTTCAAAGAGTATGCACAGAGATGGCGCGAAGTGGCTGCACAAGTAATTCCTCCCATGGAGGAGAAAGAAATGACTAAGATTTTTCTGAAGACGCTAGGCGATTTCTACTACGAAAGAATGGTAGCAAGTGCCCCAAGTGATTTTACAGAGATGGTAGGAAAGGGTGTCCGCCTAGAAGAGGCAGTAAGAGAAGGTCGTTTGATAAAGGGTGAAGGATCCGGAGGGGTGAAAAAGCCAGCTTATGGGTTTACAAAGAAGAAAGAGGGGGATACAAATGCTATTATTCAAGAGAGAAGGGTAAATGCTCCTAGAAAGAATTATCAACGTCATCAGCAAGTCGCCTCAGTTACTCCTGTTATGAATGTCACTCCGACTATCGTTGCTTATTAGAGACCGTCCCAGCAGGGGAATCAAGGGTATAATCAGAGAAGGTAGAACTATGATCCTATTCCCATGAGCTATGCAGAGCTAATACCAGCATTGATTCAGAAGAAGTTGGTCCAGACACGACTACCTCCCGCCATACCATCACCATTGCTTTGGTATTACAAAGCAGACCAGACGTGTGCCTTTCATCAGGGAGCACCAGGGCATAGCGTTGAGAATTTTTATCCTTTGAGGACTGAAGTGCAAAGGTTGGTGAAGTCTGGAATTTTATCTTTCAAAGACGTGGGACCTAATGTGAAAGACAATCCTCTACCCAAGCACGGGGGAGTGAATGCTGTAAATATGGTGGTCGGTTGTCCAGGCGACTTTCGAATTTTTGACATTAATCTGGTTAGAGGAGATTTGGTGAAGATGCACGCAGACCTCTGTGAATTTAGTTATTATATGCATGACCACGCCGGTTGTGCTATTTGCAGTATAAATATACAGGGTTGCGAGAAGATAAAGGCTGATTTGCAGGAGATGATGGATGAAGGTTTAATCCATATAATTAGGCCTAGGGTGGAATATGAAGAGGAGGTGAATATGGTTTCTGGATGTCCTGGTGAATTCAGAATTTTTGATGTGGATCATTTGAATGAGGATCTCGTGCAGTTGCATGCTACCTTCTGTTGTACTGCTGGTCAGGTGGAACACCAATATGGGTCTTGCATATTTTGTTGTCGATATCCCCGATGATGTTCAATTGTGAGAGAGGGTGTTAAATTGCTGTTAGACAATGGAACTATCAAGATCACAGGTCAGAGAGATGATTATTATAAGATTGATATGGTTGAAGTTTGTTTGATGGAAGAAGAGTCAGAGGAAAAGTATGCCTCCGCAGATGAGAATTTCTCTTCAGACGAAGATTTGTTTTCCGGAAATGACTTTTTGATGGTTGATTGTGTTGAGGAAGGGGTAAACGTCATTGTACCTTGTTTTGCTGCACCCACTCATCTTGAGGTGGGGTACCATAGCAAACCATTTGTTACCCCATTGGTAATTAGTCTGCCAGGTCCTGTTCCCTATGAATCAGACAAGGTTGTGCCTTACAAATACAATGCTACAATATTAGAAGTCGGGGTAGAGATTCCCATCCAGCCAATGCCATATGTTGGAAATATAGCTGATAATAGCAGGGTGATCCGTAGCGGTCGTGTATTTGCGCCGGTTATTCAAAGAGATGTTATTGCTGGAAAAAAAATTGCTGAGAACGATGAGCCTAAGAAGGCTATAGGAGATACTAGTGGTGCTACATTAGAGAAAGAAGTGGATGATATTTTGAAGATAATTAAGATGAGCGACTACAAAATTGTAGATCAGCTATTGCAGACTCCTTCCAAGATATATATCCTAGCTTTATTAATGAATTCCTCTACTCATAGAGAATCACTGATGAGAGTACTAGAACAAGCTTTTGTGGAGAATGACATGACATTAGATCAATTCAGCAGCGTAATTGGAAACATTACTTCATGTAACAATTTAAGTTTCTGCGATGATGAGTTACCAGATGAAGGGAGGAATCACAACCTGGCCCTCCACATATCTATGAACTGCAAGAATGATTTGCTGTCCAATGTGCTAATTGATAACGGATCCGCGCTGAATGTTATACCGAGGAGTACCCTCATGAAGTTAAAGTATCAAGGAGCACCTATGCGCCCGAGTGGCATCATTATGAAGGCTTTTAATGGGTCGAGGAAATCTGTCATCGGTGAAGTGGACTTGCCCATCCATATAGGACCACATTTGTTCTTGATAACCTTCCAGGTCATGGAAATTATTCCCGCATATAGTTGTTTGCTAGGACGACCATGGATACACGAAGCAGGGGCTGTCACTTCAAATCTGCATAAGAAGTTAAAGTTTGTGCGCGAAGGGAAGGTGGTGATCATAAATGGGGAGCAGGTGTTGTTGATATCCCATATATCCTCTTTCAGTATTGTAGAAGCGGATAAGGATGCTGTTGGAACCCAGTTCCAAGCCCTATCTATTGAAAACATAAGGAGGAATGAGAATTATGTAGTTTCGCTGAAGGATACGTAGCAGGTTGTGCACAATGGTCATAATGCAGTTTGGGGACAACTTGTGGATCCACCCATGAACAAAAACAGAACTGGTTTGGGTTTCTCTTCGAATAATGTCAAAGGAGAAAGTTTGAAGTCAAAGTCTTCTATGAACAGTTATCATGATGTTTTCCGCAGCGAAGGCTACCTCCATCCAATTGGTTCTGGAATTAATGTTGTTGAAGAGAATAAAGCAGAGCAGGAAGTACCGAATCATGTGACGCATGGAGTCTGAGTTCATAACTGGGTCACCATTGATGTTCCTTCGTGCATACATATTTCAAAGTAATTTGTTTTGTTAATCTATTTCTTTCTTTTGAAAAGCTTTCACTCTGCCCAAGGTGAAAGTATTGTATGGGCTTATCTGTTTGCTTTGACTGTTAAGATCATTAATAAAAATTGTCTTTGCTTCCAAAAATATGTCTTTATTTTCTGATTTTTCTTGGGAAATGGTAATCAAATAAAAAACCCTTTCAAAATAAATAATAACTGAAAATTAATTTGCATGATCACTTGTTATATGTGTCAGTCTCTAAAAGCAATCATAAATCACATGTGCAAATTATTTAAAAAACCCGTTGAATACAATGACCCTGCACCCTCTCCCAACTTTGATTGTCCTGTGTTTGGGGCTGAAGAAGAAGATTATGGTGAGATTCTAGAAGAGGTCTCATGGTTTCTTGAGCACGAGGAAAATACCATTCAGCCATATAAGGAGCCTTTGGAAGTGATTAATTTGGGTGCAGAAGAAGATCCGAAGGAAGTTAAGATTGGAGCATCGTTGCATCCTCGTGTGAAGAACGGGTTGATTGAGCTATTGAAAGAGTATGTGGATATTTTTGCTTGGTCTTGTCAAGATATGTCTGGTCTAGATACAGACATTGTCGAGCATCGTTTGCCGTTGAAGCCATAGTGTTCGCCAGTTAAACAAAAGTTGAGAAGAACCCACCCAGATATGGCAGTAAAGATCAAAGAGGAGGTCCTAAAACGGATTAATGTTGGTTTTCTTGTGACGTCAGTGTATCCTCAATGGATTGCCAATATTGTCCCAGTACCGAAAAAAGACGGAAAAGTTTGCATGTGCGTAGATTACAGAGATCTAAATAAAGCTAGTCCAAAAGATTATTTTCCATTGCCTCACATTGACATGTTAGTGGACAGCACAGCAAAATTCAAGGTATTCTCGTTCATGGACGGATTTTCCGGGTATAATCAAATAAGAATGGCTCTAGAGGACATGGAAAAAACAACGTTTATCACACCCTGGGGAACATTCTGTTACAGAGTGATGCCCTTCGGGTTGAAGAACGCTGGTGTAACGTACCAGAGGGTTATGACAACCATATTCCATGATCTGATGCACAAGGAAATTGAAGTATATGTTGATTATATGATTGCAAAATCCCAAACTGAAGAAGGGCATATAAAATATTTGTTGAAGTTGTTTCAGCGTTTGAGGAAGTATCGTCTCCGCTTGAATCCAAATAAATGCACCTTCGGAGTTAGATCAGGGAAATTGTTGGGTTTTATCGTTAGCCAGAAAGGAATTGAAGTTGACCCTGATAAAGTCAAAGCAATTCAAGAAATGCCAGCACCAAGAACTGAAAAGCAAGTCAGGGGTTTCCTCGGGCGTTTGAATTATATTTCTAGATTCATTTCCCACATGACTGCAAAGTGTGAACCGATCTTTAAGTTGTTAAAGAAAGATCAAGGTTGTGTGTGGACGGATGACTGCCAAAGGGAATTTGAGAGTATTAAAGAGTATCTGCTTGAACCTCCTATCTTGCTCCCTTCCGTATAAGGAAGACCGTTGATTATGTATCTAACAGTGTTAGATAAATCCATGGGTTGTATTATAGGACAACAGGATGAAACTGGGAAGAAAGAGTTCTCCATTTATTATCTCATCAAAAAGTTCACTGATTGTGAGTCGCGGTATTCCATGCTAGAAAAAAAGTGTTGTGCTTTGGCCTGGGCGGCAAAGCGTTTGCGGTAGTATATGTTGAATCATACCACTGTGTTGATCTCCAAATGGATCCAATAAGTATATTTTTGAGAAGCCTGCTCTTACTGGGAGAATTTCCCGCTGGCAGATGTTGTTATCTGAATATGATATTGAGTACCGCACTCAAAAAGTTATCAAAAGTAGTCTGTTGGCAGATTACCTTGCTCACCAGCCGATGGAAGATCATCAGTTTGCAAAATATGAATTCCCCGATGAGGATGTGATGTTCCTGAAAGTGAAAGATTTTGATGAACCATTGCCTGAGGAAGGCCCCGATCCTGAATCTCTTTGGATTATGATATTTGATGGAGCAGTGAATGCTTATGGTAAAGGAATTGGTGTTATGATCGTCACTCCTCATGGATCGCACATTCCTTTTACTGCAAGGTTAACATTTTATTGCACTAATAACATGGCGGAATATGAGGCTTGCATCATGGGTCTTGAGGAAGCTATTGATCTCAGAATCAAAATTCTAGATGTGTATTGTGATTCAGCTTTGGTAATAAATCAGATTAAAGGAGAATGGGATACTCGTCACCCTGGCTTGATCCCTTACAAAGATTATGCTAGAAGATTACTACCCTTCTTCAATAAAGTTGAATTCCATCACATTCCTAGAGATGACAATCAAATGGCAGATGCTCTGGAAACTCTGGCTTCCATGTACCAAGTGAATACTTGGAATGATATACCCCGTATTACAGTTCGATGGCTGGATAGGCCTGCTCATGTGTTTACAACAGAGGAGGTAGTAGATGAAAAACCTTGGTATTATGATATCAAGTATTTTCTTCAGACTCAGGAATACCCGATTGGTGCGTCGAGGAAAGATAGAAAGACACTGAGAAGATTGGCAGGCAGTTTCTTCCTCAGTGAAAATGTGTTATACAAGAGAAATTATGAAATGGTCTTGCTCAGATGCGTGGATAGACACGAAGCAGACATGTTGATGCATGAGATTCATGAAGGTTCATTTGGCACTCATGTTAATGGGCATTCGATGGCTAAAAAGATGCTAAGGGCAGGTTACTATTGGTTGACAATGGAATTTGATTGTTACAAATTTGCAAAGAAGTGCCATAAATGCCAGGTTTATGCAGACAAGGTCCATGTGCCTCCGACACTTCTCAATGTGATTTCCTCCCTATGGCCTTTCTCTATGTGGGGTATAGACATGATCGGGATGATAGAACCCAAAGATTCGAATGGACACCATTTCATCTTGGTAGCAATTGACTACTTTACCAAATGGGTAGAGGCTGCTTCTTATGCCAACGTTACCAAACAGGTGGTTGTGCGTTTTATCAAAAACAATCTTATATGCCGGTATGGTATGCCGAGTAGAATCATCACTGATAATGCCTCTAATTTGAACAACAAGATGATGACAGAACTGTGTGAAGAATTCAAGATTGTCCATCACAATTCGTCTCCATACAGGCCAAAGATGAATGGGGTTGTTGAAGCTGCTAATAAGAATATCAAGAGAATTATCCAGAAAATGGTTGTTACTTATAAGGACTGGCATGAAATGCTCCCTTTTGCTCTGCATGGATATCGAACATCTGTCCGCACTTCAACAGGAGTAACCCCGTTCTCCTTGGTATATGGAATGGAAGTTGTACTCCCTGTTGAGGTAGAGATTCCCTCATTGCGTGTGATAATGGATGCCAAGTTAACAGAGGATGAATGGGTCCAAAACAGGTTTGACCAATTGAATTTGATTGAAGAGAAGAGAATGACAACTTTGTGTCATGGGCAGTTATATCAGAAAAGAATGAAGAAAGCATTTGATAAAAAGGTCAAACCTCATTAATTCAGAGAAGGCGACCTCGTACTCAGGAAGATCATGTCTTTTAACATTGATTCTAGGGGCAAGTGGACTCCCAATTTTGAAGGCCTGTATGTTGTCAAGAAAGCCTTCTCTGGTGGTGCATTAATTCTTGAAACTATGGACGGCAAGGAGTTCCCACGTCCCATGAATGCTGACGCAGTCAAGAAATACTTTGCCTAAAGAAATTAAAGAACAGCTCGCTAAGTTGAAAACCCGAAAGGGCGTCTTAGGCAAAAAGGAGCGTCTTGGTAGGCTGAAAACCCGAAAGGGTGGTCTAGGCAAAAATTAGAGACATAAACAAAATTAATTTCCCGCTAAGTTGAAAACCCGCAAGGGCAGCTTAGGCAAAAGTTAGGGATTTTTCTTGGCAAGTAACTACGTCAGAAAAGACTTGATCGTTGAAGCAACAATCTTCTCGGATCCTAACCATAATTCAACAAAAGTTGCTGCTCAGGATTTCAAAAGTTGTTTAGGGGGAATGGTTGTCATTGTATCTCAATGTATCTTTTCCATTATATATTACCATTTCCCAAACTTTGTAATCATCCATGGAGTCTCGCCATTCGCAGACTACCATTCTATTAATGAAATTCGAGCTTTTGCCCAATTCTTTGTGTTCTTATTTTTATTTAGCTTGCAAAGACTCCATTTATTACTGATAATAATTTTTAAAGAAAAAAGATTGAAAAGCAAAATTGACTTTTCAAAAAAAAAGGGAGATCTTCACAATTTAATTTACTTTGGGATTTGTGATGAAACAATGACAACAAAAACGGCGATCCCAGGAATGAATAAACTCTGGTTGTTTTAAGAAGATTTACTTCCTTCATGAAGGTTTTTCTCAGGTCATCTTGTTGGTATGTGCGCAATCTTTGTGTGTTTCTCAGATAGTTAAAGACGATACTAGTGGGTGCAAGGTACAGTATTAGGTTTGTGATCCCATTATCCCCGGCCAAGTCTTGGTTCGCTTTTGATTTTGGGTTTGCATGGTCAGAAGCCTCCGACCCAGATTCCCCAGCGAAGTTTTCCCTCATATGACGAAAGGTTTTATTCCCTTGGTGTGCTAAGATATCGCTCTTTTTGCAGTATTGGCATTAGTGTTGACTTCTTGATTTCCCGGGAAGGCTATCCCAGGGCATCTTTTGTCGGAATAGGTTTTCATGATGTAAAGTTTCAATCTGCATCTTTCCCCAGGGGGGTAGGCTTGAATTTCCCAGTGAGGTTTGATTGTATCGGTGTCAATCTTCTTTATTTGAGGCTGGTCTTGCAATCTCCAGTAGGTATGTTGCTTTTGAAAAACTGGTTTCTCCGATGAAACCAGAAGAAAGATGTTCTATCCCGGTATCTGTTTGATTTAGCTACATCCATATTATGTTTCTCCTTAGTGAAGTTAGGACAAGCAATAGGTTTGGTTTCCTCAATTGCTTTTACCTTTCTTGGATTGATCTTTCTGGTTTAAGTTTAGCCCAATGTTGTTGGTACCTGAGGCTGTTTTGTTTGTTTGTACTAATTATGTATCCTTTTACCAGCATATGCACGATATCACTCATACATTCATACATGCATCATGCATTGCTACAAATCATTTTTTATTGACATTGTGTTCTAACCTTCCCGCAGCGCTCCTTGCTTAGGTGGATTTGGTTTTACCTCTTGAGTTTATTTCTCAAAGGATGTATCTTCATTGGCCGTCTTGTTCCAGTTTTTTTCTAATTGGATTCGTGGTTGCATGACGATATTATTTACTTTGGATTTCTGAGAACTTTGAGTTTTGGTTTGTGCATTTATTTTGCACGAGAAGACTTTATCTCCTCAGCAGGAAGTCATATCTCTTTTCCCAGGAAGTCATATCTCTTTCCCCAGGAAGTCATATCTCTTTCCCCAGGAAGTCATAACTATTTCCCCAGGAAGTCATATCTCTTTCCCCAGGAAGTCATATCTATTTCCCCAGGAAGTCATATCTCTTTCCCTAGGAAGTCATATCTCTTTCCCCAGGAAGCCATATTTCTATCCCCAGAAAGTCATTTCTCTTTGCAATTCCCCTTGACAATGAGTGGAAGTCTCTTTATTTGAGATAAGCTTACATATTACCCTTTCCAGGCAGAGTGCCTTGGTTAAAGGAGAATTTGAGACCCGTTCTAGGTGAAACACCCGAATTTTGGGGAAAACTTGATATATTTTCTCTTTCTACCTTCAGTGAATGTTGGTAGTACATCGGCAGTGAACGTCTGTGTTTCTTATCTTTTTATTATCATCAGTGAACATTGATAGTTCATCGTCAGTGAACAACGATGGTATGATATATTTTCTCTCTACCTTCAGTGAACGTTGGTAGGACATCGGAAGTGAATGTCGGTGTTTCTTATCTTTTTGCTATCATCAGTGAACGTTGATAGTTCATCGTCAGTGAACGGCGATGGTATGGTATATTTTCTCTTTCTACCTTCAGTGAACGTTGGTAGTACATCGGCAGTGAACGTCGGTGTTTGTTATCTTTTTGCTATCTTCAATGAATGTTGATAGTTCATCGTCAGTGAATGGTGATGGTATGATATATTTTCTCTTTCTAACTTTAGTGAATGTTGGTAGTACATCGGCAGTGAACATCGGTGTTTCTTATCTTTTTGCTATCATCAGTGAACGTTGATAGTTAATCGTCAGTGAACGGCGGTGATATGATATATTTTCTCTCTACCTTCAGTGAATGTTGGTAGTACATCGGTAGTGAACGTCGGTGTTTGTTATCTTTTTGCTATCTTCAGTGAACGTTGATAGTTCATCGTTAGTGAACGGCGGTGATATGATATATTTTCTCTTTCTACCTTCAGTGAACGTTGGTAGTACATCGGCAGTGAACGTCGGTGTTTGTTATCTTTTTTCTATCTTTAGTGAACGTTGATAGTTCATCATCAGTGAATGGCGGTGATATGATATATTTTCTCTCTACCTTCAGTGAATGTTGGTAGGACATCGGCAGTGAACGTCGATGTTTCTTATCTTTTTGCTATCTTCAGTGAACATTGATAGTTCATCGTCAGTGAACGGCGGTGATATGATATATTTTCTCTATACCTTCAGTGAACGTTGGTAGGACATCGGCAGTGAACGTTGGTGTTTGTTATCTTTTTGCTATCTTCAGTGAATGTTGATAGTTCATCGTCAATGAACGGCGGTGGTATGATATTTTTTCTCTACCTTCAGTGAATGTTGGTAGACATCGGCAGTAAACGTCGATGCTTGTTATCCTCCTCTCTTATTCAATTCTTTTGGTCCACCAGTGATTTATTTTCCTAGTGGGGTTGCTCCTTTGTTTCTTCATTTTTGTGGCATTCCCAGTGATACTTTGCATCTCTATTGTTCTATTCATATGCATTCATAATCATAAGCATTGCATGGCATATTAGAGAAAAAAATAGGGCTTGTTTTATATTTAGGTATCTTCAATCGCGTCGACACGAAGATTTTTAACATTCATATCTACGGATAGAAGACACTTAAATAAGGGCAGCTGTTGTACCCCAATTTTTGCACCTAAGATTCCCCTATCATATCATGTCAACTTGATCATAACAAAATCACATTAGGCTTGGTTCTTCCTCTTTTTTCTATCTCCTATCTTTAAGTTTTCTCTTGAGGAATCTCCAAGCACCTTAGTTGTGTATTTTGTATATGCGTTGATAATTAACCTCTAACCAAAATACAAAAAATATTTGTCTTTGTCTTTGGAAAATTGTGTTTTGTAGGTACCGAGTCAAAGCATACGACAAATAAGGTTTTCCGGTATTATTTCCCTAAAATCTCTATTTGAAAAGAAAAATAATAATAATTAAAACTTTTCCTGTACAATCGATTGCTCCCATGGTGCAATCGATTGCACAGTGTATTGTGCATAATCTTTGAGAAAAGTGTATTTTTAGCCTTCAAAAATAATTTTTTTTACTATGTATCGACACATACATGTTATGTGTCGACTCATGCAAAGTGATTAATTCTGTATTGAGTCGAAAAGAAAGCTTATATCGATCCATAGAGGCCTGTGTCGACTCATCCTGTTTTGTATAACTAGCATGTGTCAACACATACATGTTATGTGTCGACTCATGCAAAATGATTAATTTTGTATTGAGTTGAAAAGGCAGCTTGCATCGATCCATAAAGGCTTGTGTCGACTCATCCTGTTTTGTATAACTAGCATGTGTCGACACATACATGTTATGTGTCGACTCATGCAAATTGATTGATTCTGTATTGTGTTGAGATATTAGCTTGTATCGATCAATAGAAGCTTGCGTCGACTCATGCTGTGTTATACAACTAGAATGTGTCGATGCATACGACTCTTGTGTCGACTCATAGCAGCAAAACACACATGTTTTTTGAAAAAAGCCAGCAATTTCAAAACTGTCATCTTTTTGGCTCCAATTTTTCTACATAATTTGAAAATTATATCATTAATTCAATTTTTGGCTCCAAGAATCAATTACCAAATTACCACAAATCCCAATCCTAAAATCTATAAATAGAGCTCTCATCTCATTCAAATTTCAAGCTTTTGATAGCCAAAATCACTTTGCTAAAAAATCTCTCAATTCTCTCCATCTACCAAATTCACTCAAAGCTCCATTTTAAAAAAGTTAGTAAGCTTTGCATTGAAGCTTACTAATCTTTGAGCTAAACCTTCATCCAAACACTTTTTCTTCATCAATTCTCTATATCCAAGCTTGGCAATTGATTCTTGTGGTTGAATTGAAGCAAATTCTTGAAGTTGTTTTGATAATTCTCTAGATCTACCTTTGGTAAGTTGGATAATTCATCTTTCACAATGTGATCTCTTGGTGATCTTTGGGATTGATTCATTGAGCATTATTTTGTGATTACAATGGTGTTATTTTTTCATGATTTGATGGAATTTTCGTGCTCTATTGAATCCATGATCATAAGGTGTTTGATGGAAAGTTTGAACAAGAATTTGGCCTTTTAAAATGCTGTTTTGTTGCCTGTAACAGTGTGCAATCGATTGCACAGAAGAAATTTTGCACAAATTTTTGAAAAATGTACTGTGTAAATCGATTTAGACAGTAGTGCAATCGATTTACACAGGGACATAATGCATTTTTTTCCTTGTTTTGGGGCAGCTTTGATCCAAAATGCTTTTTCTACTCACTCCTTTGATTGTTGGTTTGGATTGCAATTTTAAATGTCCAATTTGTCTTTAAACTCAATGGACTTTGTGATGTAGATGAAGTTAGATAAATCTTCATCAATTAAAATCTACCTAAGAGTGAATTATTTAATTCATTTTTGGTGCTTTGGATTAATGATATATTTATTGCTTTAATCCATCTAGAGGAGTGGTTGAATTTAAAGATGAAAGAATTTTGAGATGGTCATCCAAATTAGCTTATCATTCCCCTCCCTCTTCATCTTATCACTTTCTTTTTTAATTGTGCTACATGTTAAGGGATGGTGATCCCTATATCATTTATCCAAACATGAAGTACATAAATTGCTATTGACCAGCCTCAAAATAGGTGCGACTTCTACATAAGTCCACTTACGATTACTTAACATAGCGCTAAATTTTGTCCCGATTCAAATAAATGATCATTTGTGGCCCAAACTTATGATTGCAAGCCCAAGTGTGTTAATTTTATCTCTTTGATCCAATAACCTTGAGATTCATTGTGTGGAGGCTTTGGTTCTACCAATCCTCTAATGGATCTACAATACCTTTGGTCAACGCGGATCACTTAAACATCGTTGATCATTAAATGTTACTTTTGAGGATTCCAAAATGGATGATATACTTGACAAAAAGCAAATGCAACTTTTTGTGTGGAGGCTTTGGTTCTACCAATCCTATAATGAGTTCCAAATGCAAGTTTCAAGATGGTCATCCAACTAACCACTAATTTCTAACAATTGACTTTACTTTATGCTTTTATTTTTTATGCTTTATGTACCATTTAATTTAAGCATTTACATTTCATGCCATTTTTATTTTGCTCACTTGAGCATTTACTTTTATGTCATTTTTATTTTGTTCACTTGAGCTTTTCTTTTCCTTTTAAAGACACCTAATAATCAACATGAACCATAAAAATCTTTAATGATACTTGGACTATTTGGTTACTATCCTTGGCATTATGGAGTATTGGACTTCTTGGACTTAGGATTAGAGACCTTGGCCTATCTTGGAGACTTTGTGACTTTATTTGATATTTTATCTGGAGTTCTTGAGGTTTACCTCAAGGCATTGGGTTATTTGTTTGTTTTGTGTGCAGGTTATTGTGATTATATACTTTGTTTGTAATCTGGAATTCACCCGTATACAGCTGTTACTCTGCCCAATTTTTGCGAAGACTTAATACACTTGAAGTTTGGTTCTCTCAAGAGGTCTAGTATCTTTGCTTGCTTGGTTTCAATCCGAAGAATGAGAATTCTATATTGACTCATAATGTCAAGTATTAGCTTCTTATTGGTTAGATGGTTCTTATCCCTAGCTTTTACCTTATGCTTTAGGATAGTCTCTTCATCTCCTTCCATCTTCTTTAATTTCAAAAATCTTCTCCCTCCTTTTAAAAACTCTTCTTATTTCTAAACTTGAAACACTTTCATAATAAACTTGGACTTAGGTCCATGCATTTTCAAAACATTTTCATAAATAAATTTCAATCAATTTAATAATACCTTGACATTTTTGTGAGAAGACTAAAAGTCAATCAATCTCATTTCAAACCATTTTTTCCACTATGGCTTTTTATTTTAAAACTTTTCTTAAAAGATTAGACTCTTGTCATTCCTTGTAGTGATGCAAACAACCATACTTCTATAATATGTAGTAAAGAGGGATATTTTCCACCTGGGTGTTGAGTGAGGCATTGTTGATTTTAAAATCCAAGCCATATCCTCCACTTTGAGATGATGCAAATTCTTCTTTCTCATGATTATGGGTAGTAAGTATGTTTTCCACACGGACAGTGACGATGATGTCTTATCTCATAAAATTAACCAACACACTTGTGGTTCAAATTTTTAAAAGAGGAACTACGTGTACCCTAATCCCCTATTGCACGAAAGGTGGTACGTAGGCACTAAAGGTTCGCAACCACGGCGGGTGCAAAAATCATAAAAATATTTATTTTCTCACCTCCACCATCCATTTTATATACAACGCATTTTTATAGCCAAAATATACAGATTTTTCAAAGAGGTTCCTCCGGAGTACCGTAGATGTTTAGGGTGCTAATACCTTCCCTTTGCATAACTAACCCCCTTACCTTGAATCTTTCCCCCTTTTTTTGGGTTATTCTCTCTTTTCCCATTCCTTTGGAAACAATAAAGCACGGTGGCGATTTTGATTTTGATTTATATAAAGTCTAGTCAATCCAATGGCTTAGTCTTGAACATTTCTACCGCTACAGGCGACTATCTTTATCACCAAGTGGTATGAACTCCCTAAACATGATGATTTTACCAACAAAAAAAGATTGTAGATCCATTCCCGAAACAGGACAGGGTGACTATCTACATGATGAACAATTCCTTCAAAGACATCTTCTGGCTCAGATTAAGTCAAGCGTAGATTTGTTATGATACTTCTTCCAGTAGATATTTTTCTGTCTCATATTAAATCAACACTAGATTTATTCTAATACTTCTCCCATTTAAAGACAAGCGTAGACATCTTTTGGCCCAGATTAAATCAAGCGTAGACTTATTCTGATACTTCTTCCAGTAGAATTTTTCTGGCTCAGATAAAATCAACCATATATTTATTCTGATATTTCTTCCATTTGAAGACAATCGTAGGCATCTTCTAGCTCAGATTGAATCAATCGTAGATTTATTCGAATACTTCTTCCAGTATACATCTTCTGGCTCAGATTAAATCAATCATAGATTTATTCTGTTACTTCTCCCAGTTAAAGAAAAGCATAGACATCTTATGGCTCAGATTAAATCAAGCGTAGATTTATTCTGATACTTCTTCCAATATACATTCTCTGGCTTAGATTAAATCAACCATGGATTTATTCTAATACTTCTTCCAGTTGAAGCCGAGCGTAGACTTAGTCTAAATTCTATCAGCAGTTACTTTGGATGGCATCTATAATCCCATCTCTAACTCTCGATCACCTCTCTGAATGGAATATTTAATCCCATTCCTGGTATTACATCAACCAACAACATTACTTCGGACACATGCGAGTGCAAATTTCTAGGCACCTAAATGTTCAATCATCTTCCACCTTCAAGTCACGAATGGTGGACATGCCAATCTAACTCTTCAAGTTTAAGAATATTGAACAGGGGCATTTGTTGTACCCTAAAATTTACCCTCCCATTTTCTTCAAGGCGTTCTTCTAAGATTCTCAAATACTCAGGGATTCTCAAGAGTTGATTGGTCAAACCTCCTCCTAAGCTATGAATCCACAATTAGGGTTTGGTGCTTCTTAAATAAGATTGGTTTTAAAAGATCTCAAATGACTTTCATGGTTCATAATAGGTCCTCAAAAATGCCCATGTCAAGTTTCAAGCCTTGTATCACAAATTTTCCCAGTCAATTGCTCAGATGACTGAAAGTCAACTGCATTAGTTAAAAAGTCAACTGTGGTCAAACATACAGTCAAACTTCAAGATTTTTTTGTCAACTTCAATATTTTGAGGTGATATTCATCATTTTATCAAGGGTTTACCATGATTCCTCAAGGAAATCCCTCAAATATCAAAGGTTAAAAATTTCTAAAATTAGGGTTTTGATTGAAGATGATTGATCATTGACTTTTGGCCTAGTGCATGACCTAATGGCTTGAAGCATCATCTCAAGGACTCAAATACAACATCTTGACCTAATTACATGCCTCAAAACATTTCCAAAGATGCAAGTGATTGATAGTTGAAGAATTGAATCAACTGATGAAAATTCAACAGTCACTCAAAAGTCAAACTTTTACTTTTTGGTCAACATTGGAATTCAAAAGTCAATAATCGTCAAGATATTCAAAACTATCAAAATTGATCACCAAGAAATCAAAAAGTCAACAAAAGTGAAATTTGGAAAACTTTCTAACACTTAGAAAAATTTCAAGTGTTTTTGTTCTTAACAAAAGTCCTAACTTCATAGCCATTTTTCACTAAGATCCAAGTTGATTCAAAGAAAACATTCAACATGAAAGTTTTAGGTATTGATGAATTCTACAACTTTTAAATGAGGGTTGATTTCCAAAAAGTGCTTGGATTAAGAGATATAAGCTCATGAAGTTAGAATGTTTTTTATCCAACACTTATAAATTTTTTTACAAGTTTTGATCAATTTTTTTTCCTGACTTCTTGGCCAATTTTAACGAAGTTCCCATTTGATTTATCCAAAACTTACATCATGAAAGTTGTAGACAACGTTTCAAGCTTTCCAAAATGTCAAAGAAAACAATTTTATCTTGCTTGAGCTAGAAGTTTCGAAGAGATGGAGTTGAGTATCTAAGGTTGCATTATAGGTCATTTTTGTGAAAAGCTCATAACCAAATCTTCAAGCCATGCTGCATAATATAACTTTATAGGTCCATTAGCTTGAAAATCTTCCCATAATTAAATATTAACACAATTGATTGAACCATTATCCAAGTGTTTGAACTATTGTCCAAATGATTTTCCATTTATGGCACAAAGGCACCATTGCCATTTACATAAAGCATGCTTTATGAAATTGTAAACTCTCCTTGAGCCTCTTACTTGTTTCATCTGCACACACTCAATCTAAATACTCATAGGAACATGTTTAAATTATCTAACAATTCTATAAGGCATGGCACTATGCATTGAAACTTGGATTTCACAAGAAATCACAAGTTGTATCTCAACCTAGCCAAAACTTGATAACTTGTAAACCAAGTCCCATCATCCTCTGAACCTTTTCCCTATAAATATAAGGTTAATTTACAAGCCATATCACGAGTTCACAAGCCCTCTAACCCTTTCAAACTCTCCCAAGTCAGAATTGTACACAAAACCTCCATTTTTGAGCTTTGAAGTCCAAATCATCGAATCTCTCAAACCTTACAACTTTTGTCCAAACAAATCATCCAAAAACTTCACATACATCATATATAACTCATCCATACCTCTGTTTCCTCACTGTAACATCATCTTCATCATCCACCATTTTCACTTTCCATTATTGTAACTTGACTTGGTTGGAGTGATTCAACAAGTTTCAGCATAAAGTAAGGATTGGAAAGCTCCAAGAAGGTCCAAAGAAGATTAATTAATCATCACATTGCACCTGGAAGCCTTCATACGCGTTCTGAGTTTGCACTTCAAGAGGTAAGTTTTCCAAACTTTGATATCTTCATTTAAGCATCATTTGCATATATTTTCAAAATATAAAATGTATATATCATGCCTATGAAGCTAACCATGTCCTTAAATCTCATATTAATTGGTTGTATGATGAGAATTTTCGAATTGAGTTTTCTGAAGTTTTAGGGTTTTAGTTTGGTACCAAACAAAATTCGTTCTAATCTTTAATCTATAGCTTTGAAAGTTATATGGTTGAATTCGTGATTACATTTTAAGCAAGTTTGATGTTTACATTTTTCAATTTGGTGGAGAAATGAGCATTTTACAGCGCAGGGAAGAAGAAGACCATGGCGCCATAATTTGAATTTCTCAAACAAGTTTATTATATATTTATTGGTGGTTGTTTCATAATCGGATTAAACAACCATCCCAGTGGCAAGCGTGTGTGTGTGTGTGTGTAGGGCGTTAGTGTGCCAGTGAAGGGGTTCAATCCTTGCTTCTGGCATTTTATTTTTTCTAACATTTTCTCTACACATCCAATGTGAGCAAGCCTAGCGCGCCTATCATGAGCCTCATACCAACACCATCAGATCATCATGCAATCAAATCTAATGCACCCAAACACAAGCCTATGGTATATCCCAAAGAACCATCCCCATTAAATCACAACAGGCGTCTGGGCTCTCTATCTTGGGCCTGGAGTTTTTGCTTTCTTTCCACCCCTCAATTGCTTTTACACTCAGGCCCAATCCAATTCTTTTTTTGTTTTGTTTTTTTAATTAACTATTTCCTTTTCTTTTAAATAATTTTACTTAAAATTAGAAAAGTCATAAAAATGATAAAAAAATAGGTTTAGGTTTTTAATTAACTATTTTAATTTTTGACGAATAAAAATTATTTTAATCACCTTGATTTTTATTTTATTAAGACTAGCTTTTTATACTTCAATTATTTTTCTAAACAAAAACAAATAAAAAATATTTTCTAAATACTTAGATTTCTTTAGGTTTTACTTAATTAATTTAGTTTTCATAAATAAGATTAATTAATTTAATTATACTTCATTTTATTTTAAATATTGAAATTGTAAATAAAATTAGAATTAGGTATAACTTTTTATTTCACATTTCAAATATTTTTTAAACAAAAAAACAACAAAATATTTTCTTCAAATACCTAGAATTTTTAGGGTTTTTACATATTTCCCCTTTCTATCTCCACGCATTTGTTTATTTTTCGCATTAATACAATTACGTAACTGTAAAAAATTTGTAATAGATAATTAGGGTTTACTGCTTTCCTTCCCCATGCATAAACTTGTACCCTAATCCCCGAAGCTTTGTAATAGCGTAGGACATTTAATTTCCGCAATTTACTGCTTTCCTTGTTACTGTTAGTAATTAGGGTTTGTATGGAAAGATTAAAATTAACGGTTAGATAACCTAATCTCAAAGACAAATACCTGAAATCAAAACACTTTGCACACATGCACCTCTAGGGTTACCCTCACTTGTTGCCTCGTATAAAAACAGCCATATCCCTCGAACGTGGGATGTTTTAGAAAAGACCCTTAGTTAAAAGACCGTAGTCCCTCGATGACCCTTCGATGTTTCCTTCGATAAACGATCTTATTCCCTTATGAAAATTTCTAAAACATTCTACAAGTTACCTTCTATGACTGTACGATGACTCACGCCTGTGCCTCACATCCAATAACAGGGCTTCCTACTAACTAATGGCAGGGTAGTACTACCTAAAGGAGGAGGAAAAGAACAAAGACCTTTTTGAGTAGGTAGATCGCTCCCAATCGCTTTCTCACAAACTAAAACAACTTTCTCACCTCACACTTTCAAAACAACTACTTTCAAGACGCTTTATAAACACTCTTGAGGACTGATACAAGAGTTATTATAAAGAAAATTTCCTTACATTGGCATTTTCAAAACATCTTTCCAAAACAAACACTTTCATCCAATAAATATTTTTAAAACAAACATTTTGTATACATTCTAAATGATACGAGAATCATTACAAAATTGTCGTACTTAGGCGTTTTCAAAATATTTTCAAACATACACAAACACAAAGCATTTCAAAAAGAGATCAAGCGATTACGAGCCCGTAGATAACTACGGTTGAAAAGGGGGTTAACACCTTCCCTTTTCATAACCTATCCCCCGAACTCAGAAAATTCTCAAAAGGTCTTTCCTGTTCTTTTCACCCTTTCCTTTATTGGATAAAAGAAAATTCGGCGGCGACTCTTGATATCTGTAACATTTACGATAAAACACAAAACCAAAAGTCAGTTCTCACACCGTATTACAATAAGCTTTAATTCCCGCATTTACCATTTCAAATCCAAACTCATAAATGCGAGACTTGTCGAACGATAATTCAATAACACTAATCCATGTGGAGACGATATGATAAAACTAAATACTTGCTTACTTTTGCTTGCCGCTTTACTACTTCATCAAAATGAAGCTATTGTCGGGGGTTGGTGTTTTATTGGATTGCATCGCGGTAGTGTTTTTGTTTTTAAGTTTTGTACATAATGTCCATATTATCTATAATGTGTAAATAGAAACTTGTTTATATTGATATTTGTATATGTTTACCATATTTGTGAATTTTACGTTTTTTACATATTTGGAAGTTTAGTGTATATGTTTGTTTCTATTCATGTTTGCTAAGTGTTTGGTTAGGTTTTGCCATCGGTGAGCACTAACCATGTAAAGAGGTAACTTGGAGAAGTGTGTATATAATTAAAGGCGTCGAGCTAAGGACGTAAAACAAGTATGTTTTTTTTTAAAGTTGTTTTTATTGTTTTTCATTGTATTAGTCTAGGTAGTATGCTGATTATTGTCTAAACAAGTTGAAATTTGACTAGTTTTAAATTTTGTACTCTTCACTTTTAAACTTGTTTATCCAATTTCACCCGGTTTTTTAGCATAGTAAATATTAGTCGTTTGTTCTAATTTTTTTTTGTTGTTTGAACTCAAATCTTTGTCTTTTGGTTTTAAGTCGTATTTGGTGATTTTCCAAGTTTGATCATTTCAACTTGCGGATGTATGGTTATGGGATTGTTTTAAAGTTGGTACACGCAAGGTACTCGCTTATCTCTTTCTATAGCATAGCATGTTTATGAAAATTATATTTTGTAAAATTACCATTCCATTCATTCTTTTATATTAGTTGTTTTTGATTGAATCACTTAATTCCTTTTTACCTCAAAATATGAGGAAGATTTCTATTGTTCATATATGGTGGAGACCAACCTTCTTGTTTTAACTAGATTTTGTTATATTTAATCTTTTATTTGTCTTGATTGTATGAAAGCGTGAAAATGATCAAGGCATTTCTTGTTTTATTTTGAGCACAACCACCCTTGACCAAATAATCTATTCACCTTGCAAGAGTGTGACCATTTGTTAACTCATTTGTGCCCTTTTTGTCATATCCATGTTGTATTTGAACTTGGTGCTTGTCTATGAGTATTTAGTTCTATGTTGTATTTATTTTGATGCTTTGTTTTCTTGAACCCTCAACCATCATTTATGATTTTAATTTTTACCTTGTCTTAGAAAGTATGGAGTATTCACATTTTGATGTTGATTGAATTCAAGTTGGGGAGAGTAATGTTTGCTCGCTTATTTGTTGATTGATATGAGGTTGTAAAAAGAAAACAAAAACAAATGTGAAAAAGAAATGAAAATAAAAAGAAATTAAAAAATTAAAAAGTTGTGAAAAAGAAAAACAAATAAAGTAGAATAATATTGATAATAATTTATGTGATTGATTTGACAATTTGGGAATGTGGAATAAGTTGAGTGGAATTCACGTGAAAAAATGTTGTTTTCAGCATCAGGCGAGATGGTTTGGGAAGAAACACATTTTATGGGCAAAAACACACATTTTTAGGCATGGTTTTGGATTATTTGTTTCCAACTCCATCAACCTTCGATTTTTGGTCTAGAGGGCTTAGAAAACAACAATGAGGCTTGTATCTAGATGATATGTGGTCGAATTTCTAATCGATTTGTGTTAACAAACTAAGAAATGTTTGGTTCCTCTTATACTCTTCTATTTGTAATCTCTATTTTTTAGAGTTTGTATGTAACTTTACCTTGACTATATATATATATATATATATATATATATATATATATATATATATATATATATATATATATATATATATATATATATATATATATATATATATATATATATATATATATTGCTCATGGTGTTGTATGAAACTCGTGTTACAATTTGATGTTGATGATTGCTTTCTTTATTTGTGTTTAGGTTGTTGCAAAAATAGACGGTTCAAATTCAGATTTAGGATGAACATCTATTGGGTTTTAATTCTAGAGATAGATTAAGACTTAGTATTCACTTGTGTATCAGAGCTTAACGCTTCTGTGTTGTTTGTGTTGGGCTTAGAGATCATCAACGAAAACAATACAATCGTTGTCTCACTCTGTGTTAGAGTAACCTCTGTGTGAGAAATACTTGATAATATTGATGAGTGATTTAGGTTGAGTACAATTAGGTAGTAGGTTTAAGTATTTGATAGAGTAGATGAAATGCAAACCCGATAGTTCTCTACTCTCTGAAGAATGAATTGTTTTTTTGTTCATAAGCTTTAATTCCTGTATTTACCATTTCAAACCCATTTAAATCGAAACTCATAAACGCGAGACTTTTTGAATGCCAATTTCGTAGCACTAATCTTCATGGATACGATATGATAAAGGTAAATACTTACTTTTACTTGTCGCTTTACCGCTTCAGTACACATGCATTGAGTCCGTGAGTCGGTCTCATTGCACTGTGTTATTGTTAACATGGTGTTTGAGTTGTGTAATTGGTGTATGTGTTACATGATGATTATGGATACATGTGATAAACTATGCATGATTGTGTAATATTATATAATAATACTTTGGTGGTTATGTGAAGGTGTGAGATATGAAATGTGTGACTATACATGATTTACTTGTTGTATACTCATTATTATGCATTCTCTTATATTGTTGTGATATCTCATCCTTTTATTGGAATGATGATTTATACAACATCGTGTAGATAGTCAGGAGTAGTCTGAGGTTGCAAGCTTCAGAAGAGGTTGCTCTTTGTTTACTTTCGAGTCAGTGTCGTTGCTCTGATATATAACATTAGGATATGAATGCTACCTAATGTTTTGTTTTTAGTATTTGTTGAGTGTCTTAGAAACTATTTATAAATTCTTAATATTCATTGATTTATTTTAAAAGATCGTTGGATTTCAAGTATGACTCTTTTCTGTTGTATTATAAAAATTGAAGTTGAAACATGTTACTTTGTCTTAGTTCATCCAAAAATTTGTGTTATGTATCTTATATTTAATATGAGCAGGTGTTTGGATGTTTTTGAATAAATGTGACATCCTAATTTACCTTTAAATTACTCTTATTATTTACCGGTTAGTTTGGGGTGATACAAGGGTTCTGGTTTTTCCAGCGTCAGCCAACGGTTTCGTCGTTGCAGCGACAGCCTTCGAGATTCGTATCGTTGGTGTTACTGCATGGGAGATCTTGAATGGAGTCATTTCTCTAATGCTCTGGTCCTTACATTTTGCTGGTGGATCAACGCGTTGGTTCCGTTGAGCTCTACGACCAGGGATGCCATGGTAGGATCGATGCTGGGTGGCACTAGAATTGGCTGAAAGTTCTCTGGCCCCCTTTTAGGGTTTTCTTGATTTTGTTGGTTTAAACGTACTGGACGCCGACGTTGTTCGCATCGTCAGAGGAAAGAGATGTGATGATCATGTCCCTCTTCGGGGAGACATCCTCTTCCAAAAATGACATTTCTCTGTCGTTGTCCATCTTACAGACCGGTGAGATGACGGTGTTGTGGGTGTTGTTATTGTCATCTTGACCGATCATGATCAGATCTTGAAAGTTTATTTTAATCTTTAGGTTTTCGGGGAAATAAAATATGGGGAAAACATGATTCTCACTTATGGCGCCACTGATCCTACCTTTGATCAAAATCTGTAATAGGTCAGTTGCTTTGTCTCCAGTGCTGAAATCAAGGAGGAGGGGGTTGTACTTGCAAGGCACTCTGATGTCCAAGTAAGTAATAGTGCAAAGATATGTGAGAGAAAAAAAGAATTAAGAGTTGAATACCTGACCCTCACATATGTGAGGGTATTTATAGTGCCCCCAGCGCTGGATCATAGTTCTTTTAATGGGCCGAATATCAAGGCCCAAAATGAATAAATGTCTGGATTCCTGCATGAAAGCAGGGACAAGCAACTTGTTCCCATCCCAAGAAATTATTCTTGCGTTGCACGGGAAGAGGGTGGACTAGTCGTTGTCTCAAGAAGAAACATCGTCGTCCACCATGTGAGGTTCGCAGGATCAGTTGGCCACATGCTCCCTAGCCAAGGAGAACGTGTGGAATGCACCTTTTGATGGTCCCAATGGGTTGGGCCAGTGCCTTTGGGTCGTTCTTGATGCAGGACTAGATTGGGCCGTGTTTGGCTTTAGGCAAGCCACAGGTCGAGTCCAAAATAAATGGTTTGAAGAAGAAATGAGTTTACGCGCAAAAGAGGTGATTAGATCTTTGAAAAATCAAAATGATGAGCTTATGGAGGCGCTGAGCAACAATCGGAAAACCAAAGAAATGTTGAAGATGAAGAACAAATTTATGAGTTATGTTTTGATTTTAATAGTTGTGTTTGTACTGTTATTGATGTTTGCACTAGTTTCACCACATGTGTTATTAAGGTAATTGTGTTGTAATTTAACATTATTGAAATTGAGTTAGATTGAAGTCACTATAGAACAAATTTATGGTTCAGTTCTATAGTGTTTGCACTTGTATTTTTTTGAAATGAGTTAATGTAATAGATTTCAGTTTTATGCCATATGAATTAATGAAATGGATTTGTATTGCAGAGTATGTTTTTCTATACCATAATTGTAGCTTGATATTTAGTGCTAATGCTTGAGTTATGATATAGCAGTAAATTAAAGTTAGTTAAAATGATAATATACATAATAAAATTTTAAATGATTTTCATTTTTAATGCTAGCATTCTGATATAGTTCTGATAATTTTGAAATGAGTTTCATATAATTCTAGCATTCTGATAAAAGACATTTAGTTTTCAACATAAAAGCTAAAACCTGTTTAAAATGAGTTTGAAAACATAATGCACATATATTTTTCAACATAACTAAATATAGTTTTCAAGATATAGTTATGTGAATAAGTGTTAAGCGTGAAAATTTGCAATTTTCTATTTAAAAAGAAAAATGAGGGTTTTTTGTTTTTTAGTTTATTGGACTTAATAAGACTTTGGGTCCTGTTCCTATATATCTCGAAATGTAATAAAGAATTCATGACCTCGTAGTTCTGGATAGAAATACCATATGTTGGTTGATTGCTTTAAGAGGTGTTATATTAGACATTTCTAGCGGTTAAATTTTTACTTGTTGTTCACTTTTGGAGACTTAAGCCTTTGTTTGTTTCGCATTAATATGGCTAAAACACACTCATTTGCAAAAAGGTTTTAAGGTCACACACAAGCGAAAACAAATTGGATAAGTTAAGATTGTTTTTATATGGGTGACGAGCATTGCACTACAAGCCTAGAACAACCAACAATCCAAATACTAACGAATGGGAGGAACAAATGAGTTCAACCAATCCTTTCTCATCCCAAAAATTTTACTTATGAAATTTGTGAGATGAATCAAGATTCACTTATTTAAGGTATTTTTTGCTAGAAGGACAAACATTGGACCACAAGCCTAGAACATCCAACAATTTAAGTACTCGAAAATCAGATGAATAAGTGAGTTCAACCAACAATTCATTTTCAATCCAAGTTTATTGTGAAAATGATTTTTAAAAAGACAATTCGACGTTGAATCAAACTTTAAAATTATCTTAAAAGATTGATTTTAACGCACATTTGTTTTTTATCTTGCTTAACAATTGTTGGTTTCAGATTTTGAAATATTTGTCACCGAAGAAATTATCAGGTTGAGTCGCGGACTAGGTCGCTCTCTTTAAGATGTTTCGCGGCACTGCTCAAAATTATGCAAAGCAGTCAAACTACCGTGTACGATTACTATTTGCATGATAGATAATCGGTCTAGAAATACATCCTCTGATGGTACAAGACCATTCAAATATGGTATCAACACCACTCGTAGTATCTGGTACAAAGACCAGTCATAATAATTTCTCAAACAAAAAGAAACTTAAATAATTCTCCAAAGAGAATATAATAATGGTCATTTGACCACTCATGATAATTTCTCTAACAAAGAGAAATTCAAATAATTCTCCAAAAGAGAATCCAAAAGATTAAATTTGAAAATTTCTCAACTCAAATGAGGAGAAATTAACATAATTCTCTAAAGAGAATTCAAGAAAATACTCGGAAAATTCAACGAGTAGGAAGAAAGGGGAAGAAGATGGCGCTTCGACAATTCGAGAGACGCAGAGTTATGAGAGTGAGGAAGGAAAAACTAATAGAGTAGTTTTTGGTGTGATTTGGAATGAAACATATGCACTACTTATATAGTGAAGTAGGATAGTTAATATTTCTCACATGAGCAATGTGGGACTAAATGGTTTTTTCAACCAAAAAAAATTCTAACAATGTGGGACTTGAGAAATTTTTTAATTCAACATATTGAAACATGGACATGTTCCAACAATCCCCCACTTGAATTTAAAAAATTGATTTTAGAAGTAACGTCAAACGTTTCTAAGATTGTGCATAAACAAAGGTGTCTATGACTTGAACCTTTGCATAACAAGTAGGATTCCAATTCAACAAGAGTGACACAAATGTCTTGAACTCTATCTCAGACATCAAACCCGCACACAACCTTTTCTTAAGGTGTATTCTAATAGCCCGTGCTTTAATGGCCCTGCACGTGTATTCCAGTTTAATGAAGGCTCTAGGAATTCTGCCTCGAAATTCCATAGGAACCGACCTAAGTTCCACAATCACATAGGTGAGTCTATCAAGAGTACTCCTGTAGCCTAGATACTCCCTCATACAGAGTATAGATCTCATTAAGAATTTCTATTATCTCATCCTCTTATTACTTCAGGATTCATGCTTTACTTGCATGATCATCTCATATTACTCATAACTTGTTATTATCCATTGAATCTATTTCTTGGGATCTCCAGTCATTTAGGTAGGGTTACCATCATGAGCAACTCATTTTCCTATAGGCATTAGTCCCATCTTATATGATGTATTATAGACTTTCTCTCTAGCTAATCCTTTCGTCAAAGGATCTGCTAAATTTTCATCAGTGCGTACATGATCCACTCTTACATCTCCTTTAGAGATACAATCTCTAACAGTGATGTGCTTTCTTCTTATTTGACATCTTTTACCATTATAATAACGGTTCTCAATTTTTGCAATAGCCGCGGTACTATCACAATGGATCAACACAACTGACATATGTTTTTCCCATAAGGGAATCTCAGTTAGCAAGAATCTTAACCAACTTGCTTCTTCACTAGCAGTCGCTAATGATATATTCTCAAGATAATATGTTTCTTTGATTTCCAAGATACAACTCATCTAGCTATGTTGAATACATAGCCACTAGTTGCTTTGGAATCATCTGATAAGGTATTCCAATCTGCATCATTGTATCCTTTAGGTACAATAGGAAATCTCTGATAATGTAAACCGAGATTCATGGTCCTTTTAAGGTACCGTATGACTCGCTCAATAGCTTGTCAATATTCATTACTCGGTCTACTAGTAAACCCGCACAACAATCCCACGACATATGCAATGTCAGGTTTGGTAATATCAATGGAATACCTAAGACTTCCAATGATGCTCGCATGTTCTGTTTGTCAAACACTTTCACCAGTGTTCTTAAACAGCTTCACAATTGGATCATTTAGTGTGCTCACAAGTTTACTGTAAAAGTAATTATATTTCTTTAAGATCTTTTTCACATATTGTGATTTATCCAAAGAAATTCCTTGCTCGGATTTTGTGATCTTGATACCAAGAATCACACTCACTTCTCCGAGGTCTTTCATATCAAAGTTGTTGCACAACAACGATGTCATATCATTAATGGCCTGAATGTTTGATCTAAATATGAGTAGATCGTCTACATATAGACATATGATAGTGCAAATACAATTCTCAAATTTGTAATAAACGTATTTGTCACTTGCATTCACTTTGTACACATTCGATATCATTAAGTTATCAAATTTTACATGCCATTGCTTTGGAGCTTGTTTTAGCCCATACAAAGACTTATCTAACTTACAAACCTTGTTTTCTTATCCATAGATCACAAACCCTTCCGGTTGTTTCATATAGATTTCTTCTTCTACGTCACCGTTTAAAAAAGTTGTTTTAACATCCATTTGGTGTACTATTAAGTTATAAATAGCAGCTATTGAAATAAGTACCCTAATGGATGTAATTCTAGTGACAGGAGAAAAGGTGTCGAAGAAATCTATGTTTTCTCTTTGTCTAAAACCCTTGGCAACAAGGCAACCCTTGTATTTATCAATAGTTCCATCAGGTTTTAGTTTCTTTTTCAAAACCCATTTACAACCGATTGGTTTGCAACCAGGAGGCAAGTCTACTAAGTTTCAGGTCTTGTTAGATTCTAGAGATTATATCTCATCATTGATAGCTTCTTGCCATAACTAAACATCCAGAGATGACAAGGCTTCTTGAAGATTCATTGGATCTTCTTCTACATTATAAGCCGCGTAATCAGGCCTATAGTCTTTAGCAACTCTTACTCGTTTACTTCGTTGAAGTTCTGTTTCTACATTGTCGTTGTTTTCTGTGCTTCTTATCACATGAATGTGACTCGATTGTGTGCCCCCACTATTTCTCAATTTGAAAGGAAATTTATCTTCATAGAATTCAACATCAGTTGATTCTATGATCACTTTTGCCTTTAGGTCATAAAACCTATATGCTTTACTGTTTGCTGCATACCGAATGAAAACACATTCATATGCTCTACTAACGAGTTTAACTCGTTTCGGATCCAGAATTCTGAATAAGTCAGACAACCTCAAGTTCTCAAATAAGACAAGTTTGATTGTCTTTTTTTTAATATCTCATAAGGAGAGATATTACATTTTGACTTGGGGACTATATTCAGGACATAGCAAACAGTCAATAAAATTTCCCCCACCAGTGAGGAGCAGCATCAAAATTCATCATAATTGCAACAACATGTTCAATAAGAGTTCTATTTTTTCTTTCTATTTTACCATTCATCGCAAGATAGTATGATGCATTCATTTCATGTACAATTCCATGTATAAAATTCATTAATAGAGTAGACTCATATAGTTCCTCTATCACTACAAATTCTTATTATATCATTTTCAAATTCTTTACAAAAAATTTAACATATAAACTCCATTCTTCGTAATGGCGTACAAATCTACCCCAATAGACTAACTAAACCATGTCTTATTTAAAAGAAAACCAGAAACAATATTCTTTCAAATCTTAGGAACATGCATAACGTTCCTTAAGATTAAAGTCTTTTTGAAGGTGAAATTTAGCTCCATGTCTACAATTCCAGCAACATTCATGGTCTGGCCATCTCCCAATAACACTTTCTTATCTTTAGTATTCGTGTATGTTTAAACATAACACGATCATAACAGACACAATGAGAGACGCATGTGTCTATCCACCAACCAACATATCCATCAACCATGTTGATTTCAATGACCATAGCAATAAATTGCCCATTAGTCAGGTTGACCCATGCATTAGGGACAACACCAAGAAGTTCAAGCTTACTTCTACATTTCTTAGTCATATGACTTGATTTTCCATAGTTAAAACAAAGGGAAACCAACGCCATTTCTTTTAGGTGGTGGTTGTTGCCTAGTTGGAGCTATCGGGATCATAGAAGGATTCCCATTCTTAATTCAGTTCACAATATTGTGGTTCTGATTCTTTAATCATTTGCCAAATGGCTTCAAAACTACACCGAATTTCTTTTTGTTGTTTAAAACAACCAAGACTTTTTCTTTTTGATATTGTCTCTAAGATTCCCTTTTTTTTTAAACATTCAAACTGTGGGGTAGTTTGTCAATAATAAAACCAATTTGAAATTGTTCATTTAAACACATACCTTTTGTGATGATCTTTTAAGAAATCTTTTGAAGTTCGTAACATTGAGCCTCCATCGACCTTACATCTTCGCATTTGATACTTGAAGTAGCGGCTAACAACATACTTCTTTGCTCCAGCTTCTACGTCATACTTCTTTTTCTGAGTCTCTCAATCTTGTTTTTACAGTATCACATCAACTGTAATTATCATACAGATCATCTGCGAGTCTATTCAAAATATGATTTTGTAGAGATTTTCATTCTCTTTCTATAAGGTGATTTCTTTACTATGCTGTAAATCATTCGCTTTAATCTGTGCAGCAGATTCAACTTCAACACTATTAAGTGTTCCTCTAAATCTCCAGATTTACTACGGTTAGTTTGTTCGATTGATCCAGAAGGAGCAACAGAGTGTCATCGATGAAAATGTTAGCAACTTTTTTTCAACATTAAGAACTTCATCTTTTGTTGCCAACGTTTGAAGTGACTTCTCTCAAACGATTTCTCAACGACAATATCCGCAAAAGAACCAATAATTTCTTCGATAGTCATGGCAGTTTGAAACGTCTTAAAATTGTTGGTTTTAGATTTTGAAATATTTGCCACCGAAGACATTACCAGATTGAGTCGTGGACTAGGCCGCTCTCTTTAAGACGTTTCGCGGCACTGCTCAAAATTATGCAAAGCAGTCAAACTACCGTGTACGATTACTATTTGCATGATAGATAATCGATCTAGAAATACACCCTCTGATGGTACAAGACCATTCAAATATGGTATCAACACCACTCATAGTATCTGGTACAAAGACCAGTCATAATAATTTCTCAAACAAAAAGAAACTTAAATGATTCTCCAAAGAGAATATAATAATGGTCATTTGACCACTCATGATAATTTCTTTAACAAAGAGAAATTCAAATAATTCTCCAAAAGAGAATCCAAAAGATTAAACTTGAAAATTTCTCAACTCAAATGAGGAGAAATTAACATAATTCTCTAAAGAGTATTCAAGAAAATACTCGGAAAATTCAACGAGTAGGAAGAAAGGGGAAGAAGATGGCGCTTCGACAATTCGAGAGACGCAGAGTTATGAGAGTGAGGAAGGAAAAACTAATAGAGTAATTTTTGGTGTGATTTGGAATGAAACATATACACTACTTATATAGTGAAGTAGGATAGTTAATATTTCTCACATGAGCAATGTGAGACTAAATGGTTTTTTCAACCAAAAAAATATTCTAACAATGTGAGACTTGAGAAATTTTTAAATTCAACATATTGAAACATGGACATGTTCCAACAACAATTGATATTGACCAAATAGTTAACCATACAAGCATGCACACAAAAGATAAATCAAGTATTTCAAGCCAATCACCAAGCTAGATCTAAAATGACTCTAAAATAAATACCTTATTATGTTGGATAAACTCCAAAATTAATTTATTTAATTTGATACAAAATATTAGTTGGATCTAAAAACAAATTGTTTAAAATATAAAAAAAAAAATCTAAATTATCTAGTTTTAATTATTTGTGAAAATTAAACAATATTTTTAAAACTTATTAATACTATTTTTAAAATTTTTTTTAGCAAAAACTAAAGCAACTAAAAAAGAAAAAAAAGGAGGAACCAGGTCGGGCTCCATGCTTGAACTTGCATTAGTTTTAGCAATGTGAATAACATGTAGCTTAAAAGTCAAGTATCTTGTAACAATCTCATACTATTTGTAACTTGTGATTCAAGCTTGTAACAAACTTCTTGATTGTTATAAATCATGTCTTCAAATTCATTTCAAATTTTTCCATTTTGTCTCATGTATGAAATATGAATGCATGATTAGTGAAGATAAAGTGAAGTATGGATGAATGCATTCTTAATCCAATGACTAATTCTACTAAGTATCATGTATACATGATCTTTGCAATTCCAGATTTTTTTTTAATTCAAATTCACATCTAACTAGCACTAGAATTACTCATTTTATAGAATTAAAATTCTGCTTTGGAATTTTATCCAAGTTTTATTTTATGCATTCTTGGAGTTAATTTTCTACACTGTTAGAGTTATTTTGTTGCTGCGTTTATATTTTGCATTGTTGTATTCAGAAAAAAAAGTCTCCCTTCTGAGAAGTTTATTTATTAGATTCAGCTTTCATTTTATTTTCAGATTCTTTTTCTTTACTGCTTTCATTATGTATTCACAAAAACTAGTTTATTTTTATTAGGTATGTATGAGTAGTTTAATCGAGTCTAAAACATGAGGATCGCCATATCGAAGAAACGTATATAGATTGCATCATTAGTTAATCTTAACGGGAATCAAAATATTGTTTTGTAACTTATGTTTCTAAAATATAATATTTTTCCTACGAAAGTAGAAATACCGAGATACCATTTACACACTGATAAGGAGGTATCTCACATAGAAGTCCGAACGATAGATTATCATGGTCATGCAAAAGTGGATCAGAATCCATCAAGATAATACATATGTTGAAATATGTTTTAAAATCTTTGTTGATGAAGAGAAAGAAAACATGTTTCGAGATTACCAAAAGTCAGAAAGCGAAAAGTAGTCTGATCCGAGCGGTTCACGGATATCGAGTTCAGTCGATTTGGTTCATTATCCATTCATTAATGTTAAAAATTTTATATTAATTTGGGGATCATGTAAATTAATATAAAAAGATATTATAAAATATTTATAATATTCTAAATGATATAAAAAAAATATATGTATAATATTCATGGAGATATTATAAGATATATATTTAGAATATCTAAGAAATATTATAAGATATTTATAATATTTCAGAGATATTATAAGATTATAATAATATATTTTATTTTAACAATTAATGAGATATGTATTGGATTTGTTATGGATCTGTTGAATTTTAGTAACTATAAATATGTATATCTTCTTTAGAGAAAATGGGAGAAATAAGGGTTTTGGGAATTTCAATGGAAAATTTAAAAAAAGTTTTTGGAAAACCTTTGGAGTTATCTAAGGGAATTGAGAAATACTTCTAAGCACCTTGAGTTTGAGTGATTCTTATATTGAGAGTTAGAGAGATTTGGAAACACTTGGATAGAAAATAGGGTTTGTTCTTTAGGAACTTTGAAGGTTATTTTCTTGTAACTCATATGTAATCTATTGTAACAACTTTCTGAGTTTATTGAATTAGAGATTTACTCTCTCCCCCAGAGTAGATCATTTGATCGAATTGGGTAAACAAACCTTCATTTTTTCTCGCCTCATTCTGTTATATTATCTGTGTACGAATTATTATTGTTGTAGAACATTTATTTGTGTTGCTACTATTCTTTTCCTCACAAATTGATATTTAATTGTGTCGTAATTCACAATAAGATTCACCACAAGTGGTGCAGTGAGCATGGATCAAAGGGGTATTGTTTACAAGTGAGTACCATGGTTAGATGGGAGATCGAGAAATTTTTTCAGTAACAACGACTTCAGGTTATGGAAAATTAAGAAATGCAATCAATTTTAATTCAAGAAAAGTGTATCTATGCTTTGAAGAGTGAAGCATTGATGCCTTCAGGAATTACGCAGGTACAAAAGACTGAGATGGTGGATAAGGCTATAAGTGCCATTATCTTGTGCCTCGGGGATAATGTTCTATGAGAAGTCGCCAGGGAGAAAATTGTGGTTGTTATATGGGAAAAACTTGAATCATTTTATATGTCAAAGTCTTTGGATCACATGTTGTATCTGAAATAACAACTCTATTAATTCTGAATGGTGGAGAACAAATCCATAGTTAAGCAGTTTGTAAAATTTCACAAGATTATTGATGATCTTGAGAATATTGAAGTGAAGATTGATGATGAGGACAAGGCTTTTCTCTTGTTGAGTTCCTTATCCAAATCCTTTGAGAACTTTAAGATTGCCCTTGTTTATGATAAGAAAAGGTGCTATTACTTTGGATGAAGTCCAAACGACAATGAAATACAAAGAATTTTCAAAGTCAAAAGATTTGAAGATTGAAGATAATGGTGAAGGCTTAAATGTGTCAAGAGGAGGAGGTGAGCGTAAAGGGATTTCCAAATCAAAGAGGTCTTACAAGTCAAAGGTAAAATGTTTTAATTGTCAGAAAATCAATCACTTTAAAAGGGATTACCCTGAGAGAAAGGTCAATGAAGATTAAGTTCAAGTTGTAGTTGCCTTGGGTGAGGAAAGTTATGAATATGCCGAAACACTAGTAGTATCGAGTTTAGAAATTAAAGCTAGTTGTGCCATTGACTTAGTTTACTCTTCTCACACGTGTCCAAGAATATAATACTTTGAAACTTTTAAGATGGTGCAAGGTGGAGTAGTTCGCCTCAGTAATAATAAGGCATGCAAGGTTCATGGTATTGGTACGGTCAGATTTAAAATGTTTAATGATCGTGAACTTATTATTCACAATGTGAGGTATGTTCCAAAACTCAAGCGAAATTTATTATCTATAAGTATGTTTGATGATCTAGGCTATTCTACTATAGTTGAACATTGAGTGTTGAAGATTTTGCATGACAAATTGATTATTGCTAAATGGTCTAAAATATGTGGCCTATATATTTAGAAGGTTCAAATGTTGTTATTCATTCATCGTTAACTAGTGGAGCCTTTCATGACAAGGAAGAACTTTGGGATTTAGGTTTAAGGTGTCATGAATACCTTGAGAAAGTTTCAGTGAAGTATAATGAATTTTCCAAAAATCAAGGGATAAAAATGCATGTTACCGCTGAGTTATTATTGAGTTTTTGGGGAAGAGCTGAGGTTAAAACAACTTACTTGGTTGATAGATAATTTCTTCAGAAGGAGAATAGTGAAAACTAAGGGATAAACCTGGTAGAAACTATAACAGAGAAAACTCAGTTTCAGGTGGACTTTCCTACTATGGATGCTAGCAGTGGTGAGGGAACTATTACAATGATCTCTGATTATCATTTGACTCATGATAAGGTAATGAGGGTTATTGTAGAATCTCAAAGCGACGGTTATGCTAGCATTGGATATTATGTTTTTAATGTAGCTGAAGGACTGCAAAATTAAAAAAAAACCTTCAAGGAGACATTTGAAAATAGGTGGAGTCAAGGGTGCTTGAGTAATCATACTTGTAGGCTTGTTAAATTACGTAGGCAGAAAAGAGTAATTAGAAACAAGTGGATGCAAGTTGTGAGATCAAGATTCAAGGGTTGCTTAAATTTAATCAAGGTTATTGATTAGAGTTTCAACTTGGTAGAGAGCATCAATGTTGTTGATTGTTAAATTGGTATCAACACGGTTTAAAGTCAAGGTAGAGATTGTTTAAGTATGTCTTGAAACCTTTGTTGATGAAGAGAAAGAAAACATGTTTCGAGATTTGTATAAATCAGGTAGCCGAAAAGTAGTCTAATCCGAGCGGTACTTGGGTAGAGCTCGTCGATTCAGTTCATTGATTCATTCATTAATGTTAGAATATTTTATATTAATTTGAAGATCATATTAATTAATATAAAAAGATATTATAATATATTTATAATATTCTAAAAAATATAATAAGATATATATTTATAATATTCTGGGAGATATTATAAGATATATATTTATAATATTCTAAGAGATAGTATTATAAGATATTTATAATATTTGAGGGATATTATAAGATTATAATAATATCTTTTATTCTAACAATTAATGAGATATGTTTTGGATGTGTTATCGATATGTTGGATTTTAGTCAGTATAAATATGTATCTCTTATGTTATTACAGTGTGACAGTTTTAGAACTTTAGAGAAAAAGGGGAGAAATAAGGGTTTTGGGAATTTCAAGGGAAAACATAGAAAGGAAAAGGTTTTTGGTAAACCTTTGGAGTTATCTAAGGGAGTTTAGAAATACTCCTAAACACCTTGGGTTTGAGCGATTCTTATATTGAGAGTTGGAGACGTTGGGAAACACTTGGGTAGAAAATAGGGTTTGTTCTTTGGTAAATTCGAAGGATATTTTCTTGTATTTCATTTGTAATCTCTTGTAACAAATTATTTAGTATAGTGAATTTGAGAGCTGCTCTCTCCCTCCAGAGTAGATCGTTTGATCGAACTGGGTAAACAAACATTAATCTTCTTCTTGCCTTATTCTGTTATATCATCTGTGTACGAATTATTATTGATGTAGACCATTTATTTTGGTTTCTATTCTTTGCCTCACAAATTTATATTGAATTTTATCATAATTCACAACAAGTGGCATAAGTTTTTCTCTATCCTTTACGTTCTTAAAATTACATGTTTTCTACAAAATTAAAATCAAGGGTTAATAGTCATTTACCCCCCTGCAATATAGACGAGTTTTGATTTACCCCCCTTTAAAAAAAACTGATTACCCCCCCTTTAATTTTTGGGGTACCCCTTAAGCGTGTAAAAATGAGAGGGGTAAATCAAAAAATTATATTTTACAGGGGGATAATATTTGCACCTAGGGGGCAAAATACTTAAAATTTTAACATTTCAAGGGATGTATCAATTTCTTTTTAAAGGGGGGTAAATCAAAACTCGCCTATATTGCAGGGGTAAATGACTATTAACCCTAAAATCAATGATCCATTTACGCGATGAAATAGAGAAAATGGTATTGTACTAGAAAATTCAGATTTTTAATTATCAAATAGAGAAAGTATTATTTATTAATTAAAGAAATTATTGTATTTTAAAAAATTAATTTTAAACTTGTAGTATCGCACTACGAAAGTAGGCAATTATGCGTTTAAAATCTAGCAACGGGCCGACGAAGGCGGATAATATCTATAATTTAGTTTTTCTCTACAAAAATAAAGGTCTCATTGTGATTAAATTTTTAAATTGTATGAGTGACATATGTAATTGGAAATCAACACATGGTATTGAAGGTGCGAGAAGCACAAGAAAGGGGGGCAGGTTTGAACTGGGTTGCACCAAACTAACTCTTTTTTGGAACTCAAACACAAAGAGAGCAAGTGACTTAAAAATAATTGATCACAAATATTTTTATCCTGGTTCGCTATTAACTAAGTTACTACATTCCACCCCGCAAGGCTGAATATTTGAAGGCTTCACACATGTCTTTTCTTGATCTTCGTCTTCCAAATATTCAGAGGCTTCTGATGTATTCAATGGTGAAGCTTGTTGTAGAAGGTTCAATACTTGAATCTTCAGAACCGAGTCTTTGAGTCTTCAAAGTTGCTCACTTAATATTTTGGTCCTTAGAGTCTTCATCACTTGTTCTTCATATTATGATGTCTTCATATGTTTAGAACTTGTTCAATGGAACCTGTCGTCTTTTGCGACTTCATGATCATGGGACTACAGAAGAAAAGCTTTGGAAGGCCTCGAAAACTTCTTTTCATGATCAAGATCAGAATTACTTGTACCAATATTCCATAGAACTGTTTCACGAGAAGCATTCTCGATCATAACTTGTATTGTAACATACAAACAATATTCTTCTAGAGTGATAAGTTCATAGACTGATAACGTCACACACCTTCTACCAGAGTCAAATCATATTTCGAAAAAGCCACACACTAGACAGAAACCGTTAGAGTATAATCATTCTATTTATATCACATGCAAAGTTATCATCAAAACTCAAGGCCAAATGTAGAACAAATCATGTTCTCACAGGTCTCTCGCTTTTAATATTGATTTAAATCCATTTTTTTCATTTTTCTTCTTCGTAAAAACCAACCACTTGCTTAGACTTAGATAAAAATAGGAACATTATATAACAGTAATTGATAATTGGTCTATGTTGATTCAACAATATTTTATACTATATTGACTTAGTCATATACTTGTAGCATATCAATCCCAAACACTCGTAATCTAAATAGCTTAAAAACAATCACAAGTCACCTTATTTTATAAATTAAGATATGCAAATTCATATGTGTGATCGACAAAATATTTAAGAAGAGCACTTGAAATGCCCCCACCAATTTAGGAGCTACCACACGTAATCAACTAAAACAATGTAAAAACTAAGCAATGATAACTTACATTTTCCGAAATCCATCCTCCTAAGCATAAAAGGAATTTTGAATTGATAATGCCTTGCTGAACCAAGTTGTCTTTGGTAGGTAGGGATTCTATTTTTTAACAACCACTATATAATTAAATGTTAGTACCATGGTTTTAGGATTGACAGAATTTTTCTTAAACATGGTTCAAAGTAAGATGTTATGGATGATGTTCTAACATGCTGATCAGGTTCATTGAAGACAGATGTTATGAAAGATGTTGTAACTGTTGTACCAGAACATCAGTACAGGATGTGTTAAATCTTGACAGATTTTATTTGATTATGTGAGATCCCTTTTGGATTTATGTCACTAATTTTTGGAGGTCAAGAAGATTTAATCTGGAACATGTGATTTGATCTCCAATTGTACATAAGTTTCTAAAATTGTATGTTGAGACAATTTAGGAAACTTTTATTTCAAGATTTAAGGAGATTTTTCTGCACAATTGGTGCAACCCTCAACTTGTGCATCAAGGAATATCTGGGTGGAGATTTAAGGCCTATGGACTGTAGCGGTAGAAATGTTAAGACTAAGCCATTGAATAAACTTAACTCGCACATATCAAATAAAAATCGCCATTGTGCTTTATTGTTTCCAAAGGAAATAAGAAAAGAGAGAATAAACCCAAAAAGAGGGGGAGAATATATGTACGGGGGTTGGTTATGCAAATGGAAGGTATTAGCACCCTAAACATCTATGGTACTCAGCATGAACCTCTTTGAAAATCTGTGTATTTTGGCTATAAAAGGTTTATATAAAAATAAGATGGTGGAGATGAGAAAAGAAGTGTTTTTTACAATTTTGCATCTGCCACAGTTGCGAACCTTTAGTGCCTACGTACCACCTTCCATGTAATAGGGGATCAGGGTACTCGTAGTTTACCTCAAAAATTTTAAAACACATGTGTGTTGGTTAACTTTAAGAGAAGAGACATCATCGTCATATCCGAGTGAAAGACATACTTAATACCCACAATTATGAGAAAGGAGAATTTGAATCATCTCAAAATAGAGGATATAGCTTGTACTTTAAAATCAACAAGATCTCACTTTACTACATATGGTAGAAGTATAGCAGCTCATATCACTATAAGAATAAAAAATAGTCTAATCTTTTTAAAAAAAAGATGTCAAAGTATTGTTAAGTTGATTAAAGTTTGATTAAGAAAAGATTTTTTTGAAAATGCATGGACCTAAGTCCAAGTTTATTATGAAAGTGGTTCATGTTAGAAAATAAGAAGAATTTTGAAAAGGAGAGAGAAGATTTTTGAAATTAAAGAAGATAGGAGGAGATAAAGGGACTCTCCTAATGCATAAAGTAAAAGCTAAGGAAACGAACGATTTAACCAACAAGAAGTCAACACTTGACATAAGAAGTCAATGTAGAATTCCCATCCTTTGGATTGAAACCAAGCAATTAAAAATACTAAACCTATGAGGACACCAAGCTTCAGAAGAATTAAGTCTTCACAAAATTTGGGCAGAGTAACGACTGTAAAATTAGAATAACCTGCACACAAATAAAATCAACCCAATGTCTTGGAGTAAACCCCAAGAACTTCAGACAAAATAATAACAGAGCAACAAGGTCCCCAAGTATCATGGATTTTCTAATCCTAAGTCCGAGAGATCCACAACACCATAATGCCAAGGAGAGTAACCAGATCGTCTAAGTAACCTTAAAGCCTTTAATGTTCAAGTTGATTATTAAGTGTCTTTAGAAGAAAAGAAAGCTCAAGTGAGCAATGATAAAATGACATAAAGATAAATGCTCAAGTGAAAAAGGGAAATAACATGAGATGTAAATGCTAAAATAAATGGTACATAAAAGTAACGACATAAAGTAAAGGCATAATGTAAAGTTAATTGTTAGTGAATTGAAGTTAACAGGTTAGTTGAATGACCATCTTGAAGCTTGTATTTGAAAAATCATTAGAAGATTGATAAAATTAAAGCTTCTCAACAACAAGTCTCATTTTCTTTTTGTCAAGTATCTCATTCATTTCAAGTGCTCAAAGTAACCACATATGATCAACGATGTTCAAATGGTTCACTTAGACCAAAACTCATGAAGTCTATTAGAGGAATAATAGAATCAAAGTCTCCTAACAATGAACTTCAAATTTACTGGATCAAAGGTTTCAAATTAAACATACTTGGGCTTACAAATATAGGTTTGGGCCTCAAATGGTCATCTTTCGAATTGGGACAAATTTAACACTATGTTAAGCAATCGTAAGTGGACTTATGTAGATGTCACACCTATATTGAGGTCGGTAAATAGCAATCTATGTACCAAACATGTTAGAGAAATGATACGTAGATCATTCTCCAAAAACATGTAGCGCAAGTAAAAACAAGAAAGGGATAAGATGAAGAGGGAGTGAGATGTATCAGATGAAACTAGGGTTTCAAATATCATCAACATCATTCATCCATTTTGATGGATTTGGTTTTTCAACCTATCAACACCCAAGATCCAATGAGGTTGAGGAACTTGTCCAAAAAAAAAACACTCAAGTGTCATCAAATCAGAACCAATCAAAAAAATAATATAATATTATTAATTTAAAACAAAACTTAAATGATTTAAAAAAGAAATAATTGGTAAAATACATAATATGTATTAAAACACCAAATAAAAATCCTAAAAAAATATCAGAAGTCAAACATGACTCAATAAGTGTTGACAAAATTTTTCAGAATTTTTTAAAGTCAGAAACTACTTTTTAAATTTAAAGTAATAAGTAAAATAAACCAAAAATTTTCAAAAATAGTAAAATAAAAAATAAAAATAAAATGAGGTCACCAATATTTGTCAAGAGGTCATTGGATCCTTCCATAATTTTTTTCAGAATTTAAAAATCAAGAAAAGTATTTTTAAATAATTAAAACGAGTCAAATAAAGTGAAAAATCATAAAAAAAAAATGCTAAATCACAAAATAAAACTGTGAAAAAATAAAAATCAGAAAGAGAAAAATCAAAAGTATTTTTGATAATTTTTTTGTAATTTTAGAAGTTGAAGTGATTTTTTTAATGAATCTTTGAAGTTTAAAATGGTTTAATTGAAAAATCAGAAAATAAAAATAAAGATAAAAAATGTAGACCATTGGATCAATGTCAAAACACCTTAGTAAGCATATCCAAAGGATCAGGCGCGTTGTGCATGATATGAACATTAGTGAATAACACACCAGATCAATTATTTAAAAATAGATTTGAAAAAAATAGATGGTGCGATGTCATTCGTTGAAGAGAAGACATGTCATCATCTTCAACCTCCAGCCATGCGCAAATTGAAGGTCCTTCAATCTGTAAAATTAGAAACTCAGACTGGTGACATTCGCTTCGTCTCTTCAAGAAGATTCCAATGGTACCCTTGCGAAAAATTTATATTAAACACAGCTTAGTCGATTTGGAAAAAACCAGAAGAAAATAATTGAAAAGGGATTTGAAAATTCGTTAGCAAAACTCACTTCCAGTTAAAAACTATTGATGCTATGAGTATTAGAGTGATGAGAGCTTCATTGTGGTAACAAGTTTGGAGATAATTGATGGAGGAATCTACCAGTTGAAGCTCAACTTTAGAGCTCTGAAACTTTACTTGGCTAGCACGATTTAGGGTGCTTCAAGACTTGGTTCTTCTTCGGTTAGCTTCAGTGAAGTTCAAGGATGAAGAATGAACAAAGAAATTGGATTGAAAAATGCTTTAAAACCAAATTCAAAGTTATAGAATTGAGGAGTGTAATACAGTGGCAGAACTGACTTTTTTGGTTTTTATCTAAAATATGCAAATAGCAAGAGTCGCCACCGAATTTTCTTTTATTCAATATTTAGGAAAGACGAAAAGAACAGGAAAGACCTTGATATATTTTGAGTTCGGGGGGTAAGTTATGAAAAGGAAAGGTGTTAGCACCCTTTTCATCCATAGGTGTCTACGGGCTCTTAATTGCTTAGCTCACTTTGAAAACTCGCTTTGTGTGTGTGTAATTTGAAAATATTTTTAAATCGCCAATGTAAGGTTAACTTTGTAATGATTCTTATATCAATCCTCAAGAATGCATACAAAATGTTTTTTAAAATATTTGTTCGAAAATGTAGTGTGAGAAATGTTTTGTTTATGAGAAAAGTTGTGAGGAAGCAATTAAGAATTTCTTACCCACTAAAGTATTTTATTTTCTTATCCTTCTCCTTTAGAGATAGTGCTATCCATACCATTAGTTGGTAGGTAGCCCTATCCATTGGATATGAAGGGACAGGTGTAGGGTCATCGTATGGTCATCGAAGATAACATGTAAGGATACTTTAACAATTGTATCGAATGGGCTGTCATCATTTTGTAGGTAACTCGAAGGGACTAGATCATTTTGTAGGCAACTCAGAGGGTCATTGAGGGATTATGATCTTTATTCGAAAGGGATAATGAGGATTTGATCGAGGGTCTTTTATTAAAGTATCCCCACTTTCGAGGGACGTGACCAATATCGTAAGGCAACAAGAGAGGATACCCTAGAGGTGCAAGTGTGCGAAGTATTTATTTTTAGTTATATTTATCTTGAGATTAAGGTTTACTACGTTCATTTATTAGTCTTTCCATATAAACCCTAGTTATTAATCATAGTAAAAAAATATAAGTGCGAAAATATAAATGTCCTACGCTATTACATCCTCGGAGCAGATACATAATTAGAAGAAAAATGCGAGAAAATTATGGTTGTTATATGGGAAAAACTTAAATCATTTTATATGTCAAATTCTTTGGATCACATGTTATATCTGAAACAACAACTCTATTCATTCTGAATGGTGGAGAACAAATCCATAGTTGAGCAGTTTGTAAAATTTCACAAGATTATTGATGATCTTGAGAATATTGAAGTGAAGATTGATGATGAGGACAACTATTTTCTCTTGTTGAGTTCATTACCCAAATCCTTTGAGAATTTTAAGATTGCCCTTATTTATGATAAGAAAGGCGCTATTACTTTGGATGAATTCCAAACGACGGTGAAATACAAAGAATTTTCAAAGTCGAAAGATTTAAAGATTGAAGATAATGGTGAAGGCTTAAATGTGTCAAGAGGAAGAGGTGAACATAAAGGGATTTCCAAATCAAAGAGGTCTTACAAGTCAAAGGTAAAATGTTTTAATTGTCAGAAAATAGATTACTATAAAAGGGATTACCCTGAGAGAAAGGTCAATGAAGATTAAGTTCAAGCAGTAGTTGCCTTGGGTGAGGAAAGTTATGAATATGCCGAAGCACTAGTAGTATCGAGTTTGGAAATTGAAGCTAGTTGTGTCATTGACTCAGTTTGCTCTTCTCACACGTGTCCAAGAATAGAATACTTTGAAACTTTGAAGATGGTGCAAGGTGGAGTAGTTCGCCTTAGTAATAATAAGGCATGCAAGGTTCATGGTATTCGTACAGTCAGATTTAAAATGTTTAATGATCGTGAAATTATTATTCACAATGTGAGGAATGTTCTAAAACTCAAGCGAAATTTATTATCTATAAGTATGTTTGATGATCTAGGCAATTGTGTTATAGTTGAACATTGAGTGTTGAAGATTTTGCGTGACAAATTAATTATAGCTAAATGGTCTTAAATAGGTGGCCTATATATTTAGAAGGTTCAAATGTTATTATTCATTCATCATTAACTAGTGGAGGCTTTTAATGACAAGGAATAACTTTGGTATAAGAGTTTAAGGTGTCATGATTACCTTGAGAAAGTTTCAGAGAAGTATAATGAATTTTCCAAAAATCAAGGGATAAAAATGCATGTTACCACTGAGTTATTATTGAGTTTTTGGGGAAGAGTTGAGGTTTAAACAACTTACATGGTAGATAGAGAATTTCTTCAGAAGGAGAATAGTGAAAACCAAGGTGTAAACCTGGTAGAAACTATAAAGGAGAAAACTCAGTTTGAGGTGGACTTTCCTACTATGGATGCTAGCAGTAGTGACGGAACTGTTACAATGATCTCTGATTATCATTTGACTCATGATAAGGTAAGGAGGGTTATTGTAGCATCTCAAAGGGACAGTTATGCTAGCCTTGGATATTATGTTTTTAATGTAGCTGAAGGACTACAAAATAAAATAAAAACCTTCAAGGAGACATTTGAAAATAGGTGGAGTCAAGGGTGCTTGAGTAATCATACTTGTAGGCTTGTTAAATTACATAGGCAGAAAAGAGTAATTAGAAACAAGTGGATGCAAGTTATGAGATCAAGATTCAAGGGTTGCTTAAATTTAATCAAGGTTATTGATTAGCGTTTCAACTTGGTAGAGAGCATCAATGTTGTTGATTGTTAAATTGGTATCAACACGGTTTAAAGTCAAGATGGATATTGTTTAAGTATGTCTTGAAACCTTTGTTGATGAAGATAAAGAAAACATGTTTCGAGATTGCCATATATCAGGTAGCTGAAAAGTAGTCTGATCCGAGCTGTTCTTTGGTAGAGCTCGTCGATTCAGTTCATTGATTCATTCATTAATGTTAGAATATTTTATATTAATTTGGAGATCATATAAATTAATATAAAAAGATATTATAAGATATTTATAATATTCTAAAAAATATAATAAGATATATATTTATAATATTCTGGGAGATATTATAAGATATATATTTATAATATTATAAAAGATATTATAAGAAATTTATAATATTTGAGAGATATTATAAGATTATAATAATATCTTTTATTCTAACAATTAATGAGATATGTTTTGGATTTGTTATGGATCTGTTGGATTTTAGTCATTATAAATATGTATCTGTTATTACAGTATGACAATTTTAGAACTTTAGAGAAAAAGGGGAGAAATAAGGGTTTTGGGAATTTCAAGGGAAAACTTAGAAAGTAAAAGGTTTTTGGTAAACCTTTGGAGTTATTTAAGGGAGTTTGGAAATACTTCTAAACACCTTGGGTTTGAGAGATTCTTATATTGAGAGTTGGAGGAGTTGGGAAACACTTGGGTAGAAAATAGGGTTTGTTCTTTGGTAAATTCGAAGGCTATTTTCTTGTATTTTATCTGTAATCTCTTGTAACAAATTTTTGAGTATAGTGAATTTGAGAGCTGCTCTCTCCCCCAGAGTAGATCGTTTGATCGAATTGGGTAAACAAACCTTACTATTTTTCTTTCCTTATCCTGTTATATTATCTGTGTACGAATTATTATTGATGTAGACCATTTATTTTGGTTTCTACTATTCTTTGCCTCACAAATTGATATTGAATTTTATCATAATTCACAACAAGATTTACAACAAGTGGCATTTTTCTCTGAACATTATGTTCTTAAAATTACATGTTTTCTACAAAAGTAAAATCAAGGGTTAATAGTCATTTATCCAATGCAATATAGGCGAGTTTTGATTTACCCACCTTTAAAAAAATTTGATTACCCCCCCCCCCCCTTTAATTTTTTGGGTACCCCTTAAGCGTGTAAAAATGAGGGGGCTAAATCAAAAAATTATATTTTACAGGGGGGTAATATTTGCACCTAGGGGGAAAAATACTTATAATTTTAACATTTCAAGGGATGTATCAATTTCTTTTTAAAGGGGGGTAAATTAAATCTCGCCTATATTGCAGAGGTAAATGACTATTAACCCTAAAATCAATGATCCATTTACGCGATGAAATAGAGAAAATGGTATTGTACTAGAAAAGTCAGATTTTTAATTATCAAGTAGAGAAAGTATTATTTATTAATTAAATAAATTATTGTATTTTAAAAAATTAATTTTAAACTTGTAGTATCGCACTACGAAAGTAGGCAATTACGCGTTTAAAATCCAGCAACGGGCCGACGAAGGCAGATAATTTCTATAATTTAGTTTTTCTTTACAAAAATAAAGGTCTCATTGTGATTAAATATTGTAAATTGTATGAGTGACATATGTAATTGGAAATCAACACATGGTATTGAAGGTGCGAGAAGCACAAGAAAGGGGAGCAGGTTTGAACTGGGTTGCACCAAATTAACTCTTTTTTGGAACTCAAACACAAAGAGAACAAGTGACTTAAAAATAATTGAACACAATTATTTTTATCCTGGTTCACTATTAACTAAGTTACTACATTCCACCCCGCAAGGCTGAAGATTTGAAGGCTTCACACATGCCTTTTCTTGATCTTCGTCTTCCAAATCTTCAGAGGCTTTTGATGTATTCGATGGTGAAGCTTGTTGTAAAAGGTTCAATACTTGAATCTTCAGAATCGAGTCTTTGAGTCTTCAAAGTTGTTGACTTAATATTTTGGTCCTTAGAGTCTTCATCATTTGTTCTTCATATTATGATGTCTTCAAATGTTTAGAACTTGTTCAACGTAACCTGTCGTCTTCTGAAACTTCAGGATCATGGGACTACAAAAGAAAAGATTTGGAAGGCCTCAAAAACTTCCTTTCATGATCAAGATCAAAATTACTTGTACCAACATTCTGTAGAACCATTTCAATATAAGCATTCCTCAATCATGACTTGTTTTGTAACATACAAGTGATATTCTTCTAGAGTGATAAGTTCATAGACTGATAACGTCACACACCTTCTACCAGAGTCAGATCATGTTTAGAAAAATCCACACACTAGACAGAAACCATTAGAGTATAATTATTCTATTTATATCACATGCAAAGTTATCATCAAAACTCAAGGCCAGATATATAACAAATCATGTTCTCACAGGTCTCTCGCTTTTAATATTGATTTAAATCCATTTTTTTCATTTTTTTTCTTCATAAAAACCAACCACTCGCTTAGTCTTAGATAAAAATAGGAACATTATATAACAATAATTGATAATTGGTCTATGTTGATTCAACAATATTTTATACTTTATTGACATATTCGTATACTTGTAGCATATCAATCCCAAACACTCGTAATCCAAATAGCTTAAAAACAATCACAAGTAACCTTGATTTATAAATTAAGATATGCAATTTCATATGTGTGATCGAAAAAATATTTAAGAAGAGCACTTGAAATGCCCCCACCAATTTAAGAGCTAACACACGTAATCAACTAAAACAATGTAAAAACTTAGCGATGATAACTTACATTTTCTAAAATCCATCCTCCTAAGCATAAAAGGAATTTTGAATTGATAATGCCTTGCTGAACCAAGTTGTCTTTGGTAGGTAGGGATTCTATTTTTTAACAAACACTATATAATTAAATATTAGTACCATGGTTTTAGGATTGGCATAATTTTGCTTAAACATGGTTCAAAGCAAGATGTTATGGAAGATGTTCTAACATGCTGATCAATTTCATTGAAGACAGATGTTCTGAAAGATGTTGTAACATGTTGTACCAGAACATCAGTACATGATGTGTTAAATCTTGACAGATTTTACTTGATCATGTGAGATCCCTTTTGGATTTATCTCACTAATTTTTGCAGGTCAAGAAGATTTAATCTGGAACATGTGATTTGATCTCCAATTGTACATAAGTTTCTAAAATCGTATGTTGAGACAATTTAGAAAACTTTTATTTCAAGACTTAAGGAGATTTTTCTGCACAATTCGTGCAACCCTCAACTTGTGCATCAAGGAATATTTGGGTGAATATTTAAGGCCTATGGACTGTAGCGGTAGAAATGTTGAGACAAACCATTGAATAGACTTAACTCACACATATCGAATAAAAATTGCCACTGTGCTTTATTATTTCCAAAGGAAATGAGAAAAGAGCGAATAAACCCAAAAAGAAGGGGAGAATATATGTACGGGGGTTGGTTATGCAAATGGAAGGTATTAGCACCCTAAACATCTATGGTACTCAACATGAACTTCTTTGAAAATCTGCGTATTTTGGCTATAAAAGGTGTATACAAAAATAAGACGGTGGAGATGAGAGAAGAAGTATTTTTTACAATTTTGCATCTGCCACAGTTGCGAACCTTTAGTGCCTACGTACCACCTTCCACGTAATAGGGGATCAGGGTATTCATAGTTCACCTCAAAAATTTTAAAACACACGTGTGTTGGTTAATTTTAAGAGAAGAGGCATCATCGTCATATCTGAGTGGAAGACATACTTACTACCCATAATTATGAGAAAGAAGAATTTGCATCATCTCAAAATGGAGGATATAGCTTGGATTTTAAAATCAACAAGATCTCACTTTACTACATATGGTAGAAGTATAGCAGCTCACATCACTATAAGAATCGAAAATAGTCTAATCTTTTTTAAAAAAGATGTCAAAGTATTGTTAAGTTGATTAAAGTTTGATTAAGAAAAGAATTTTTTTAAAATGCATGGACCTAAGTCCAAGTTTATTATGAAAGTGGTTCATGTTAGAAAATAAGAAGAATTTTGAAAAGGCATAAATTAAAGTTAATTGTTAGTGAATTAGAAGTTAACAGGTTAGTTGAATGACCATCTTGAAGCTTGTATTTGAAAAATCATTAGAATATTGATAAAATCAAAGCTTCTCAACAACAAGTCTTGTTTTCTTTTTGTCAAGTATCTCATTCATTTCAAGTGCTCAGAGTAACCACATATGATCAACGATGTTCAAATGATTCACTTAGACCAAAACTCATGAAGTCCATTAGAGGATTGATAGAATCAAAGCCTCCCAACAATGAATTTCAAAGGTATTGGATAAAAGGTTTCAAATTAAACATACTTGGGCTTACAAATATAGGTTTGGGCCACAAATGGTCATTTTTCAAATTGGGACAAATTTAACACTATGTTAAGCAATCATAAGTGGACTTATGTAGAAGTCACACCTATTTTGAGGTTGACCATTAGCAATCTATCTACCAAACATGTTAGAGAAATGATATGTAGATTATTCTCCAAAAACATGTAGCCCAAGTAAAAACAAGAAAGGGATAAGATGAAGAGGGAGTGGGATGTATCAGATGAAACTAGGGTTTCAAATATCATCAACATCATATTTTGGTGGATTTGGTTTTTCAACCTATCAACACCCAAGATTCAATTATGTTGAGAAACTTGTACAAAAAAAACACTCAAGTGTCTCCAAATCAGAACCAATCAAAAAATAATATAATATATTAAATTTAAAACAAAATTTAAATGATTTAAAAAGGAAATAATTGGTAAAATATACAATATGTATTAAAGCACCAAATAAAAATCCTAAAAAAATATCAGAAGTCAAACATGAGTGAATAAGTGTTGACAAAATTTTTCAGAATTTTTTAAAGTCAGAAACTATTTTTTAAATTTAAAGAAATAAGTAAAATAAACCAAAAATTGTCAAAAATAGTAAAATAAAAAATAAAAATAAAATGAGGTCACCAATATTTGTCAAGAGGTCATTGGATCCTTCCATAATTTTTTCAGAATTTAAAAATCAAGAAAAGTATTTTTAAACAATTAAAACAAGTAAAATAAAGTGAAAAATCATAAAAAATGCTAAATCACAAAATAAAACTGTGAAAAAATAAAAATCAGAAATAGAAAAATCAAAAGTATTTTTGATAATTTTTTTGCAATTTTAGAAGTTTAAATGATTTTGTAATGAATTTTTGAAGTTTAAAATAATTAAATTGAAAAATCAGAAAATAAAAATAAAGATAAAAAATGTAGACCATTGGATCAATGTCAAAACGCGTTAGTAAGCCCATCCAAAGGATCAGACGCGTTGTGCATGATATGGACATTAGTGAATAACACACTGGATCAATTATTTAAAAACAGATTTGAAAAAAATAGATGGCGCGATGTCATTCGTTGAAGAGAAGACATGTTATCATCTTCAACCTCCACAAATTGGAGGTCCTTCAATCTGTAAAATTAGAAGCTCAGACTGGTGACATTCGCTTCGTCTGTTCAAGAAGATTCCAATGGTACCCTCACGAAAAATTTATATTAAACACAGATTAATCGATTTGGAAAAAACCAGAAGAAAATTATTGAAAAGGGATTTGAAAATTCGTTAGCAAAACTCACTTCCAGTTAAAAACTAACGATGCTATGAGTATCAAAGTGATGAGAGCTACATTGTGGTAACAAGTTTGGAGATAATTGATGGAGGAATCTACCTGTTGAAGCTCAACTTTAGAGCTCTGAAACTTGACTTTACTAGCACGATTTAGGGCGCTTCAAGACTTGGTTCTTCTTCTATTAGCTTTAGTGAAGTTCAAGGATGAAGAATGAAAAAAGAAATCGGATTTAAAAATGCTTTAAAACCAAATTCAAAGTTGTAGAATTGAGGAGTGTAATACGGTGGGAGAACTGACTTTTTTGGTTTTTATCTAAAATATGCGGATAGCAAGAGTCGCCACCGACTTTTCTTTTATCCAATATTTAGGAAAGATGAAAACAACAGGAAAGACCTTGATATATTTTGAGTTCGAGGGGTAAGTTATGAAAAGTAAAGGTGTTAGCACCCTTTCCATCGGTAGTTATCTACGGGCTCTTAATTGCTTAGCTCACTTTGAAAACTCGCTTTGTGTGTGTGATTTGAAAATATTTTGAAATCGCCAATGTAAGGCTAACTTTGTAATGATTCTTGTATCAATCCTCAAGAATGCATACAAAGTGTTTTTGAAAATATTTGTTCGAAAGTGTAGTGTGAGAAATGTTTTGTTTATGAGAAAAGTTGTGAGCAAGCAATTAGGATTTTCTTACCCACTAAAGTCTTTCATTTTCTTATCCTTATCCTTTAGAGATAGTGCTATCCATACCATTAGTTGGTAGGTAGCCATATCCATTGAATATGAAGGGACAAGTGTAGGGTCATTGTATGGTCATTGAAGATAACATGTAAGGATACTTTATAAATTGTATCGAAGGGACTATCATCATTTTGTAGGCAACTCGAAGGGACTAGATCATTTTGTAGGCAACTCAGAGGGTCATCGATGGATTATGATCTTTTCTCGAAAGGGACAATGATGATTTTATCGAGGGACTTTTGTTAAAGTATCCCCGCTGTTGTACCATAAAATTTTCCCTCCCATATTTCTCAACAAATGTCATGTGAGGTCCCCAAATATCTCAAGGAAGTTCAAGAGTTGACCAGACAAACTCTCTCCTAAGGCAGTATACCTTAAATTAGGGTTTTATTTTTCATCAAGATGTATGAACCAAAAAGGACCAAATGCTCACCGTTGTACTAATATATTCTCAAGATCATCCATGTCAAGTTTCAAGCCTTGTAGAAGAAGTTTGCTCAGTCAATTGCTCAAAGGACTAAAAATCGACTATGGTAGGTCAAAAGTCAACTGGGGCCCACATACAGTCTAACTTCAAGTTTTTTGGTCAACATTCTCATTTTTAAGTATCATTCATCATTTGATCAAGGGTTGATCATGATTCATCAAGGATGGCTCACAATTCATCAAAACCCAAAAGTTGCTAAATTAGGGTTTTGTAGGAAAAGTCAACTCAACTTTGACCAAGCATAACTTTCTCATACTTCATCAGAAATGACCCATCCAAAGATAATTTTGAAGAGTATGCAACTCCCTACAATTCATCTTCAGCTCCCAAGTTCAGAATATGCACTTACAAAAAGATATGAATTTTGACATTATAGGTCATTTTGAAAAGTCAACAAAAACAACTTTTGGGTAAAAGCTTCATACGTGAACATGGAAGAATAAATTGAGATGAGACCAAACGGGTTGCTTAGAGGAAATACTAATCTTTCTAAAAAGTCCAAGAACACCTCCCTAGGGTCAAAATTGAGAGAGTTATGCATTGTCCAAGTTGACCATTTTTGCAAAATTGCCAAAAGTCAAATATGCTCAAAAATACATTTTTTGTCAAATGGGCCTAGTTTTTCATTATTGAATCTTGCTTATGACATGGTCCACGACCCAAATACTCACTCACATGTTATTTTCTTCATTATTTATTTTATTTTATTTTTTATTTATTAAAAATTGAATTAAAACAAATAATTGGTAAATAATAGCAAAGATTTGTTTTGAGTGGATTTTTTGACAGAATCACAAGCTCATTATGTTGGAAGATCAGAATCAAATCATATCAATCGCAATTGGAACAAAAAGAGCATTATTAGGCCAAAATTTGAAAGATGTCATATACCATGAAAACCAAATCAAATCTTCAAGATTTGTAGTAAGACTAGTGGTTTTTATAACCCTAATTCACTCTAGTACATATAGAGAATGCAACCAAGGCAAGAAAAGGGGTTAGAGGTCGTACATACTCAAGAACAAAACTGAAAAAATTCAAGAAAAAGTGGTGATCCAATTTCCATCCTAGAGGCCAATTTAAGCCATTCTCACAATACCAACAGACTCCTGGACATCTCTAGAAGGGATTTCAATCAATTGCAAGCCTTTTCACACCTGGAATCGTAAGTACAAAGGTCACGGTTTATCCCAAAAACTAGATTTCATTTCATTGATTTACGCATCATTAGCACGTTTGATTCATATATTCTTGTTTATCATTGAGTTTGCAAGCTATTGGTATTATTTAATTGTGTTTTTAGTACATGAATCAAGATATGCCATAGTTAGGGTTTCATGTTGTTTAGGGTTTTCCAATGCAGGCAAAATTGGGCGTTAATTCTGGTACCATGATGCTCGTGAGAATGAGACGAGTTGATTGGTACCAGCCATGGTCATTTATCTTAAGCATATGCAATTTTTGAGATGCACATGTATGTACCTACAGCAAGTTGTCTGTAGGTAAAAGTATCTTAGGCTAAAACGACGGCTTGGGGAAGAAGACAATGTGTGGCACTCACTTGTTGGGTGGTTTGAATTTTAGCATGTTTTTTGAATACGTTATTGGTTTTTGATTATATTATTTTACTTCCATTATGTGTACAACAAAAACGCGTGGCTCAGTTGGCAGGCAGGCATTGGAATTGAAAATAAGGGCCTGGGTTCGATCCCCAGGTCCCATATTTGTTTCATATTATTTTTCAACAGGTGATCAAGCGCGTTGCATTAGCGTACGTCCACCATATGCCATCTAGATCCAACTATCAAATGCCTCTCCAGCCAGATCCAATTCCTTTCCATTGAAGGCCCACCATGTACCCCAAGTCAACATGTGCATCAGATCCAGCAAAGTCAAACAGGCCTTAGCCTCATTGGGCCCAGAAATTCAGTTTCCACCCCCCAGAATTGCTAATGATGTCAGGCCCATTTCTAAATTTTCTTTCTTACTTTTATTCTTTTTATTTTTCTTTTAATTATTTTAACTAACAATTAATCTATTTTTTTTTTATAAAATCATAAAATTAATAATTCACAAAAAATAGAATTAGTTTTTTTTACTATTATCAAATTTAATTTAATTTAGTTTAACTTAGGGAAACTTTAATTCATTTTCACAATTAAAATTAAATTAGAAAATTAGGTTAACACTTGCTTTATTTTATTTTTTCTTTTTCCCAAATAGATAAAATAAAATACAAAAATAGGCTTTTAGATTGAATTAATTTACTTTTTTTCCTTAATTTAAAATCAATTAGAATTTAGGATTTTCTTTTCAATTTAACTATGCCATTATTTTTTTTTATAAAATAAACAAAAACTTTTTTTAACCAATCGTCAATAGGTTAGTCAAGGGTCAAAGTCGTTCCGTATTTGATTCATCGCGCATTTATTATTTTTGCCAATATTGTTGTAACTGCTCACTGGTTTGTAATAATTTAATTTAGGGCTTTTACTTATCGCTTTTCCCTGGGGTTTTGGCTATGTAATTAATCCCCCTCCCCGAAGCCTTGTAATAGCGTAGATTTACTTTCTCGCATTTTTAATTTCCACAAATATTTAACTGTCTAGATGTATGCTAATAGTATTGTATGACAAGAATGCATGACAAATTAATACGGTTAGAAAACCCTAATGTGCAAAGATAAATAATTGAAATAAATCACTCGCACATATGGCTCTTAGGGTATACTCTCACTTTGGTTGCCTTCGGTAAACGATCATTAAGTATAGGGTGTCTTAGTGGTTGCCCTCCTGTCTAAAAAGATCAAATGTCCCGTTCGAATGTTGCCTCGAAAATGTTGCCTCAGAAATGTTTCTTCGGAAATGTTGCCTCGAATATGATCTTAAGACTCTAAGGTTATTACTAAGATGTCCTAACATTACTTTAGTGATCGTACGTCCCTTTCAAATTGACCCTTACAACTCTAACGACGGTGTTACCTATTTCTCAATAGTAGGATAACGCTGTCTAAAGGAAACAAGAATAGAAATGATCTTTTTTTGAGTCGGTAGATGCTAGTAGGTACTTTCTCAAATCAAAACTTTTCACACATACACTTTTCAAACAAATTTTCAAAACAACTTCGTCACACCTTTGAGGACTGATACAAAGGTTATCACGAAGTAAAATATTTTCAAAACAAAGCACAAGCAATTAAAAAAGTTGAGCAAGTACCTAAGAGCCCATGGAAAACAATGGATAGAAAGGGTGCTAACACATTCCCTTTCTAAAATCTACCCCCCGTACTCAGAAACATCTCGAAAAAGGATTTTTTCTGTACCTTTTTCCTTTCCGATTGGATGAAATAAAAGTCGGTGGCGACTCTTGCTTACCGCGACATTTTGCAAAAAAAAAAGAAAAACACAAACCAGCGTCAAACAATTGGTTCTGCCACCGTATCACAGAACTGGCGACCCTGCTGGGAAATTATAAGTGGGGTATAACTTAGGATCTAGTTCATCATAATTGCTTCTCTTGATTGGTTTGTTTGCTTTACTTTTAAGGGTTTTGTTTGGGGTTACTATAGATCCTACACCCGGATCTGGGGAATACATTTTAGGTAAGTAGAAATAGACTGTAAGGGAACTGTACGGCGTAGACCGATATGGTTGAAGAAGTAGCTACGTTGATATGGCACTTTGGTTGGTATCGGTATCCCTTGTGGAGAAACGAGGAGAATACAGGGCCGCTGCGTGGTGTCGTTAAGCATCAACTGACCTTAGAACCTTTAGTCGCCCAACTTGGCCATTAGAAAGTAGTGAGATAGCCAGCCTCGGTGTAGAGCTGAGAACTGGTTGATACTCGATGCTACACTCATTGAGACCATACTCTCGGAATAATTTCGGCTGCAAGAAAAGATTGCGTAAGCTAAAACCATGACTGATGGAGGATGGTCAGTGATATTGAGATTCTCTAGAACCCAGTTACTTTTTTCTAGGACAGGTTGAAACCAACTTAACTTTAAGAGGGTATTACCTTTGACCTCATGCAAGCCTTAAACCTAAGGGTTTTGTGTGATTTGACTATGTTTGTAATATTTGTGTTTGCTATGCCTATGGTTTATCATGACATCATGCATCATAACATGGCATTCAGGCTTCATTACACTAACCATTTCAAAGACCAAGGGAATTTATCTTTGTTCTGTTTTGCAGATCATGGCTTCCGTGCGTAGAAATACCATCTGAATCAACTTTGTGCAGATACCTGCCCAGCTTAAAGAGTTAGCATCAAGAGTTTTCGAAACTTCTACTTTTATTAAGAGACACGATCAACTTCTCATCCTGGTTAATTCAAACCTTGATGAATAGATGATGAGCGTACTATTTCAGTTCTTAGATCCCAAGCATCAGTGCTTCACCTTTCAAGATTATCATCTGGTACCCGCCTTGGAAGAATTCTCTCATTTATTGGGCATATCCATTCTTGAACAGGTACCCTTCATAGGTATAGAAGAAGTTCCTAGGCCAGAAGACATTGCCTCAGCTTTACATTTAAAATGGGCCGATGTGGTATCCAATTGGGAAACTCGAAGCAGGGTCGAAGGTTTTCTAGCCAAATTTCTGATAGACCAGGCTCATCTATTCTGGAATGATTTGGATTTTCAGGCTTTTGAAGATGTCTTGGATCTTCTTATCTATGGTTTGGTTCTCTTCCCTGATCCAGATTCCTTTGTCGATGTGAATGCTGTCAATATTTTCCTTTCTCGCAACCCTGTGCCTACCTTATTGGGAGATATCTTTCATGCTCTCTATACTCGTACTATGAGGAGAAGAGGGACTCTTATGTGTTGCATGTCGTTGCTGTCGAGGTGGTTTATTTCTCACCTCCCTAAGTCTGTGCTGAAGAACGAAGAAGGTTTGGGTTGGTCATACAAAATAATGTCACTTTCTCATACAGATATTCTTTGGTGTTCCCGGGCTATGGAAGACACTACTGTTATTGACCGCTGTGGGGGATACCCTAATGTTCCATTACTTGGTATCAGAGGGGGTATAACTTACAATCCTTGTCTAGCTTTGCGACAATTTGGTCGTTCTCGAAGACATTGTCCCCATGATTTACTTCTCGAGGACATTGTATTCGACTATAAGGAGGATATTAAGGAGCATCGCCGGAGGTTCATACGGGCTTGGGGCATGGTAAACAGATCTGACCCCAAAGAGTTGGGACCGAAGACTTCCCTTCCTATGCAGCCTTACCTACAATGGGTCTGTGATCGTGCCCAGAAGCTTATGATGCCTTATGCAACCGTATTACCAGTGATTGTGGAGCCCACTAATGAAGAAGGAATTCCTTACACAGTTCTCTATCCTTACATGCCCACTGATCCTGGGGAGTTGTAGAGGTCTTGGATTCAACTGAGGAATGAGCGGGATACTTACCGGGAGTAGTTCCATGAGCAATAAAGGAAGGTTATAAAGCTCACCAGGCAGCTCGAGGAAGAAATAATGATCAATGACTATATCAGCACAAAGAGGAAGCATCCATGGGACTTTTGATGTTCTATTTCTAGTTTTGGATTTGTTTTATTTACTTATTTTGTAACGCCTTAAAAGCATGTTAAACCTTTCAAAGTTAAGCCTAATAAAGTTTTGTTTATTTTTGGTTTGCAAATTTAAATTTCCCAAAGTCTTTGAAATCATTACTTGCGCATCCCATTATCATACACATCATTATAGGTGCCACTACAGGTTTCTCATCTTCTTCGCTGTTTATTTCAGCAGAAATGACTTTCGATCAAGCCATAAAACATCTTCAGGCACAGAACGCCCAGTTCCAACAGATGTTCATAAGTCTGGCTAAGGGGCAAGAGGATATGAAGACCCTTATTCAAAAAGAGAAGAAGAAGAAGAAGATTTGCATTCAGGATATGGGTAGAAGATTCGGAGAAAGGTTGAAGCATCAAACTGATCCGACCTCTTCATCCAAGGACGGGGAGAACCAAGAAAGGGAAAAGGATCCTAGTCCTGCAGTTTCTGACAATGATACTGATTATGACGATGAGAAATATACTCCTGCCGAGGATAGATACAAGCAGTTAGAAGACCATCTGAGTTTTATGGAGATTCAGAAGATACCTGGTTTGGATTCCGAAGAATTGGGGCTAGTATCAGGAGTGGTCATCCCTTATAAGTTCAAAGCTCCAGTTTTTTCCAAATATGATGAGGTGTCCTGCCCAAAGCTCCACCTCCGCTCTTATGTCCGGAAAATCCAACCCCACACTGCTGATAGAAATTTTGTGGTGCATTTCTTTCAAGATAGTCTGTCAGGGACTCAACTCGAATTGTTCTACCATTTGGAGGGAGCCAGTGTTCGAAACTGGGAAGATCTTGCTGCTGCTTTCTACAAGTAGTACCAGTATAATGTCGACCTTGATCCCACTTGTACTCAGCTCTAGGGTTTGTCCATGGGTGCAGGTGAAGGTTTTAAGGACTATTCTAAAAAATGGAGAGACTTAGATGGAAGAGTCCAACCCCCTTTGTCTGATAGGGAGTTGGTTGATATGTTTCTGGGGACGCTATCTGGTCCGTTTTTCAATCACTTAATCGGCAGCTCGTCATCTGGTTTCACTGAGTTAATTTTGATTGGAGAAAGAGTAGAAGTTGGCATTTGAAGTGGTAAAATACAGAAGGATGCCTCTTTGAGTTCGGTAAAGAAGCCTTTTGCTGGTAAGAAGGAAGCTAGTGCAGTCTATAGCCCGAGGGGATAAAACAGATATGAACACCGTCAAATAGTAAATGCTGTAGTGATACCAAGATCCACAGTAGCTCCACAACGCAACAATAAATAAAGGGTGGAAAGACCACAGCGGATGTTTACCCGCATCAACATGACTTTGGCTGAAGTTCTGCCTCACCTGCTGAGATTCAACTTGGTAACCTTGAGAGAGGCTCCCAAGAATCCAAACACTACCTCTCCCAGATACAATCCCAACGCGCGGTGTGCCTACCATTCTGAGAGTACTGGCCACTATACAAATGATTTCTGGGCTCTGAGAAGCAAAGTACAAGATTTGCTCGAAGCCAAGGAGATAGAGTTTGATGGTCCAGAAAAGCCGAATGTTATAACTGCTCCCATGCCCAAATATGGTCGTGGAGTTAATGCTGCCGACACTGATTTGTTCGTGACCTCTGTTGAAGAAATTTATACTCCTATGATGACTGTTAAGAAGAATTTGCTGTTGGCCGATTTATTTCCGGGTTGTGGTGAAGGTTGCCACATGTGTTCGATTATACCTTCTGGTTTCCGTTTGTTGAAGTCAGGTGTTCAGCGCCTGATGGACAATAAAGAAATTTTATTTGAGAAGACTATGACTCCTGTTATTCCAAATGAAGATGTTGCCATTATAACCATTTCCTCCAATCCTTCCAAGGTTTCCTCGAGAAGACCTGTTGGGATTACACCTATTCCAAGAATTGCTCTGCTAATAATCACTGTTCCTGGTCCCATCCCGTACACCGCAGACAAGGCTGTCCCTTGGCATTATGGTAATGATGTGTACTATCATGGTATTAAGCAAGATCTGAAGATTGAAGAAGCTAATACTGATGTCAGCAATATTGTCGGGACTAGTAAAGTTACCTGAAGTGGATGGGTCTTCTCTCCCGAGATTTCCCCGAAGACTATCATCAAGCGTACTATTATTCCAACTGCTGCTCCAACCAGCATTCCTGACATTTCTCCTATTCCTACTCCAGTTAGTACACCTGCAACTATTCCTGTTCTTACTCCAGTTATCATCCCTGCTGTTGAGCCATATGGAACTCGGGGCAAAGAAATTATAAGGGAGCCTTCCCGGACGGAGGCACCTAAGGAAATCATTGTGGAAGCCTCTAAACAAGAAATAGAGGAAATATTGAAAATTATCAAGAAGAGTGACTACAATGTAGTCGAGCAGCTAGGGAAGACCCCGTCAAAGATCTCCATGTTGTCCCTGCTATTGTGTTCTGAAGCCCATGCGAAGGCTTTGATTGCATTTCTCAAGACTGCGCATGTACCGTAGGAAACTTCTGTAGATCAGTTCAAAGATTGCATGGCCAGCCTGACTGGTGACAATGGGCTGGGTTTTTCAGATGCGGATCTGACACCGAAAGGAAGGAATCATAATGATGCTCTGCATGTCTCGATAGAGTGCAGGGGCACCACTATGGCTCATGTGCTAGTAGATACCGGGTCTTCGCTTAATGTTCTGCCAAAGAAAGCGTTGGACCATTTGGATTGTGAAGGTTGACTCTAAAGCCTAGTAACATTGTGGTAATGGCTTTTGACGGATCAAAAAGAATGGTGCACGAGGAGGTTGACATCCCTATCAAAGTGGGTTTTCATACCTTTGGGTACACTTTCTATGTAATGGACATCAGGCCATCGTCTTCTTTCTTGCTGGGTCGTCCTTGGATCCATAGGGCTGGGGCAGTTACTTCCACGCTCCATCAAATGCTAAAGTATCCGGTGAAGGGGAAGATTGTCACGGTGCGAGGTGAAGAAGAGTATATGGTCAGTCATCTCAATTCCTTCCACTACGTAGAGATGGACGGGGATTTCATAGAAACTCCTTGTCAGAACTTCAAAGAGGTCCCTCAGACTTTGGCGTCAACTGAAGTTAATACCAACAAACCTCCGTTGAGGATGGCTTCTCTCAAGGATGCAAGGGCTGTAGTTGAAGAAGGTGGGTGTACCAATTGGGGTCAGCTCCCTAATTTCACTCACAAAACTGACAAATTTGGTTTGGGCTTTATTACAGGGGCTCAAAGGGCAGTTAGGCGTGCGCGGGCTAGAAGACCTCCTCTACACATCAGCAATCGGGGACTTAATGCAATTGAGGACAATGAAGAAGATTCAGACATCGACAGTTGGATCTACCCAACAACCAACGGTGGACTGATTAATTGGACGGCGAAGGACTTCATACCTGTTTCTTTTATTTTGCAGTAATTGACTTTTGTTTTAAGATTTTTATTAAACAGTTTGAAACTTTACGGCCCGGTGCCTTGCCCGAGGCACCTTGGCTTTGCTTGTGAGGGCTTATTATTTGGCATTTTATATATCATTAATAAAGCATTGGACGTTTCTTGTATTACAAATTTTGCGCTCCTTGTTTTTCTTTTCCGTCTCTCACTTTATCAAACCAACTATTCTCTTACACACACTCACGTATCATACTGCAGATCCATATCCACTTTGGATCCCATTGATAACAGCTCTTCTACTACCAGTTATGACTTCAAAAATACGATCAACCAAGCCAAGGACGAAGGTGGGGATGATTGTGAAGTTCCTGGAGAACTTGCTAGACTGTTACAACAGGAAGAAAGGGCCATACAGCCTCATGAAGAGCCAGTTGAGTCAGTGAATTTGGGTACAGAGGAAGACAAGAAAGAGGTTAAAATAGGTGCGACTCTGGAGCTTAGTGTCAAATAGAGGTTAGTACAGATGCTACACGACTATGTTGAGATCTTCGCCTGGTCCTATGAAGACATGCCTGGTTTGGACACTGATATTGTGGTACATCGCCTGCCGAATAAAGAAGACTGCCCTTCGGTAAAGCAGAAGGTTCACCGTATGCACCCCGAAATATCAGAGAAAATCAAGGCAGAGATCATGAAACAGTTCGACGCAGGGTTCTTAGCTATCACTTCTTATCCACAGTGGGTTACCAACGTCGTTCCGGTGCCTAAGAAGGACGGTAAGGTACGGATGTGTGTGGACTACATAGATCTGAATAGGGCAAGCCCCAAGGATGACTTCCCACTTCCTCACATTGATGTTCTAGTCGACAACACCGCGCAGCACAAGATCTTCTCCTTCATGGATGGTTTTTTTGGCTACAACCAGATCAAGACGGCTCTTGAGGACATGGAGAAGACAACCTGCGTTACACAGTGGGGCACCTTATGTTACAAGGTAATGCCTTTTGGGTTGAAGAATGTCGGGGTAACTTATCAACGCGCCATGGTGGATTTGTTCCACGATATGATTCACCATTAGATCGAGGCTTACGTTGATGATATGATAGCTAGGTCCCAGACTGAGGAAGAGCACCTTAATCATCTCCAGAAACTATTTGACAGGTTGAAGACGTACAAGCTGAGGTTGAATCCGAACAAGTGCACCTTCGGGGTAAGGTCTGGTAAACTTCTGGGTTTTTTTTGTTAGTGACAAAGTTATTCAGGTGGATCCTGCAAAGGTAAAAGCCATACAAGAGATGCCGGATCCCTGCACAGAGAAGACAATTAGAGGTTTCTTGGGACGTCTGAATTACATCGCCAGGTTCATTTCACATCTGACTGCTACTTGTGAGCCAATCTTCAAGCTGCTGAAGAAAGATCAAGTGGTAAAGTGGAATGATGAATGCCAGACCGCTTTCGAAAGAATCAAGGAATACCTTCAAGAACCACCAATTTTGATGCCTCTAGTTAAAGGAAGACCTTTGATATTATACTTGACAATGCTAGACAATTCAATGGGGTGTGTGCTGGGGCAGCATGACGAGTCTGGTCGAAAAGAACATTCAATTTACTACCTTAGCAAAAAATTTACCGACTGTGAGACCCGATACTCATTGCTCGAGAAAACTTGCTGCGCTTTGGCATGGGCTGCTCGCCGATTGAGACAGTATATGCTGACTCACACTACCTTGTTGATATCAAAGATGGATCCGATCAAGTATATTTTTTAGAAGCCCGCTCTCTCCGGAAGGATAGCAAGATGGCAGATGATCTTAACTGAGTACGACATCCAATACACAACCCAAAAAGCAATCAAGGGGAATGTATTGGCGGATCATTTGGCGCATCAGGCCGTGGATGACTACCAGTCCATGAATTTCGAGTTCCCGGATGAGAATATCATGTTGGTAACCGACTGCGAAGAACCTGGACCGGATGAAGGACCCGAGGAGGGGTCCCGATGGTCTATGTATTTTGATGGAGCCTCGAATGCATTGGATAACAGCATTGGCGCTGTAATCATATCTCCTGAGGACTGTCATACTCCGTTCACCGCCCGATTATGTTTTAACTGCACCAACAATATGGCAGAGTATGAAGCGTGTATCATGGGTCTTCGAGCTGCTATTGACCTGAGGATTAAGTTCTTAAGTGTATTCGGGGATTCCACTCTGGTGATAAGTCAGATCAAAGGCGAATGGGATACAAAGCACCCGATTCTTATTCCTTACAAAGAATATGTACTGACATTGCTCCCACACTTTGAGGAGATAACCTTTGAACATTTCCCACGAGAAGAGAACCAGTTGGCAGACGCGTTAGCTACCATGTCTTCTATGTTCAAATTCAGGTGGGACAATGAAGCTCCCCAGATTACCATTAAGAGGTTGGACGAACCTGCACATTAGTGTGAGATCGATACCAAAGAGGTAGCAGATAAACCCTGGTTTCACGAGGTAAAAAGGTATCTCGAGGCTTAAGAATACCCAAAGGGGGCATCTGCTAATGATAAGAAATTTCTAAGGAGGTTCGCTGCGAAGTTCTTCATCAGTAATGGAATCCTATATAAGCGTAACCATGATTCAACCTTACTGCGGTGTGTAGACAAGAGAGAGGCAGAATGAATCATGGCAGAGTTACATGAAGGTGCCTTCGAAACCCATTCTAGTGGGCATACCATGGCGAAGAAAATCCTATGAGCAGGATATTATTGGTCCACTATGGAAGCCGATTGTTATTAGCATTCTCGAACCTGTCATAAGTGCCAAGTCTATGCTGATAAGGTATATGTACCTCTGGTTCCCCTGAATGTTTTGACAGCTTCTTGGCCCTTTGCAATGTGGGGCATCGACATGATTGGCGAGATCAGACCTACTGCGTCTAACGGGCATCGTTTCATTCTGGTAGCCATTGATTACTTTATGAAGTGGGTGGAGACAGCTTCCTTTGCTACAGTAACCAAGAACGCCGTGGCGCGGTTTATCCGACATAATCTGATCTGTCGATATGGTGTACCAGAGAGGATTATTACTGATAATGGTACAAATCTCAATAACACGATGATCACCGAGATCTTTAAACAGTTCAAGATACAACATCATAACTCTTCTCCCTACCGGCCGAAGATGAATGGGGTTGTTGAAGCAGCTAACAAGAACATCAAGAAAATTATACAGAAGATGACGGTGACATACAAAGACTGGCACGAGATGTTACCATTCGCTCTTCATGGGTACCGTACCTCAGCACGGACGTCGACAGGGGAAACACCCTACTCTTTTGTGTATGGCATGGAGGCAGTCCTACCCATCAATGTCCAAATACCCTCTCTCAGGATTATGAAGGATGCGGGTTTGAACGAAGACGACTGGATCCAAACCCTACTTGATCAGCTGAATCTAATCGATGAAAAGAGACTTACTGCTATCTGTCATGGTCAGACGTATCAAAAGCGAAAGATCAAGGCCTTTAACAAGAAAGTCAAACGTCAAGAATATCAAGTTGGGGATCTAGTGATCAAACGCATCATACTACCGCAAGGTGATCCCAGGGGAAAATGGACCCCCACATACGAAGGGCCATTTGTGGTTAAGAATATTTTCTCGGGAGGAGCTATAATTCTAACCACCATGGATGGTGATGACCTTCCTCACCCCGTCAATGCAGACATAGTGAAAAATACTACGCATAATCAAAGACCCGATAGGTTGACTAGCCTAGGCAAAAATAAGGGCTTCCCGACGAACCAAAAGGGTTCGGGCAAAAGTAAGGGATGAAAATGACAAAAACTGTACACCCGGCAAGTCGAAAACTTGAAAAGGCGACTTGGGAAAAAAAGGGTATCCCGGTGGACTGAAAACCCGAAAGGGCGGTCGAGGAAAAAAATTAGGGATCGTAGCGTAACACTATGTCTCATTGGATCATCTTGCAACCAGACTTCGGTATCGACTATCAAGCTCAGACAACGCCAATCAATCTGATCAACCTTCGGCCAAGCAGCAAAGTGATGAGACGCTTGAATATATAAAGGCAATAGCAGAGTTGGAACCCAATGGGGTCATTTCACATAGCTGTTTTCCTCTTTCTTTTATACAAATTGTAATTTCTACCTTTCAGTGGCGTTCTCTTACTAGGACGTCAGCCTCTTTGTACAAAACGCTTATTACAGGCCAACTTCAAAATCAATACAAGTCATTTTCACAAAGCTTTAATTTGTTTTCTTTTTTTTTCTGTTTTGTTTTGCAAGAACGTCTAATGATTTATTCTCGATATGTGCATTTGAAAATAATTGCTACTCATAAATATTTACATAAGAAACAAAAGACGATTACTCGCAATTACAGGAACAGTGAAGACAAGAAGTGCCCAAACCCTACAGTTATTTTGCCCATCAGGTAAAGGGATAGAGCCAACTTGAGAATATGAGCAGTGGTACCTATATTCCCCACAGAGTAAAAAGTATCCAAAGATAGTGGTTTAAGCTTTCTCGAACAGCACATAACTCTCCCCAGCTAAGGTTCACAATCGCGAGTGAGTTGGTAAATTTTGCCCAAAGCAGAGTTTATTTCTCTCACATGCAGAAATTCAATCTCCAACAGAGTGCATTATCACCAGCAACAAAAATTCATCCCCAGTCGAGTTATTTCTCCAAGTCAGCAGATATATCAACAGAGTATCTCCTCTCCAAGAGAGTTATTCCCCGTAGAGTTATCCTCAGACAGAGTCTCGTCCGACAAAATATTTACCAGCCAAGGGGAAAATCCCCAGCATAGTCATCATTGTTCACCATCCCTAACAGAAGCAGAGGAAATATGTTTTGTTACAGCAGTCAAGAATACCATTTCTCATACTCTCCAAACAGCAGTCAGGGATTTATTTTCCCGGACTCAGTTTATTACATCAGCATTTCATGTTCATACATTATGACATGTGCATACATTACATATAACATAATCTCATTTATTTTGAGAACCTCATCAGAATGCATCTCATACATCGCGCATAACTAACCATGTATTTCTTTCAGGAAGGACAATTATTATCAACAATTTCTAACAGGTCCATGATCAACACTCGAAGCTAAACAGAGTAATCATTGGCGCGGCAAGAATAACCTTACCCAGGTTCCCTCTGCAGTTTTACCCAAACTTATACCGAAGCAGCCCTACTATCCGGGTTCCTTCTCACAATCCTACTATCCAGGCTTTTATGTCGAAGTAACCCTACTATCCGGGTTCCTTCTCACAGCCCTACTATCCAGGCTTTTATGTCGAAGTAACCCTACTATCCAGGTTCCTTCTCACAACCTACTATCCAGGCTTTCATGTCGAAGTAACCCTACTATCCAGGTTCCTTCTCACAGCCCTACTATCCAGGCTTTCATGTCAAAGTAACCCTACTATCCAGGTTCCTTCTCACAGCCCTACTATCCAGGCTTTCATGTCGAAGTAACCCTACTATCCAGGTTCCTTCTCACAGCCCTACTATCTAGGCTTTCATGTCGAAGTAACCCTACTATCCAGGTTCCTTCTCACAACCCTACTATTCAGGCTTTCATGTCGAAGTAACCCTACTATCCAGGTTCCTTCTCATAACCTTACCATCTAGGTTCTTCCTCTCTTATCCCCAGACAACAGTCCATAACACTGTAAAACCGATACCCGATCAAACACAATTGATTTCACATTTCCCCATAAAGTCGCGGTACAACATATACCCCGACCAAACACACAGTTCACTTCCGCTTCCCAAACTGGAATTATTCCCCAGTAGAGTAACAGACAACTGAAGCTCCTAAAACTCTATTTCTCTCAAGACAGAGACCAACATTCCCCAATGAAGTCCTCCTCAACAACAGGTATACATGATCTCGCAAAGGAATCTCTTATGCAATCAACATCCCCTAGATGGCATCTTTAAGCCCATCTCCTGCAATTCTCTGTCGCATCCAGGATGGCATCTTTAAGCCCATCTCCGACAATCTTTAATCCTCGACCTTCAAATAGCATCTGTAAGCCCATCCCCGATATCGCAGGTCAAGTATCACTTCATGCGAGTGCAAATTTCTGGGCACTCTAATGTTCAATCATCTTCCACCTTCAGATCACGAAAAGCAGACGAGCCAATCTACATCCTCAGGTTTAAGAAGATTGAACAGGGGCAGCTGTTGTACACCAAAATTTTCCCTCCCATATTTCTCAATAAATGTCATGTGAGGTCCCCAAGTTGCTCAAGCAAGTTCAAGAGTTGACCATACAAACTCTCTCCTAAGGCAGTATACCTTAAATTAGGGTTTTATTTTTCATCAAGATGTATGAACCACAAAGGACCCAAATTCTCACCATTGTCCTAATATGTTATCAAGATCATCCATGTCAAGTTTCAAGCCTTGCTGAAGAAGTTTGCTCAGTCAATTGCTCAAAGGACTGAAAATCGATTGTGCTAGGTCAAAAGTCAATTGGGGCCCACATATAGTCAAACTTCAATATTTTTGGTCAACATCCTCATTTTTAAGTATCATTCATCATTTGATCAAGGGTTGATCATGATTCATCAAGGATTGCTCATAATTCATCAAAACCCAAAAGTTGCTAAATTAGGATTTTGTAGGAAAAGCCAATTCAACTTTGACCAAGCATAACTTTCTCATACTTTATCAGAAATGACCCATCCAAAGCTCATTTTGAAGAGGATACAACTCCCTACAATTCATCTTCATCTCCCAAGTTCAGAATATGCACTCACAAAAAGATATGAATTTTGACATTATAGGTCATTTTGAAAAGTCAACAAAAACACCTTTTGGGTCAAAGCTTCATACATGAACATAGAAGACTCAATTGAGATGAGAAAAAAAGGGTTGCTTAGAGGACATCCTAAGATTTCTAAAAAGTCTGATAACACCTCTCTAGGGTCAAAATTGAGAGAGTTATGCATTGGCCAAGTTGACCATTTTTGCAAAATTGCCAAAAGTCAAATATGCTCAAAAATACATTTTTTTGTCAAATGGGCCTAGTTTTTCATTATTGAATCTTGCTTATGACATGGTCCACGACCCAAATACTCACTCACATGTTATTTTCTTCATTATTTATTTTATTTTATTTTTATTTTTTATTTATTAAAAATTGAATTAAAACAAATAATTGGTAAATAATAGCAAAGATTTGTTTTGATTGGATTTTTTGACAGAATCACAAACTCATTATGTTGGAAGATCAGAATCAAATCATATCAATGGAAATTGGAACAAAATTGGAAATATGTCATATACCATGAAAACCAAATCAAATCTTCAAGATTTGTAGTAAGCCTAGTGGTTTTTACAACCTTAATTCACTCTAGTACTTATAGAGAACGCAACCAAGGCAAGAAAAAGGGTTAGAGGTCGTGCATAGTCAAGAACAAAACTGAAAAAATTCAAGAAAAAGTGGTGATCCAATTTCCATCCTAGAGGCCAATTCAAGCCATTCTCACAATACCAACAGACTCCTGGACATCTCCAGAAGGGATTTCAATCAATTGCAATCCTTTTCACACTTGGAATCATAAGTACAGAGGCCACGGTTTTTCCTAAAAACTTGATTTTGTTTTCATTGATTTACGCATCATTAGCATGTTTGATTCATATATTCTTGTTTATCATTGAGTTTGCAAGATATTGGTATTTTTTAATTGTGTTTTTAGTACATGAATGAAGATATGCCATAATTAGGGTTTCGTGTTCTTGTTTAGGGTTTTCCGATGCAGGCAAAATTGGCCGTTGATTCTGGTACCATGATGCTCATGAGGATGAGACGAGTTGATTGGTACCAGCCATGGTCATTTATCTTAAGCATCTACAATTTTTGAGATGCACAGGTTTATACCTACAGCAAGGTGTCTGTAGGTAAAAGTATCTTAGGCTAAAACGACGGCTTGGGGAAGAAGACAATGTGTGGCACTCACTGGTTGGGTGGTTTGAATTTTAGTGTGGTTTTTGAATATGTTATTGGTTTTTGATTATATTATTTTACTTCCATTATGTGTACAAAAAAATGCGTGGCTCAGTTGGCAGGAAGGCATTGGAGTAGGATATAAGGGCCTGGGTTCGATCCACAAGTCCCATATTTGTTTCATATTATTTTTCAACAGGTGATCAAGCGCGTTGCATTAGCGTACGTCCATCATATGGCATCCAGATCCAACCATCAAACGCCTCTCCAGTCAGATCCAATGCCTTTCCATTGAAGGTCCACCATGTACCCCAAGTCAACATGTGCATCAGATCCACAATGTACCTCATTGGGCCCAGAAATTCAGTTTCCACCCCCCAGAATTGCTGCCAGGCCCATTTCTAAATTTTCTTTCTTACTTTTATTCTTTTTATTTTTCTTTTAATTATTTTAACTAACAATTAATCTATTTTTTTTATAAAATCATAAAATCAATAATTCACAAAAATTAGAATTTTTTTTTACTATTATAAAATTTAGTTTAATTTAGTTTAACTTAGGGAAACATTAATTCATTTTCACAATTAAAATTAAATTAGAAAATTAGGTTAACTCTTGATTTATTTTCTTTTTTCTTTTTCCCAAATAGATACAAAAAAACACAAAAATAGGCTTTTAGATTGAATTAATTTATTTTTTCCCCTTAATTTAAAATCAATTAGAATTTAGGATTTTCTTTTCAATTTAACTATGCCATTATTTTTTTTTTAAAATAAACAAAAACTTTTTTTAACCAATCGTCAATAGGTTAGTCAAGGGTCAAAACCCTTGTCGTTTCGTATTTGATTCATCGCGCATTTATTATTTTTGCCAATATTGTTGTAACTGCTCACTGGTTTGTAATAATTTAATTTAGGGCTTTTACTTATCGCTTTTCCCCGGGTTTTTGGCTATGTAATTAATCCCCCTCCCAGAAGCCTTGTAATAGCGTAGAATTAATTTCTCGCATTTTTAATTCCCGCAAATATTTAACTGTCTAGATGTATGCTAATAGGATTGTATGACAAGAATGCATGACAAATTAATACGGTTAGAAAACCCTAATGTGCAAAGATAAATAATTGAAACAAATCACTCTCACATATCACTCTTAGGGTATACTCTCACTTCGGCTGCCTTCGGTAAATGATCATTAAGTATAGGGTGTCTTAGTGGTTGCCCTCCTGTCTAAAAAGATCAAATGTCCCGTTCGAATGTTGCCTTGGAAATGTTGCCTCAGAAATGTTGCCTCGAATATGATCTTAAGACTCTAGGGTTATTACTAAGATGTCTTAACATTGCTTTAGTGATCGTACGTCCCTTTCGAATTGACCCTTACAACTCCAACGACGGTGCTACCTATTTCTCAATAGTAGGATAACATTGTCTAAAGGAATCAAGAATAGAAAAGATCTTTTTTCGAGTAGGTATATGCTAGTAGGTACTTGCTCAAATCAAAACTTTTCACACTTACACTTTTCAAACAAATTTTCAAAACAACTTCGTCACACGTTTGAGGACTGATACAAAGGTTATCACGAAGTAAAATATTTTCAAAACAAAGCACAAGCAATTTAAAAAGATGAGAAAGTACCTAAGAGCCCATGGAAAACCATGGATAGAAAGGGTGCTAACACCTTCCCTTTTTATAATCTACCCCCATACTCAGAAACATCTCGAAAAATGATTTTTTTTCTGTACTTTTTTCCTTTTCGATTGGATGAAATAAAAGTCGGTGGCGACTCTTGCTTACCTCGACATTTTGCAAACAAAAAACACAAAACACAAACCAGCGTCAAACAGTCGGTTCTGCCACCGTATCACACCCACTTTCGAGGGACGTGACCAATATCGTAAGGCAACAAGAGAGGATACCCTAGATGTGCAAGTGTGCGAAGTGTTTATTTTTAGTTATATTTATCTTGAGATTAAGTTTTTCTACGTTCATTTATTAGTCTTGCTATACAAACCCTAGTTATTAATCATAGTATAAAAATATAAGTGCGAAAATATAAATGTCCTACGCTATTACATCCTCAGAGCAGATACATAATTAGAAGAAAAATGCGATAAAATATAAATCTACGCTATTACATCGGACAATGCGACCTATACACGTTGTCTCATAAAATTAAATAGGCAAGATAAGAAAATAGAAAAAGAATGTTAAAATGAAAAATGTTTTTGTGGTTTTTTGTAGAAAATGGTTTAAATGATAATAGTAATTAAAAACCTAATTGTTTCTAATTAATTTTAATATTAAGAAAAAAAATTAGTTAATTAATTAATTAATTAATTAATTAGTAAATAAAAAAAATAAGAAAAATTTAATTACTAACTAAAACCCTAATCCTTATTTGTTAGTAAAATAAATATTAGATTAGTTAATTATTAGGGTTAGAAATGAAAAAGAAAGCAAATTAGGTTAGAAAAATTAGGGTAAAAAGATTTGCATGGGGTAAATGTTTAACCCACACCCCCTGGCTTCACAAACTGCACTGCTTGCCACTAGACCAAGCGCCTGTTGTTGTTTGAGAAATAGGCATTGAATAATATATATGACCATGCGCGTTAGTCTGAAAAATAACAAAAAATAATTGCAAGACGCATGGATTAACCCCACACCCTTCACGTTACATGCCTCCGTCTCAACCAACTGTGATGCGTTTCAATTCTATTAATATAATGGAAACAAACAAATATATACTAAACAAGTAAACTGAGGAAGCACTGAAGCCCTAGTCCCGATCGTCATCTCCGGTGAGGTCTTTTTCAAACCTGCAAAAATAACATGTGATAGAGATTAAGAACGACCCTATCTCCCTAATTGGGACCTCTTGAATCCACTGGTGACATTAGTTTAGTCTGAAATCGTTTGAATCGTGAGTTTCAAAGAAAAACTCTCCAACTGCCCTAGTAATTGAAGATCCTTATTCCTACGCTATATCTCACAAATATTGGATCAAAACAATTTTGAATATCATTATGAACAAGTATGAGTGCATCGAATGAATCCAAAATGAATGAATAAAGAGTTTGAGTTCAATAAAGTTACCCAACAGTCGTGACTTGAATGTGGTTGTTTTGCATGCTTCATGCCTCAAGAATGGCTGGGATGGACTCCTGGGATCTTCAGGAAGATGATGGAATGTTTGGAATAGATTGAAAATGGATGCGCACAAGGTTTTCAAGTTTCTATAATTTTGACAAATTTTTGAATTTTGAGAGTGTGTTCTTGAGACAAATTCATGTCCTTGATGGTCTGAATATGTTCTCTATTTATAGGCCATGAATTAGGTCAACAAACATAAATCAAATCTTTTTATTTCATGACAAAATATTTGATTGAAATTTTTGCATGAAATCTTTCTTTTTTAGGCCAATCATGTACCAATCAATCCCACATATTTTTTCTAGCTGGTTATCGGATTTTTAGCCTTATGAATTGATTCAAAAATAGATTCATGTGCCTTATATCTTTGAATTGGTATTTTATTTAATTTATTTTTCTTTTAATTGAATCAAATCAAAATAAAAAGAAATAAAAACCATAAAAATAAATGAATGGATTTAGGAGTCTATTATGAGGTCAGGAACACATTTGGACCTTAAAAGATAGGCCCATTAACCCAAAAGTTTAATTTTGCTCAATTTGGACTTCATGCATTTTCTCAAAATTTCCCAACTTGAAAAAATCATATCTCAGTCAATTTTTATCATATAAAGATTATCTTTGACTATTTGGAAAGCTCAAGATATCCCCTACAACTTTCATGTTGGCCATTTTTTCATTTGAATAATTTAACTTGATGTAAAGTACTTTGACAAATGATGTATTTTTGTTGACTTTTAAAATGACCTGTAATGTTTTGGCCCATATCTCTCAAATGAAGCACTTTTTGCTTTGATCTTAGAGAGACAAAGTTGTAGAGAATTCTATTTACTACAACATGAACTTTGGTTGAGAATTTTTTGATGAAGCATGTGAAAGTTATGCTTGGTCAAAGATCAGTTGACATCTCCTTAAGAAAACCCTAATTTAGTAAATTTTGACTTTTGATGAATCATGATCAACCCTTGATCAAATGATGAATTATACTTAAAAATCTTGATGTTGCCGAAAAATCTTGAAGTTTGACTTTAAATTGGTCAAAGTTGACTTTGTGTCCAATACAATTGATTTTCAATCATGTGGCTAGTTGTCTGAGCAAACTTGTGTTGCAAGGCTTGAAATTTGGCATGAGGATTCTTTGAAGCATAATGAGAAACCATGAAATCCACTTGATACATTAGAAGTCCAATTTCCTTTGAGAAAAGTGAAACCCTAGTTGAAGGTTAACTGCTTAGGAGGAGAGTTTGTCTGGTCAACCCTTGAATAGTCTTGAGCAATTGAGAACTACATGTGCATGAGGAGATATCTTGAATTAACTAGTCTTGAAAAATGGAAGGGAAAATTTTGGGGTACAACAAGGGGTATGGAGGAAGGTTTACAAAGGTTTTACGGCTCTTTAAATCTTGCTTAATGAATAAAATATCATCCTCTATTTATAGGGAAATGCATGATGATGAGAAAAGAGAGTAATTTTGAGCAAATCGTGCAAACCAAACCATTTGTGATCATGCAAAATGTGTGACTTGAAATGCATCAAAATGACCTTATACCAAGTGAAATTCTTATCAAAACACATATAGGCAATTAGTTAAACATGTTTAGCAACTAAACTTTGAGTAGTTTGACCTGTAATCCAAGTTTACCCGTGGTAAAAATTCTAACTCGTGGCAAAAATAGATTTCATGGAGCCAACTTTAACAATGCATAGCTCACTACTCAGGGACTTTTATGGGATAATTCTTGAAGCATTTGAAAGATCTAACAACAAACTTCAAAATGTGCCAAGAAAGGTAGAATTTGGATTCTTGATAAAAAAAAGTTATGATCAATTGAAATCGTGAAAAACAAATTGATTTTTGTACTTAGAAATATTTCTAAGTGTTTAACTTCAAAATGGCCTATAATATTCTTCAAAATTACATGACCTTTCACTCAAAATTAGCTCTTGGTATTTGAAAATGAAATGAAGTAGTCCTCTTGAATTGAATTGTGAAATCGAGATCACTCAAAAATCATAAAAATTGAAAGAGTTATAGTCTTTGGAAGATGATAAATAAATTTGGGAAAATTTACAAGAGACCTATGATCTTTTTAATTCTTAAACAACTTTCCAAGAATTTTCAAGTCTTGCATATTGAAACAAAGTTTTAGTATACATCCAAAAGATTATTATGGAAAAATAATGAGCTCAAGGAGATAAAATTTACCAAGTTATGATCCTTTGAAGTCACACAAGAGAATTTGATGGCTTTCCCGAAGGACTTGTGATCTCTCTCAACCATTAGTGATCTTCCATTCAAAATTAGCCTTAAATCCTTGAAGAGAACTTGTTAGGGACCCTTTAAATATAATAATGGCTTTTTAATAAATCAATAATATAAAAAAAGAGCAAGATATGGTCCTTGGAAGTCGGCAAACCCTAGGCCATAGAGTGTCAAAATGACTTGAAACCCCTTTCAACTTCTGATAATTTTCCTTGCACAATTGGATCTTGTCATGTGATGAGAATTTGTTTTAGATGATGATAAGAATCCATGGAAAAAATAACCAACTCAGAATATTGAAAATTGAGAGATTTATGCACTTGTGATCATTGAATCAAGAACTTTCTCAATTAGGTCAAACTTGTTGAATCAACCTTGAATCTTTTGAAATATTTTTGCAAAATAGAGCATGATGAATCACATTAGACCTTGAAATGATGTTATCTTGAAGCATAATAAAATATTGAGCTTAAGTCTCAATGAAACATGTTGAAGAAGGCATGGAAATAAACACATAAACCTATGAATCTTCTTGATGAATGCCACCACCAACCTCAAGGAAAACTTGACCTAAATAAAGTGAGAGTGACCTTTGAACCAAAAACTTTGATATCATAGAAATATACTTGAAGCTTTAGCTCTTACCATCCATTGAAGAACCATTTGACTGAGGACCAACCCTCAAACCCTAGGTTAGATGGTTAGATGGATGCAATTGTGTCATTACCTACAATATGAACATTCAAAGAAACATATATACATATTTTGATGTTAACTAAAAGAACACATGTACAAGATACACAATTCAAGGTGCTTGGTAATCCCTTAAGAGAAAACTTAAAGATAGGATGAGGTAGGAAGAGAGAACCAACCCTAATGTGTGATCTTAATGTATTGATAATATGAGACGATGAGAGATATTAGGGAAAAATTAGGGTATAAAATGGACTACTGAGGAGTATTTAGAGAAATTGCCTTGACCTAATTTAAATAAGAACTTTATAAAAATAAGGGGAAGCTTGTTTTTCTAGAGTCTTAGGGTTTGTGGGTGTTTAAGGGAGTTTATATTTTTGTTTGTATGTATGTCTTCATGTATCTTTTGATACATTGAGTTAGATTGATTGTTACTTGACAGTTTGTTAAGTTATTGTTATCACTATTGAAGCTTTTAAGAAAAAAGAGTTTGAGTATTGTATTTGAAGTGTAATCTCCTGGTTTGATTCTAGTCATTAGGTTATGGCTGTAATTATCATTGAGGTGATTGGAAGTGATAGGGGATTCTCATATCTAGGAGGTTCCTAGGTAGAATTTACACAGGGTAGGGATTAGGTGATAAGATGTAAATTGGGATTGTTTAGGATTTGGACTAATACTATTATAGTGGATTTCCTTCCTAGCCTGGTAACCCCAGAGTAGGTGAGTTTCACCGAACTGGGTTAACAATTTTACCTGCCGCAATTTATTTTCTGCATAGTTTTTTATTTTGGTAAAAGCTTCTAACATCAGATGTTATAACATATGTCTTGACATTATGTTGGCGTTGGCATATTAGTCGTGACATTATGTTGGCGTTGGCATATTAGTCTTGACATCTATATTGTAGTGCCAAAATTTCAATTGGTATTAGTGCAGGCACCTTTTTCTGTTTATTGGGTGAGCTCCATAATGAATATTTTCTCGTATGGTGGACATTAAGGAAGGAGTGACAGATACCATTGTGCTATTTGGGAAGAATTTTAGTAGTGTATTGAAAAGATTAGAAAGAAGAAGAAGACCTAATGTCAAGGACATATCATCTGACGTCAACAATACCATGATCTCATAACTAAAAAAAAATCATTGTCATGAATGTAAAGGTTTTGGGCACACTAGAACAGAATGTCTCTCCTATGTCAAGAGTTAACACAAGAGACTTGGTGTTTCTTAGTCATATGATGAATACTATGAGGAAGAGTCTGTTAAGACTGTGACTGCCTTAACAGGAAGGTGAAACTCTAAGGTAGACTTTAGAAAAGAAGAGATATCTTATGATAATCTGACTACCTCTTATAAAGAATTGTGTAACAAGAGTGAGGAAGTATATCAAATGCAGCTAAAGTAGAGAATGAACATAGCTAAACTCCATGCTGAAAAGGAAGAATACCTAGTTGACATTTCTGAACTTCAAAGTGAATTAAGCTTGTTAACATCAAAACTTGATAATTTAATCAAAGTTTTTAGGATGTTGAACAAAGGATCTGATGTGCTGGATGAAATCCTTCAATATGTAAAAAAAGAAAAAGACGTATTGGCATAGGATTTGACTATCAATATCTAAAATAAAAAGAAGAAAGCCCCTAAGACAAAGTTTGTCCCAAGTAAAATGAAGGATGAGAACAAGATGTTTGATCAAATGTCACAACATCCCACCAGACTACAAGAAGCTTAGATCAGAGTTAAGATTCAACCTTTAATATGTCATTTTTGTGCCATATATCGTCATACAGAGAATGTTAGTAACAACCTTCGCGGATATTCTAAACAACCATCTCAACCTAGTACAAATTCTTCTGTAGCTAAAACTAGGAAGGAATGGAAAGTAAGAGAAATTATCAAGAATCTCATTGCTCATACTTCTCTTCAAGTCTTATCTAGTCAAGACTGGTACTACTCTAGTGGATGTTCTATGCATATAACAAGTGTGTAAAACTTATTATTAGATTATAAACCTCATAAAACTAGCAATTTCACTTTTAGAGACAGTGACAAATGAGTAATTAAATGTGTTGGAATACTAGCTTGTGAAGGATCTCCTAAACTTGATAGAGTCTTATTAGTAAAAGGTCTGACTTCCAACCTAATTAGCATTATCCAATAATGTGATCAAGGTCTTAAGGTTTACTTTTAAAAAATCTGAATGTTTGGTCACTAATAAGAAGAATGAAGTGCTAATGAAAGGAGACAGGTCTAAGGATAATTACTACTTGTGGACACCACAAGGAGTCAGTTATACTTCCGCGTGTATGTTATCCAAGGAAGATGAAGTCAATCTGTGGCATTAAGATGTTACACCCAAAGCTGAGACATCTGACCACTTCAAAGGCTATGGAACTTATTCATATGGATTTGATGGGACCTATGCATGTTGAAAGTCTTTGTGGGAAAAAGTATGCTTATGTTGTTATTGATGAACTTTCAAGGTGAAGAATGGAAAAACACAAGAAGGGGGGTTGAATTGGGATTTTAAAACTTAATGAAAAGAACACGTTGATTTTTATCCTGGTTCGTTTGAACTCAAACTACTCCAGTCCACCCGCCAAGGTGATTTCACCTCTCTCCAACAAGGTCTTAATCCACTAATCAATCTTGATTACAAGTCAACTTTGACAACTGCCAAAGTCTTCTTGAGTATAACCAGAACTCGGTTTTTATCAAGGAAATTCACTTAAACAATATATGAGTAAATAGTGTACAATAGTGTTTCTAATAAAACAATATCACACTACAATGATGTTTTACACAATTTGAAAATATTGAACATTTGAGGATGAGAGATGATAGCAACGTTGTTGAGTATATGAAAATCATAAACGATTTATACTCAAGGCTTGTTTAAATAGGTGAATCATGGATGATCATTTGGAAACTTGATTAATGACAATTAAGGGGCTTTCCAAAAATAAAGATCCTCGTTCCCTTCCAGCCATTACTCTTGAAATGGAAATATTTGATTTGTAACGCTTCAGAATATTGAAGTATCTATTGCTACTTGCTTTAGAACTTTTGGATATCAGAGCCATAAGATCCTGTTTGCAGTGTTAGAACTTCTTTCAAAGAGTTTTATAATCAGAGTTGAAACATCCTTTTAGCGCATCTTCTGATCTTCGTTCATCAAATATTTTTGAGAGATGTTTACAATCACAGCAGAAACAACTTTGTAACTTATCTTCTGATCTTCTTCCATCAGAACTTCTCTACAAAACAGAATATAATTTTAGAGTGCATAATTGTTCTTTGTGTTTGTTATCATCAAAACTCTTACAAGGGGTTTAGAATCAAACTATGTTCTAACAGTATCCCCCTTTTTGATGATAACAAAAACTAGGATATTTCAATCAAAATAAACCGAACATAAAGCATTATAGGGTCTCCCCATGAGTTGAGTACTCAAATAGAGATGAATTACTTCCCTGAAGTTCATTTTGATAAGAGCTTTTGATGCATCTACTTCTGTCTTCATCAGAGTTTTGTTCCTATTTTGCTTTCAGAAAAAAAATGAGAAGTTATTATATTCAAAATGTTTGAGACTGTGTCTCGATACTGTTATTAGAAATATCTTACGTTCTCCCCCTTTTCGTCAAGAATCAAAAAGCAATATAAACACTAATATTCAGAAGCAAAAGTTGAGTTGTATTAAAAATGATTGCAATAACACGTTCATAGGCAAAAAAATAAATTTAATACAGTACAAAAAATAAGTTTTAAAAACAAAGATTGAGGTAGAGGAAGTCCTGTGGACAAGGCTTCCAACAAGCTATTAATATGAGTGTTCGATTCCTCTTGTTTTCCCAACATTCCTTTGATTTCTTTGCATGTGTCATCTTGCTTGTCTAATCTCTCCTTGATCACTGCATTTTCTTTCTTCAATTCCTCCAAAGATTGCATAACCAGAGATGAAGAAGGTATATCTATAAAAGGTGCAAGCTTCTCAGAACAAGCTGCAGTAGATTCTGAATCAGTAGCTTCTTCAGTCTGTTTGCCTTTGTCTTGAACAACAACCAGAGGAAGATTATCAGAGCATGGTTCATCAACTTCTGAAGGCTGGCGATCTTCCCATGGAGCATTATCCAGTAGAAGAATATGTTTCTTTTCCCAATGACACAGAACTTGATCCTTCAAAACATTCAACTGATCACATAAGTTTTATTGGGCCATTTCATAGCTTAACTCCTTGAGTTTCTAGAGTTGAACCATTTTCTGAACTGGTTCCAGTGAGAATCAGAAGCAGTAAGATTCATATTTTCTAAGCAGACTAGCTTCAAAGAGTTAACCCATTCAATTATCTTTGTTTCAAAAATTAGTAAATTTATACCAACATCTTCCTTGGTGATAGTTGGTTTTGGTTTTGGGATAACAATTTTGTGAGAGCTAGAGGAAAGGTTATCCAGTGCTTCTAAGTCTATTACAGTTCTTAAGTGATCTTATGGGGGATTGATAGGAGAGGGAGAGGAAGAATCAGAAATGATAATGGGTGATAGAGGTGTGTTTGGTGGAGTGGAATGGTAAGGAGATGGAATTTCTGGAATATCGTGGATTGAGAGAGGTTGCCGAACCATGAGAGGTTCTGTTATTCCAAGAATTGGTGTGGTGGTACCAGAGTTAATATTTGGATTTTCTGGTTGGGGAGCGTGAACATTTGGATTTTCAGAGTGGGGAGCTTGGAAGTTTGGATTCTCTATGTGGGGAGCTTGAAATTTTGGATCAAATTGATCAATATCAGAAAGAACTTGAGCAAGTTCTGGCTGATTTTGGTCAAGATGTGCATTAGGAGAGTGTGGTTAGTTCATAATGTTTTCTAGTGTGACTGAGGGGTCAAATTCTATATCAAAATCAACAAAGGTTTGTGGTGAGGGGTCTTCTATTGGTTTTGGAGAGGAGGGTGTTTCAGATGTTGATAACATCACTGATTCTACAACAGAAATAAAAGAAGGATTACCTTTCTTCTTAGCATCTTTTGGTACCTTCTGAGAAGATCCTTCTCCTGCAACTTTCCTTTTTCTGGATTTCTTGAGAACAACTTCTGGAGCCTGTTGATGCAGATCACGAATGTTTAACTCTGGATTAGTCCCATCCATCTTGCATGCTTCCAGATATCTGACAGCGATTTCTGGTAAAGCATCTATTTGAGAGAACAGAGGGAAATCCTTCAGAGGAACTCTTCTTGGTGTGATAACTTATTTGGTTGAAATAGTTGGATCCTTCTTAATGCTTTCAATGATTTTCATGTTCTTCATATTCTTCGCATTGAGAGGTTTTCCAGCACATGCTTCCAGAGTGTTGATCTGCTGAGCTTCACTCATATATACTACCAATTTATTTTCAGTCATAATATCTGATATCAACCTACCCAGAGGTATCCAGTCCCTCTTAGTCCTTTCTTCTCCTCTGTTTTCCTTCACACTTGTCTTCAGATGATTGAATAATAGATGAGGAAGATTTATCTTTTCCTTTGTTGCAATGAAGTACAACAAAAATTATGGGTCAATATTGATATAATCAGGAGAGCTTGTGGGCTTGTTGTGGTTGATACAGCCCAAAATAAATTTTGCCCAAATTCTGAAGTAGTCCTTCAGATCTTTAATTTTGTTTGATGGTTGCCCAGAAGTAAAAATCTCTCTTGAGATTGTTGTTAGATTAGAACATTTATCTGCCATGTCGCTGCAGCGGATGCCTCTGCCGTTATGACCTATCAGCCTTGCAATAAGATCTTCAGAAATTGCAATCTTCTTCCCCATCAGATACGAAGTGACTTGATGGTTTGATGTAGAGGCGTGAATCCAGAATTCTTTGACCAATTTTGGGAAAACTGGACCCAGAAGACAATCAAAATATCCGGTCCATCCTTGAAATTCCAAATCAGGTGTAAGATCATAGTCGTTTTCCTTCATGCTTTCAAAATCTATAATGAGTTCTCAGAGAACCTCTAGTGAATCAATGGGGGTGAGTAGAGTTCTTGACGGTTCTACATATCTTTGTGCAGTTGACGAAGATGAACCAGGAACACATTGAGAGTTTTGAGCGCTTGAAGATGAAGCCATTGTTCACACAGACTATTGAGGGTTTTTGAAAGAAAATTTTGCACACGAAAAGTAGAGAGAAAATAGTAGTGAGAAGAAGTGAGAGTGAAAAAGTGAAAGTGAAAGTGAATGGTATATTTATAAGCAAATTGAAAACTTAATTAGCAAGAAAAGTGTGAAAAATAATAATGATTACATAGCATTAATGATTCATTAAAATAGGGAGATGTCGTGGAGATATAGAACAGTTACCAATATAACAAGAGTCTCAATGCATCCGATCAAAGCTTTAATCCCTTCAGAATTTGAACGCGTGTTCAGCCTTAGAAGAACGCTTGTGAGAGGATGACAGATGTTGATGATGTGAACTGCATGCTTCTATCTTTGAAATGAACCGTTTGGAAAAATTTTAGATCTTCTTAGATAGATCCTGATGCAACTGTCCTTCTAACTTCTGAAGAATTGTTGATTAAATGTTCATAAGAAAAAACATAAAATTATGAGGGTTAAAGAATATATAAATAAAACTCTTATTCTGGACATAATTTCATGCTGAGATGTTTCAGAATGAAACTAAACCTATCTCCAGAGAGTGGTTTGGTGAAGACATCAACCCATTGTTGGTCCGTGTCAATAAATTTTAAGGAAAGAATTCCTTTCTGATTATAGTCCCTAATAAAGTGATGTTTTATTTCTATATGCTTAGCCCTAGAATGTAAAATGAGATTTCTAGATAAACAAATTGCAGAAGTTCCATATTCATCTTTATCACCATCTTCCTCATTAAACTTTAGCAAAGTTCCATAAAATTTAAAATGAAAAAAATTAAACATTATAAAATTCATTATGAGATCTATCACAAATTCAATTTCTCTCCTCAAGTCACATCCAAAGTCATATGATTTTCACGTCCAAGGTCATAAGATTTTACTCTAAAGTCCCAAAATATTTGTCTTTACTTTTGACTAAGGTGCATGTTTTGAAAACACCTAAATCCAATTTCTTGTGTGGACTCACTACTATTTAAAAGTGAACCAACAATTGGAAAGGGATACAAAAACGCCTGATAAAGCATTGTGAGGTAATGGGTGATTGTATGTATGATGCTTTCCACCACGATCGCGTGACCCTTATTATAAGTCAAGAAATACACTAACTATCACAACAGTTAATTCAAACTACCATTGTGAAATGTTTAAAAGAAAAACACTCAACAACAACTGTTATAAACATCATGAAATTATGGAACACTATATAGATGTTAATACAGATGTCAAGACAGATGTTAAGACATCATCTTCATGACAGAAACTTACAAAACCAGTAGATCATGCAGACAATAAATTGCAGAAGATAAATAACATAATCAATTGTTAACCCAGTTCAGTGCAACATCACCTACTCTAGAGGCATCCAAGCCAGGAAGGAAATCCACTATAATAGTATATTATTTCAAAGCTTAAATAACCCTAGTTTATAACTTATCACCTAACTATCCTATGCAATTTCTACCTAGGAACCTCCTAGATACAAGAATGCACTCTCACTTATCACAATCACCTTAGTGATAAAACCAATGACCAAACCAGAAGAACACACTTCCAATAAGGTATAATGAACTCTTTCTTAAAAGCTCATTGAAACAAGCGGATAAACAGTCATCTGATAAAAAATCAATGAAGTCGCCATCGAACATTTTTTATCCTACAAGAAGGAAAAGATAAACATTGAGTAAACCTGAGAAGGGTGAAATCACGATCAAACGAATGAGAGATCGAGTAAGGAAGTTTGTTACGCAAGGGGAATGTATTAGAACCCCACACGCCCGTAGTACTCTATGGTATCCACTCTTGTTGTCTATCTTATGGGTGTGTTAGGATTTACATCTAGGCTTAAGGGATAAAAGAAAATGAAAAGAGGGAATGCGTGCAAAAGAAAAGAGAAAATAATGTAGGGAAAAATCCCAAGATCCTTGAAATGGTTAGTGAATGAGTATAATGTTATGATGTTATGTACAAGTAAATATATACAAACAAAGCAAACAAATCCTTAGGTTTAGGCTTGCATGGAGTCTTATAGGTAAGTACCCTCTTGAAGTTTAGTTGGCTTAAAACCTGTCTTCGCAATAGTAAACGGGTTCTAAGGAGCTCAATATCACTGGTTTGTTTCCTTGGTCATTGATTCAGCACAAGCCTCTTTAATGGCGACCGAAATATCCCAAAAAACCAAACCTCAATGAGTGTAGTATTGAGTATCTAACAACTTCGGACTGCACCAAAGCCGGTCATCTCACTATGTCCTAAAGGCCAAGTTGGTCAAGTAAAGGTTCTAAAAGTTCATTAGTGCTTTATGACATCACTCCGCGGCCCCGTATTATCCTTGATTAACTCAAGGGATACCGGTACCCACAAATATTTCGCACTAACATAGCTATTGCTTAGACCATGTCAGAATACCCCGCACAGTTTCCATAATGTATTGCTACTTACCTAAAAGGTATCCCAAATCCGGGTAGAGAATTCAAACCCAAACTAAGAACCATATTGTAAAGCATACAAGACAAACAAAGAAAGCAAGTAAATGTGATCTAATCCTAAGGTAACCCCACTTTTAGAATTTTCCCCAGCAGAGTCACCAGTTCTGTGATACAATGGGAGAACTGACTTGGGTGTTTTGAGTTTGATCGCAAATGTTGCGGTTATCAAGAGTCGCCACCGACTTTTCTTTTATCCAAAAGGAAAGGTAAAAAAGCACAGGAAAGACCTTTGAATTATTTCTTGAGTTCGGGGGGTAGATTATGAAAAGGGAAGGTATTAACACCCTTTTAATCCATGGTTTTCCATGGGCTCTTAGTTACTTGCTAGATCACTTGCTTTTGTTTGAAATTATGCTTTGTGTGGTTTTTGAAAGTATTTTGTAAAGAGGCCATTGTTTAGGCAGACTATGTAATGATTCTCGTTCGTAAGAATGTATACAAAGATGTTGATCTTTTGAAAATGTTTTCAAGTTTGTAAGATGTTTTGAAAATAGCAAGAATGTTTTATTTTGAAATTGAGCAAGTAACTAGGGGCATTCTACCTACTCAAAAGTCTTTCATGTTCATTTCTTCTTTCCTTTGACATTATTATCTTCCCATTGATTTGGTAAGTAACCTTATCCTTGGATGTAAACGGGACGGGCGTGGGTCATCGTATAACCATGATTAGCAATGTTGCAAGGTATCTTAGCATTATCTTTAGGTACTAAGATCAATTGAAAGGCAACATGGATAGCGTCATCGAGGGACTATTATCTTTGTATTTTGTTTGTTTTTGCTAAGATACCTCACATGCGTAATATGGTCATTTTATAAGGCAACAAAGTGGATTTACCCTAAGGGTGCAAGTGTGCAAGTGTATTGTTTTTCATGCTTGGTTTTGTCTTTCATTAGGGTTTTCTAATTGATCGGTTTTAATCTTTCCATACAAACCCTAATTACTAGCATTTGTATCTAAAGCGATAAATTGCGGAATTTAAAATTACTACACTATTACAATGCTTGTGGGAGGGGGGTGTACAAATTACAAATGGGGATTGTAAGAAAATAAAGCCTAATTATCTATTACAACCATATTGAATTTGGATAAATAATGTACAAAAATTAATAAATATACAAGAATGTAAAATGGAAAGAAAATGTACTTTTATTTGGATTTTTTTAGGAAAAGGGTTTTGTTTTAACCTAATTAACTACAAGAAAAATAATTAAGTAAATTAGTAAAAAGTAAAACCTAAATTTATTATGAAAAGAATTTAAATAAAACCCTAATCTATTAATTGATTAAAAAATAAATTAAGTTTATAAGAAGAATATTTTTGGTATTTTTGTCTTGAAAATAATTTATAGTCTTATAAAATGTTTTTGGTCTTTTTATATTTTAAAATAATATATTTAAATTATGTAAAAGAAAATAACTAAAAAAAACTAGTTTCTAATTCAATTAGTACAATAAATAAAAAATTATTAAATAAAATAATTTTTTTTTGTGTAAAAAATAAATAAACTATATCAAAATATAACTCTAATGTTTTTATATTTTTTTATGATTTTTTTTAGTATTAGATAAAATATTTAAGAAAACAAATTAATAAAAATGAGAAAAAGAAAATTAAATGGGCTAGGGCGTGAATAGCTAACAAGGGGGGTCAGAAGTGAAAAAAAACACGAGGCCCAGCTGTTGTACCCCAAAATTTGCCCTCCCATATTCTTCAAGAAATTGCCAAGCCAAGTCACAAAACTCCCCCAAGGGTTGCTCAGTACAAAGGTCTCCTATCAGTCAAAACTAGGGTTTGTGTTCTGATCAAGACAAGGAAGTTTTCAAAGGCCCAATCAAATCTCATATGCCTACAAATATGGTCAAGTATCCTCATATCAAATTTCAAGGCATTCAGCTCAAAATTGCACAGTCAAAACCCTAATTGCACTACAGTCAACTGTAGGGGCAAAATGGTCATTTGGCAGTCAAAAGTTCAAATTTTTGGTCAACATATCATTTTGAAGCCACAAACATCATTTGATCAATGCTTGATCATGATTCTCAAAATTTGGCTCAGAAATCATCAAAGATGCAAAAGTTTCCTTATTTGGACAGCTGAAAAAGTCAACTGAAATTGACCAGGGCATAACTTTCACATGGATTATCAGAAAAATTCCATCCAAAGCTCATTTTGAAGAGAAAGACATTTCCTACAACTCATCTTCATACTTCAAGTCCAAGAAATGCTCTCACAAAAAGTTATCAATTTCAACATTATAGGTCATTTTCAAAAGTCAACAAAAAGGGACTTTAAGTCAAAGGCCATAACTTGAGATTGGTAAATCAAAATGACATGGGACCAAAGGCATTGGTTAGAGGACTCAAAGACCTTTCCAAAATGTCCAAGAACATGAGAAAAGCTTAAAAATTGAGCAAGTTATGCCTTGTGGAAGTTGGGAAATTTTTGGATATTTTGAAAAGGCAACTTTGATCCAAGTGACCTAAAATTGCTAATGGGCCCATTTTTCTTCCATGATTCATCATTCTAAGCATATGCACGACCACTTGGCCCAAAGGGAAGTATTTTCTCATTTTCTATTTATTTATTTGAATTTTTATTCACATTAATTCATTTAAATCAAATTAAATATAGGAAAAATACTAATCTAAGTTTTCAAATATTTGTATACATGCTTTGCCATCAAGATTTCGTGCATAGGTCAAATAGGAAAGAATTGGATTGATTTGAGCATAATTGACACAAAATACACTTGAAAAAGATATGAAAAGATCTTAAGAAAATCAAATATGCAAAACCATTATTGCATTGGATTTTATTGAGTTTTGTTGACCTAATTTGTTCACTACATATGCCTAATGAGAAACCTAATGCAAAGAGACTGAAAGCTGCGCAAGAAACCTCATTGACAAACTTGGAAAAACTCCATAAAACTCAATTCTGAAAACAGATTTTTAGGTCGATTCAAAGCATAATATTGGTTTCAATAGCTTGCCAAGGTTGCCCTGAACACATTCCAATCCCAAACATCCATCAACACTCCAAGAACTGGTAAAACGAACACAAACTGTGTCAAGAAATTTTCAGAATCGTGCATCATGATTTGTGCATATTTTGCAATTTTTATTCATTGAATCATGTTCATTATGAAGTTCTGAGACTAACCATTATGTTTAATTGAATTTTTATGCTACATACGCGATTATGCCATAACTGGTTTTCTAGGGTTTTCAGAGTTTCAGATTAGGGCTTTTCACCCAAGGCAAAATTATGACCCCAGACCATGACCATTCTACTCAGCGCATGGAGACGAACAGGAAACACACATCGCGCTCAATTTATGAGTGCCTAAAACCTAATCGCTATTTTCTGTAAAACGGCCTAAAACCACGCTATAAAAACCGTTGCTCAATGTTTTATATTTCAGGGAAGGTGGAGAAGATGATTACATGTCACACGCTGACTGGCTCATTCAAAATCTCGCACGCATTTCCAGGCCATTAACTCACTTTCTTTTTTATTATTTGTTTGTCTAATATATATAACATGCGTTTCATGGCTCAGCTGGCAAGTGGTGATTGCAATAACGTCCAAGACCTGGGTTCGAGTCCCAGGTCTGTATAATTTCCAATATCATTTTTCAATCCAAATTCCTATGCAGTGTCAATATTGAGGATGCATCATACGCCTCAAAATCTGATCATCCACGCGTCCAGTTGAACCAATTCAAGGGCCAGGATTCATGGAATACAGTGGGTGTTAGTCAACGCTGGGACACGTTGCTTGGAAAGTCAATAAGGCCACATCCTCCATGGGCCTGAATCACTACAAAAATACCTCACAATTGGGGCCTGAACCCCCCCTGGTTTGCAATTTCCCATTTTTTTTTATATTTTATTTTTCAATTGTTTTCTTATTTTCTTTATTGTTTTAATTTAATTATATTTTTTACAAAATACAAAAAATGCATAAAAACTCAGAAAAGACAAAAAATGCAATAAATATTTTAGTTTAATATTTTCTTGTAAATAAATGCTTAAAAATTAATTAGTATAAATTAGGGTTAATTTTAATTCTTTTATGATAAAAATCTAAAAAATGTAGAATTAGGGTTTATTCAATTTTTTCATCCTTTCTATTATTTTCTTTTCATAAAAAATTAAAAATTATTTATTTATTTATTTTTATAACTAAATTTGCATGTAAAATAACTTAGGTTTAAATTAGGTTAAAAACTTCAACATTTTTCTTAATAAATTTAAAATAAATAGAATTAGGGTTTGCATTTTATTTTAGTCTTAATTAATTCTTTTCCTATTAAATCTAAAAAACATAAAAATATCAAAAACATTTTCTTTTAATTTTAATTTTTATTAATTCATGTAATTCTAATTTTTTGCAAAAGGGTCCAACGCCCATCTTGTTTAATTGTTTAATTTCGCGTATTTATTTTATGTCGTCTAAATAATTATGTATCTCTCCCAAAGCCTTGTAAAGTTACTTCTCGCACTTTTACTTTGTTTGCTTCTTTACTTTTCTGTCAAATCGGGTCCGGTTTAATTTTGGCGATGTGGACCCGCGCCATTTGTAATAGTTTAGAATTTACTTTTCCCGCAAATATTAACTGTTAAACAAAGCATGCAAGAATGAATGGCCATAATAAAATCAAGCGTAGAACACTTTAACATGACAAGACAAAGGCAAATGAAAACGACACACGAATCGCACACACCACCCCTAGGGTACGCCTCACTGTTGCCTTGCCTTCGAAAGGTGATCGTCGAGTAGAGGATGTCTTAGTAAGTCCTCATGATCCGGGAACCTGGCATGAGGGTAGCTTCTAAGGTGTCTTCCCATTGCTCTGGTGATCACCATGTCCCTACAAACTCGAATTGACCCGAACACCTCCATCGGTGGTGCTACCTACCTCTCAATGGTGGGATGGCACTACTTTAAAGGACATTTACACAGACGAATTCCTTAGGGTAGGTAGACGACTCATGGGTACTTGCTCTCTTCAAAAACAAATAAAAATCTTTTCACACCGACACTTTTCAAAAGCTTTCAAAGCAATTTTTCAAACACTCTGACACAAGAGTCGATCTGAAATTTTCAAAGAAACTTTTTAAAACCCACATTGAAAAGCAAACAAACCATTTTTGAAAACACAATGAGCAAGTACCTAAGAGCCCATGGATAACCATGGATAGAAAGGGTGCTAACACCTTCCCTTTCTATAACCTACCTCCCGAACTGAGAGCAATCTCTTTAAGGAATTTTTCTGTGCTTTTGTCCTTTCCATTTGGAGAAAATAAAAGACGGTGGCGACTCTTGCTTCCGCGACATTTCGCGAACCAGCGTTATACAGTCAGTTCCAGATCCACCGATCACACCAGCGCTGCCAAAAAAGGTCAGAAAATGTGAGAAATATGAAAAAATCCCAAAAGGGTACCACTGGGGCTCGAATCCAGGTCCCTATAGTCACAGGCGCGTGCTTCTACCACTGGGATGGCTATACATCCATTTATTAATATCAAACAATAAATATATATGGTAAACACGTTCTTGAAGACAACTTCATCTTCAACCTCACGCCCAGCCTGAACCTCTGTATCTTATTCAATTCTCAACAAAAATGAAAAATGTTAACATGAAACTTGTAGCATATTTCCTCATGATTTCAGAAATGCAAAGCAATAAAATTATAGATCAAAGACAAGTATGAATTTTAATGGCGCTAATATGAACCCTAAAAATTTCAGAAACTTCGATCATAAAATTCTCTAAGCTTAAGCAAAATAAATGAAAACTATGGACATGGTAAGCTTTAGGGCAACGATATCTACATTTTTCATTCACAAATAAACCATTAATGATGCTTGTTTGAAAATTTCGAAGTTGAGACAACTTACATTGCAAGAGGGTATCGTGTTTTAAGTTTAAGTAGCTTTTAGTGAGTTCCAATGATTAGATTAGCTTCCTCAAGTTCCCAGGAAGCTAATGTGATGCTTAGCTTGAGCTGAAAGTGCCTGAGGAGTTCTGGAGAAGTGAAGGTGCAAGGTGTTATTTTTGAAAATGGTGGATGATGATGGAGGTGTTACAGTGGTGTTGCAGGTGTTGGAATTATTTGTGTATGTTATTTAGAATCTTTTGAAAGTAAAAGTCAAAGAAATGCACGAGCAAATTTGGAGATTGGATTCAAAACTCAGAAATGGCAAGTTTTGAGGTGTTTTTGGTGATTCTGTGTTCTTGGTGTTTTTAGGCTTAAGTATGCGTGGGATTTGTGGCAAATAACTTGTGTATGTATAAGCAAAAAGCTTGAGTGCTTTTGAGAGTCAGAAGTACAAGTTACAAGCTAATGGCTATGTTACTTGATTTTCAAGAAATGTGGGAAAACAAGTTTCAAGAGGAAGTACAAGCATGGGATGAGTGATTGTAAGTGTCTAGATAAGCTTCTCTTGATTTATGGGACTTGTATCATCAGAAGAAAGCAATTGCAAGGCTCAAGAACAAGTTTTGTGCAAAAAGCTACTTTATCAAAATGGCATTGTGCACTTTCTTCCCAAAATGGATATAAAGCATGGCCTTGCATTGAATGCTTGAATTGAGACCTCTAACAATTGTGCAAGCAATTAATTATTGAGTGCCTAACAAGTTTGAGGCCTGTAAATTAGAGGTTATGCATCATAAGTTTAAATTTTGAATCTTGTTCATCACAAAATGACTTGTAATTCAAGTGTGAAAACCCTAACTTCATCTCTTCGATTCTCTCTACTCAAAAAATGATCTCAAGGAGTTCTTGGAAATTTTGGAAAGCTTGTAATGTGTTATACAACTCTTCTTTGAATCACTTTTGAAAATTCCCCTTGGAACTATATGAAAATGTTCCATGAAGTTAAGTCAAAATCCTGACCAAATTAGGGCAAAATTTCACTAAGTGTTTTGTTTCATGACCATGTGTTCTTAAAATTATAACTTGATATACAAGAACTTTTGCAAGGAGTTGTGTAAAGCAATGTCGTAGATTTCATGTAGATCTAAAACTTTCATGATGAAAGTTTCTTTTGAATCATCTGGCATCATGGTGAAAATTTTGCTCAAAGTTGTGAAAAAATAAGAAATTTCCAACACTTAGAAAAATTTCTAAGTTTAGAAATTTTAACTTTTCAAAATGAAATCCTGAATTTTTGATTCCTTGATGAATAAGTTTCATATTTTGACATGCTTTGATGAATTTTGATCTTTGACATTTGATTTTGACCAAAAAGTCAAAGTTGGACTTTTTAGTATACAATTGACTGAAAATTCATTTGTCAATCCATTAGACTTGAGCAATGTTTTGAGCCATGTTATTAGGTAAAAATGATGCAATTGGACTCTTGAGATCATGCCTTAAACCAATTGGTAATTTGCTAGGTCAAAAATCAGAAATTGCCCTTTCCCAGTCAAAACCCTAATTTTGACCATTTTGCCCTTTTGAAGATTTGATCAAATTTCTTGAGGAATTGTGATCCAAACTTGATCAAATGATACATATGAGTTTAAAATTTTGACGTGGATAAAAAATTATGAAGTTTGACGGTAAACTGGCCACATTTGACTTTTTCCCCAATATAGTTGATTTTTAGGTCAACTACTCAATTGACTGAATACAAGTGTGATCCAAAGTTTGAAACTTGAAATGAGTAATCTTGAGGGTCCATGGTGATCCATGAAATTCATATTGGGAATTGGAAGTTAAAATATCCTTGTGCAATCTCAAACCCTAATTTTGGTCAGTGTTTAAGGAGGTGTCTTGAGCTGATCAACCCTAGTGCAGTCTTGAGCCAAAGGAGATCTTGTGAGCAAATTCTTGATAAATGAAAGGGAAAATTTAGGGGTACAACAACTTCCCCTGTTCAATATTCTTAAGCGTGAAGAGTTAGATTGGCGAGTTTTTCCATTCGTGACTCGAAGGTGGAAGATGATTGGACATTAGAGTGCCCATAAATTTGCACTTGGTGATGTGATGGTTGATGGTATAGGGAATGGGCTTAAAGATGCCATTCAAAAATGATTGATGAGATCCGTACCTGAATGAGTATCAGGATGGCATCCGTATCTGGAGCGTATCTGAACTGTATCTAAAAGTTGAATCTGAATGATTATCAAGATGGCATCCGTGTCCAGAGCGTATCTGAAAAATATTTGAAAGTTGAATCTGAAAGAGTATCAGGATGGAATTCGTGTCTGGAGCATATCTGAATTGTATCTGAAAGTTGAATCTGAATGAGTATTAGAATGGCATCCGTATCTGGAGCGTATCTGAACTGTATCTGAAAACGGAATATGAATGCGTATCAGGATGACATCCGTGTCTGAAGCGTATCTGAACTGTATGTGAGAATTGAATCTGAATGAGTATCAGGATGGAATCCGTGTCTAGAGCGTATCTGAACTGTATCTGAGAATTGAATCTGAATGAGTATCAGGATAGCATCCGTATCTGGAGCGTATCTGAACTGTATCTGAAAACTGAATTTGAATGAGTATCAGGATGGCATCCGTATCTGGAGCGTATTTGAACTGTATCTGAAAGTTGAATCTGAATGAGTATCAGGATGGCATCAGTGTCTGGAGTGTATTTGAACTGTATCTGAAAGCTTTGAACATTGTTAATGGTAGTTGTTGATTAACCTTATCCTGAAAAGGGTAAAATGTTAGCTAATATGCAATGTCATGTTGTATGAAATGCATGGTATAATGATATTGTGATACATGCATTCGTGTTATTGATGTTTATGATATATGGATGCAATGTATGCATATGTGAGCTAATCTGCTGCACTGCTTGTTGGATTGGGGATAATAAATCCCCGACTGCTGCTGAGGATACAGAGTGTAAGTCTTCATGTTTTGAAGTGTTGATGAATTCCCACTTAGAGAAATAAACTTTGTTGTAAGGGGAATGACGTGTACTGCTTGTAAAATCCTGTTGGGGAATCTTGAGAAATTTGGTGACTTCTACCGGGGAGTGATAAATGGAAGTTTTGTTCCACTGGGGATTAAACGGCATACTGCGGGGGATTTTATGAAAATAGCTTAGAGAGATTTCCCTATTTCTTAAAGCCATTAGTAATTGTCTTTCTATTTTGTTCATTTGTGAACGGTAGTTAAATTCAAATGCATATGTTCAAAATAGATCAATGGACGTTTTCGTAAACAAAACACAAGAGTAAAGAAAAACAGATAGTTTGGCACTTTCAAGGGATATTTTTGTATTGACTTTGAGTAAGTATTTTTGTACAATGAGACAAACATTCTAGTAAGAGATTTCCGTCGTAAAAAATTAAAATTTGATACAAAGAAAAGATAGCTATGTGAAATAATCCCATGGGGTTCCCATTCTGCTATAGCCTTCGTGTCTCTGAGCATCTTATCTATTTGTTGCCTTGTCCGAAGCTGATTGAATTGATCAGAACCGCTGAGTTTTTTAGTTGAACCAAAGTTTATCCGTAAGGTGATCCAACAGGACATAGTCATACGCTTTAATTCCCTAACTTTTTCCTGGACCGCCCTTTCTGGTTTTCAGTCCACCAGGATACCCTTTTTTGCCCAAGCCTCCCTTTCGGGTTTTCAGCTTGCCGGGTGTGTACAGATTTTTTTTGTTTTATCCCTAATTTTTGCCCGAACCTTTTTGGTTCGCCGGGATGCCCTTATTTTGCCTAGGTGTGTCAACCTAGCGGGTCTCTTATACATAGTATCTTTTGACTATGTCTGCGTTCACAGGGTGCGGCAGGTCGTCGCCATCCATGGTGGTCAAGATCATTGCTCCACCAGAGAATATGCTTTTAATTACAAACGGTCCTTTATATGTAGGAGTTCATTTTCCCATGGGATCACCTTGCGGCAGTATGATGTGTTTGATCACCAGATCCCTGACTTGATATACTTGGCGTCTGACCTTTTTGTTGAAAGCCTTGATCATCCGTTTTTGAGACATTTGACCATGACAGACAGCAGTAAGCCTTTTCTCATCAATCAAGTTCAGTTGATCAAGTCGAGTCTGGATCCAATCGTCTTCGTTCAGCCCTGCATCCTTCATAATTCTCAAAGAGGAGATCTGGACCTCAATAGGCAAGATAGCCTCCATGCCGTATACCAGAGAGTAAGGTGTTTCCCCTGTTGATGTGCATGCCATGGTACGATAACCGTGGAGAGAGAATGGTAGCATCTCATGCCATTCTTTGTATGTGACTGTCATTTTTTGTATGATCTTTTTGATGTTCTTATTTGCGGCTTCAACATCACCATTCATCTTTGGCCGGTAAGGGGAAGAATTATGGTGCTGGATCTTGAATTGCTCGCACAGGGCGATGATCATAGTATTGTTAAGATTCGTACCATTGTCTGGGATGATCCTCTCCGGGATACCGTACTGACGGATGAGATTTTTCTTAATGAACCGGGCTACAACATTCTTGGTAACGAAAGTGAAAGAAGCCGCCTCAACCCACTTTGTGAAATAGTAAATGGCCACCAAGATGAAGCGGTGTCCATTAGAGGTTGTTGGCTTAATTTCCCTGATCATATCAATGCCCCACATAGAAAAGGGCCAAGGAGCCATCAAGACATTCAAAGGAACTGGAGGTACGTGCACCTTGTCAGCATAAATCTGACACTTGTGGCAGGTTCGAGAGTGTTGATAGTAATCTTCTTCCATGGTAGACCAGTAATAACTGGCCCCGTAGGATTTTCTTTGCCATCGTATGCCCATTGGAATGGGTGCCAAAAGTTCCTTCATGTAACTCAGCCATGATTTTTTCTACCTCAACCTTGTCTATGCAACGGAGCAAAACTGAGTCATGGTTGCATTTGTAGAGAGTGCCATTACTAAAGAAGAACTTAGCAGAGAATATCCTTAAGAACTTCTATCATTGACTGAAGCTCCTTCTGGATATTCTTGAGCCTCAAGATACCTCTTGACTTTGTGAAACCAAGGTTGGTCCACTACTTCTTCAGTATTAATCTCGTGATAGTGAGCTGGTTCATCCATTCATTCAATGGTGATTTGGGGAGCCTCGTTATCCCATTTAAGTTTAAACATGGATGATATTGTGGCTAGTGCGTCTACTAGCTGATTTTCTTCTCGCAGGAAATGCTCGAAGGTAATCTTCTCAAAATGTGGGATCAATGTCAGCACATGTTCTTTATATGGGATGAGGTTTGGGTGTTTAGTGTCCCACTCTCCTTTGATCTGGCTGATGACCATGGCTGAATCTCCGAATACACTTAAGGATTTGATCCCCAAATCTATGGTAGCTTTGAGACCAAAAATGCACGCTTCGTATTCTGCCATGTTATTTGTACAATTGAAGCAGAGTCTTTCCGTAAAGGGAGTATGACATCCTTCAGGAGATATGAGTACAACACCTATACCATTGCCGAGTGCGTTGGATGCCCCATTAAAAACCAGGGTCCATCGGGATCCTTGTTCAGGTTTGTCATATGGTCTGTATTCTTCACAATTGTTTACCATCATGATGTCTTCATTTAGGAATTCGAACTTCATGGATTGGTAGTCCTCCACAGCTTGGTGAGTAAGGTGATCGGCTAGTACACTGCCCTTTATTGCTTTTTGGGTAGTATACTGGATGTCATATTCTATCAGGATCATCTGCCACCTCACTATTCTCCCAGAGAGGGAAGGTTTCTCGAAGATGTATTTTATTGGATCCATTTTAGATATCAATAAGGTAGTATGGGTCAGCATATACTATCTTAGCAGGCGAGCAGCCCATGCCAGATCGCAACAAGTTTTCTCGAGCAGTGAATATCTGGTTTCACAGTCGGTAAACTTTTTGCTGAGGTAATAAATAACATGCTCTTTTCGGCTAGACTCGTCATGTTGCCCTAGCACACACCCCATTGAATTTTCCGAAACGGTTAGATACATGATCAAGGGTCTTCCCTCGACTGATGGCATCAACACCGGAGGCTCTTGCAAGTATTCTTTGATCTTGTCGAAGGAAGTCTGACACTCATCATTCCACCTGACTACTTGATCTTTCTTCAGTAATTTGAAGATTGGTTCACAAGTAGCTGTCAATTGAGAAATGAATCTAGCAATGTAGTTTAACCATCCCAAGAATCCTCAGACTTCTTTCTCGGTACGAGGAGCGGGTATTTCTTGTATTGCTTTCACCTTGGCAGGATCTACTTTAATACCTTTACCGCTGACGACAAAGCCTAAGAGTTTACTGGACCTCACTCCAAACATGGATTTATTTGGGTTTAACCTCAGTTTGTATCTCTTTATCCTCTCAAATAATTTCTGCAAATGACCAAGATACTCTTCTTCTGTTTGAGATCTGGCTATCATGTCGTCCATATAGACCTCTATTTCGTGATGTATCATTTCGTGAAATAGGGCTACCATGGCACGCTGTTAGGTTTCCCCAACATTCTTCATCCCGAATGGCATAACCTTTTAGCAAAATATGCCCCATTGTGTGACAAAGGTTGTTTTCTCCATGTCCTCAGGCGCCATTTTGATTTAGTTGTAGCCTGAGAAACCATCCATGAAGGAAAACACCTTATGTTGTGTTGTATTGTCAACCAAAATATTGATGTGGGGAAGTGGGAAATCATCCTTAGGGCCTGCCCTATTCAAATATCTGTAGTCCACGCACATTCATACCTTTCCACTCTTTTTAGGCACGAGAACAACATTGGCAACCCATTGTGGATAGGAAGTGACGGCCAAGAATCCGGCGTTCAATTGTTTCATGACTTCAGTTTTAACCTTCTCTGACATGTATGGTCGCATGCGACAGACCTTTTGTTTTACCGGTGGGCAGTCTTCTTTTGTTGGTAGACAATGTACCACGATGTCTGCATCAAGTCCTGGCATGTCTTCGTACGACCAGGAAAAGACCTCAACATAATCATGTAGCAACTGAATCAGGCGCTCTTTGACACTGGGTTCCATATTTTCACCCACCTTGAATTCTCTCTTGTCTTCTTCGGTACCTAGGTTAATTGTGTCCACTGGTTCTTCGTGGGGATGTATGGTCCTCTCTTCTTGTTGTAGTAACTTGGCGAGTTCCCCTGGTACTTCTCAATCTTCCTCACCTTCGTCTTCGGCTTGGTAGATTAGATTTTCAGAATCACAAAAGGCCATAGCAGAATTTTTACCCATGGGATCCCGAATGGATGTAGATCTGCATTTTGAATGTGAGTGTGTGTAAGAGTATAGCTATCTTTGAAAGAAATGAAAATGTAAAGATAAAAACAATGAGCACAAAGTTTTGTATGCAAAAACATCCATGATTCATTGATGTCATATGGAAATGAGATAATAACCCTTACAAATGGACCATTGTGCCTCGTGTAATACACAAGGTTTTAAGAGTCTGAATTGTTTAATATTACAAATCCGATAAAATTTAAAGACAAATTACTGTTGGATAAAAGTGATTGGGACAAAATCTCTAGCTTTCCAGTTGCTGAGCCCCCCACTGACAATTGGGAAAACCCAATCCTCCAGGTTATAGCTGTCTTCATTATCCTCCATTGTGTTGACTTCGTGGTTGCTGATCTTCAAGGGTGGTCCTCCGACACGAGCGCAGCGTACAACTTTCTGGGCTCCTAAAGTGAAACCCAAACCAAAATTTTCAGATTTGTCTGGTATATTTGGGAGTTGGCCCTAAATAGTGCACCCACATTCTTCTATCACTGCCTTGGCATATTTCAAATACGACATCTTGAGCGAAGGCCTTGTAATCTTTGGGACTTGGGAAACAGTCTTGGTTACTGCCACAGTTTGCGAGACTTCTTCAAAGTGCTGGAATGGAGTTTCAATAAATTCACCATCTAATTCCACATATCTGAAGGAATTTAGATAACTGACCATATACTCTTCTTCTCCTTTTACAATGATGATTTTCCCCTGAATTGGATATTTCAGCATTTGATGCAACATAGAGGTAACGACACCAGCATTGTGAATCCACAGTCGGCCTAATAAGCAAGAATATGAAGGGCGAATATCTATTACATAAAAATTTGAATCAAATGTTTGGGTTCCAAATTTTATGGGGATTTCCACTTCCCCATGCACCATCCTTTTTGAGCCATCGAAGGCCCTCACTACTATGTTGCTAGGCTTCAAGGTCAATCTTTCATAGTCAAGCCTATCAAGAGCTTTTTTAGGCAACACATTTAGAGACGAACCGGTATCCACCAAGAAATGAGCCAAGGTCGTGCCCTTGTATTTGACTGAGACATGCAATGCCTCGTTATGCTTCCTCCCCCTTGACGTTAAATCAGCATCTGAAAAACCTAAACCATTATCTGCGGTCAAGCTGGCTACGTAGTCTTGGAACTGATCGGCAAATGTTTCTTGGGGTACATGGGCAGTTTTAAGGAATTTTACCAAGGCCTTTGCATGAGCCTCGGAATATAACAATCATGGAAATATTTGATGGAGTTTGCCCCAGTTGTTCGACTATGTTATAGTCGCTTCTTTTTATAATCTTTAGAATTTCCTCCATCTCTTTTCGGGAGGTCTCAGGGATAGCTACTGATTTCGCCTTCATCCATACAGGCTCAACCAGAATACCTTTGCCTCGAGTCTCGGTTGACTTGGCAGTAGGAATGTCAGTAGGGATGATAACAGGGACTGCAACAATTTTGTCAATAGGCGTATTAGCATAGATGCTTGCAGGACTGGGAATAGCCTTTGGAGGAGCAACAACAACAAGAATGAATACAAGCCCAAAAATAGATTTTGGAGGAGAAATTTCTGGAGAGAATACCCTTCCACTTCGGGTTAGCTTGCTAGTCCCTGCGATGTTACTGATATCGGAGTCAACTTTCTCAGAACTTGAATTTTCAGCAGCTGGCCAATCTTTCTTGATACTGTGATAGTAGACATCACCTCCATAATTCCATGGGACGGTTTTGTCTTATGAATACGGGATTGGTCCATACATTGTAATTATCAACAGATCTACTTTATGAACTGATGTAATTCTAAAGGGTCTTTTGGTGGAGACCCTGGAAGAATTGGCTGAAATGGTCACCATTGAAACATCATTACAAGAAATAGTTGGAATAGAGTCTTCTCGAACAAAATATCCTTGTCATCTATTAGGAATTGAACGCTTGCTTTTAACAAATGACAACTGGTTGGTGAGGATAAACAGAAATGACATCTTTCATCGCAGTCTGGGAATACACCGACATTCAACAAGTTCTTTTTGATAGTCAGGAGTGAGTTCACAAGTTCATCAACCAAAGTAACAAACATATCTTCCTCAACGACGTTGACATCACGGTCGTGCTTGGGCATAGGGGAAGTGATAACATTGGGAATTTCTGGCGCGTCGAATTCAATCTCTTTGGCTTCAAGAAGGTCTTGTATTTTGTTTTTCAGAGCCCAACAATTGTTAGTGTGATGTTCGGGACTCTCAAAATGCTATGCACAATGGGAATTAGGATGATAATGAGGAGAGGTTGTGTTAGGATTCTTTGGAGCTTCTTTCAAAGTCACTAGATTGGATTTTAACAAATGTGGCAATACTTGAGATAGTGTCATATTAATTCGGGTAAACTGTCGGGCTGGTCTTTTTGTTCTCGGCTGGTTGCTTCTCTGTTGAGCAAGTGCATGTTTAGGAATCATGACAGCCCCCACCATTGGACGGTGTTCAGTCCTATCTTGATTTCTCTGAGGATATACCACAACAACTTCTTTTTTCCAATAAATGGTTTCCTTACAGCAGCAGATGATGCGTCTTTTTGAATCTTTCCATTCTTTATCCCGACTTCCTCTCTTTCTCCGGTTAATATCAATTCGGTAAAACCTATCGAGGAACTTCCAATTAAGTGATTAAAGAAAGGACCGGACAGGGTGCCCAAAAACATGTCTACTAACTCTCTTTTAGACAGGGTAGGCTAGACTCTTCCTGCTAAGTCCCTCCATTTTTGAGCGTAGTCTTTGAAGCCTTCACTTGAAACCATGGCCATGCTTTGGAGTTGAGTATCGGTGGGAGCAAGGTCTGCATTGTATTGGTATTGTTTGTAAAAGGCAGCGGCGAGATCTTCCCAATTATGAACATTGGCTATTTCTAACTGATAAAACTAATCATGTTGAGTTACGGACAGACTTTCTTGAAAGAAGTGTACCCATAAATCCCTGTCAGCAGTGTGAGGCTATATTTTCCTCACATAGGACCAGAGATGCATTTTGGGACATGAAACTCCATCGTATTTGGCGAACACCGGTGCCTTGAATTTTGGAGGAATGACAATCCAAGATACTAACCCCAACTCCTAAAAGTCCAGTCCAGGCACTTTTTGAATTTCCATCGCACTTAACCGTTCTTCCAGATGCTTATACTTGTCGTCGACCGGAGGATATTGTTCTTCAGAATAATCTTCTTCTTCCTCTTCTGAATCTGGATGGGCCACTGCTTCCTTGCCTTTCCCATCTTGATTGTATTTCTCACCAGATGACGTTGAAAAGTCTAGGGTCCTTCTTGCTTATCCTTGAAATCTTCTTCCCATATTTAGAACTCTGGTTATTTTCTTTGTTTTCTTCTTTTTCTCTTCAACCAGCAAGGTCTTTAACTCTTCTTGTCCTTTGGCTAGAGTTAAGAACATCTGTTGAAACTGAGAATTTTGTGCTTTGAGGTCCTTCACCGACTGCTCGAGATCCATCTTACTAAAATAAATAGTAGAAAGATAAGGAGACTTGTTGTAAGAAACATGCTTAGGTTATGATGAATGGTAGATGCATATGCAATGATTTCAAGGATTTTAAAGATTTAAATTTGTTTTAGACAAAAAAGGAAACATATGTTATATTAATAAATTAAAGCTTGAGTATATTAATGCCTCTTTAGGCTTACACAGAAATAAAGGTTGTGCGCATCCTCTTTGGTGCAATGTAGGCGTTTAGTGTCCGCTCCTCATGAAGTTGCTTGGTGAGCTCCAGAACCTTCTTCTCGCTAGCGTAGAATTGGGCCTCGAAAGTATCTCGCTCCCCTTTGAGCTGTATCCAATCTCTTTGTAAGTCTTCAAGAGATATGGGAATGTCAGGATGTAGGATAGTGTATGGAACACCTCCTTCCATAACAGGCTCAATGATTACTGGGAGAATGGAAGGGTAAGGCATCATAAGACTCTGAGCACCAGCTCGTACCCATTTGAGGTAGGGCTCAAGAGGGATGCAATTCTTATGCCCCAATGTCTTGCTATCTACCTTGTTCAACATCCTCCAAGCTCGGATAAATCTCTGGCGATAACCTTGATCATCGTTCTCGTAGTCAAATACCAAACCTTGAATGAGCATCTTATATGGACCATCCCTTTGAGCATAACCAAACTGTCTTAAAGCTAAGCAGGGGTTGTAGGTGATACCTACCCTAATGCCAAATAAAGGGACATTAGGGAATTCTCCACAACGGTCGATGATGATAACATTCTCTATAGATCGGGAACACCAATGAATATATGAATGTTTGAGCGTCATCAACCTTTATGACCACCTTGAACCTTGCTCGTTTTTCAATACAGATTGGGGAAGATGAAAAATAAACCATCTTGACAAGAGAGGAGTGCAACATATAAGGACGCCTCTTTTCCTCATAGTGCGAGTGTGAAAAGAATGTAGGATGTCCCCTAGCAAAGTAGGCACCGGGTTGCGGGATATGAAGATTTTGACAGCGTTCACATCTATGAGTTGGTCAGGATTTGGAAACAAAACCATCCCATAGATGAGGAGAGCTACAATTTCTTCAAAAGCTTGCAAATCCAAAGAGTTCCAACAGTTTTGGTCTTTCTCAAACAAGAACTTTTCTAGGAAACCTTTGACACCACTCCTTGTTTCCCAATTAGTTGTGACGTCAGATGGTTGCAAGTGTAGAGCTTGAGCAATTTCTTCTGGCTTTGGATCTCTTTCCGTACCGTTTAAAGGTAGTTGATTGATAACGGGAATCATCAAGAGTTGGGAGAATTCTTCCAAAGTTGGGACAAGTTGATAATCGGGAAATGTGAAGTAATGATGTAAAGGATTAAAGAACTGAAAGAGTACCTTCATCATGTCTTCATCAGTGTTGGAGGTGACCAAGTTTAGTAGGCGATCATGTCTTTTGGTAAATGGAGAATTTTCAGGAATCCTTGAAGTTAGCTCTTTAAGTTGAGGAGGGATCCTTACGAGATTGACTTGAATGGTTTTCCTACGAATATAATCCATGTCCTACAAAACAGAACAAAGATAAATCCTAAGATCCTTGAAATGGTTAGTGAATGAGTATGATGTTATGATGTTCATAATGTTATTTACAAGTAAATATATACAAACAAAGCAAACAAATCCTTAGGTTTAGGCTTGCATAGAGTCTTATAGGTAAGTACCCTCTTGAAGTTTAGTTGGCTTAAAACCTGTCCTAGTAATAGTAACCGGATTCTAAGGAACTCAATATCACTGGTTTGTTTCCTTGGTCATTATTTCAGCATAAGCCTCTTTAATGGCGACCGAAATATCCCAAAAAACCAAACCTCAATGAGTGTAGTATCGAGCATCTACAAACTTCAGACTGCACCAAAGCCGGTCATCTCACTACGTCCTAAAGGCCAAGTATGTCAAGTAAAGGTTCTAAAAGTTCATTAGTGCTTTATGACATCACTCTGTGGCCCCATATTATCCTTGATTAACTCAAGGGCTACCGACACCCACAAATATGTCTCACTAACATAGCTATTGCTTAGACCATGTCGGTATACCCTGCACAATTTCCATAATGTATTGCTACTTACCTATAAGGTATCCCAAATCCGGGTAGAGGATTCAAACCCAAACAAAGAACCATAATGTAAAGCATAAAAGTCAAACAAAGAAAGTAAGTAAATATGATCTAACCCTAAGGTAACCCCACTTTTAGAAATTTTCCCCAGCAGAGTCACCAGTTCTGTGATACAGTGGGAGAACTGACTTGCGTGTTTTGCGTTTGATCGCGAATGTTGCAGTTAGCAAGAGTCGCCACCTACTTTTATTTTATTTAAAAATAAAGGTAAAAAAGCATAGGAAATACCTTTGAGATTATTTCTTGAGTTTGGGGGGTAGATTATGAAAAGGGAAGGTATTAGCACCCTTTTCATCCATGGTTTTCCATGGGCTCTTAGTTACTTGCTAGATCACTTTCTTTTGTTTGAAATTTTGCTTTGTGTGGTTTTTGAAAGTATTTTATAATGAGGCCATTGTTTAGGCAAACTTTGTAATGATTCTCGTTCGTAAGAATGTATACAAAGATGTTGATCTTTTGAAAATGTTTTCAAGTTTGTAAGATGTTTTGAAAGTGTAAGTGTTTGTTTTGAAAATAGCAAGGATGTTTTGTTTTGATATGGAGAAAGTAATTAGGGGCATTCTACCTACTCAAAAGTCTTTCATGTTCATTTCCTCTTTCCTTTGACATTGTTATCTTACCATTGATTTGGTAAGTAACCCTATCCTTGGATGTAAACAGGACGGGCGTGGTTCATCATATAACCATGATTAGCAATGTTGCAAGGTATCTTATAATTCTCTTTGGGACTAAGATCATTTGAAAGGCAACATGGATATCGTCATCGAGGGACTGTGATCTTTGTATTTTGTTTGTTTTTGCTAAGATACCTCACATGCGTAATATGGTCATTTTATAAGGCAACAAAGTGGATTTACCCTAAGGGTGCAAGTGTGAAAGTGTATTGTTTTTCATGCTTGGTTTTGTCTTTGATTAGGGTTTTCTAATTGATCGGTTTTAGTCTTTCCATACAAACCTTAATTACTAGCATTTGTATCTAAAGCGATAAATTGCAGAATTTAAAATTACTACACTATTACAATGCTTGTGGGAGGGGGTGTACAAATTACAAATGGGGATTGCAAGAAAATAAAGCCTAATTATCTATTACAACCATATTGAATTTGGGTAAATAATGTACAAAAATGAATAAATATACAAGAATGTAAAATGGAAAGAAAATGGACTTTTATTTGGATTTTTTAGGGAAAGCGGGTTTTGTTTTAACCTAATTAACTAAAAGAAAAATAATTAAAGAAATTATTAAAAAGTAAAACCTAAATTTATTAGGAAAAGAATTTAAATAAAACCCTAATCTATTAATTGATTAAAAAATAAATTAAGTTTATAAGAAGAATATTTTTGGTATTTTTGTTTTGAAAATAATTTATAGTCTTATAAAATATTTCTGGTCTTTTTATATTTTAAAATAATATATTTAAATTGTGTAAAAGAAAATAACTAAAAAAAACTAGTTTCTAATTAAATTTACAAATCAATTAGTACAATAAATAAAAAAATGGTTAAATAAAATAAAATTTTTTGTGTAAAAAATAAATAAACTATATCAAAATATAACTCTAATGTTTTTATATTTTTTTATGATTTTTTTTTTTAGTATTAGATAAAATATTTAAGAAAAGAAATAAATAAAAATGAGAAAAAGAAAATAAAATGTGTCAGGGTGTGAATAGTCAGCAAGGGGGGTCAAAAGTGAAAAATACATGAGGCCCAAGAGGATGAGGCCCAGTGCTGCCAAAAAAGGTCAGAAAATTTGAGAAATATGAAAAAAAATCCTAAAAGGGTACCACTAGGGCTCGAACCTAGGTCCCTATAGTCACAAGCGCGTGCTTCTACCATTGGGGTGGCTATACATCTGTTTATTAATATCAAACCATAAATATGTATGGTAAACACCTTTCTGAAGACAACTTCATCTCCAACCTCACGCCCAACCAGAACCTCGGTATCTTATTCAATTCTCAACAAAAATGAAAAATGTAAACAGGAAACTTGTAGCAAATTTCCTCACAATTTCATAAATGCAAAGCAATAAAATTATAGATCAAAGACAAGCATGAATTTAAATGACCCTAATCTGAACCCTAAAATTTCAAAAACTTCAATAATAAAATTCTCTAAGCTTAAGCAACATAAATGAAAACTATGGACATGGTTAGCTTTAGGGCAATGATATCTATATTTTTCATTCACAAATAAACCATTAATGATACTTGTTTGAAAAGTTCAAAGTTGAGATAACTTACCTTGCAATAGGGTATCGTGTTTTGAGTTTGAGTAGCTTTTAGTGAGTTTCAATGATTGGATTAGCTTCCTCAAGTTCCCAGGAAGCTAATGTGATGCTTAGCTTAAGCTGAAAGTGCCTGAGGAGTTTTGGAGAAGTCAAGGTGCAAGGTGTTGTTTTTGAAAATGGTGGATGATGATGGAGGTGTTACAGTCGTGTTGCAGGTGTTAGAATTGTTTGTGTATGTTATTTAGAAGCTTTTGAAAGTAAAAGGCCAAGAAATGCACGAGAAAAATTGGAGATTGGATTCCAAACTCAGAAATGGCAAGTTTTGAGGTGTTTTTTGTGATTCTGTGTTCTTGGTGTTTTTAGGACTCAAGTATGCGTGAGATTTGTGGCAAATAACTTGTGTATGTATAAGAAAAAAGCTTGAGTGCTTTTGAGAGTCATAAGTAAAATTTACAAGCTAATGGCTATGTTACTTGATTTTCAAGAAAAGTGGGAAATAAGTTTCAAGAGGAAGTACAAGCATGGGACAAGTGATTGTAACTGTCTAGATAAGCTTCTCTTAAGTTATGGGACTTATATCATCAGAAGAAAGCAATTGCAAGGCTCAAGAACAAGTTTTGTGAAAAAAGATACTTTATCAAAATGGAATTGTGCACTTTCTTCCCAAAATGGATATAAATCACGGACTTGCAGTGAATGCTTGAATTGAGACCTCTAACAGCTGTGCAAGCAATTAATTATGGAGTGCCTAACAAGTTTGAGGCCTGTAAATAGAGGTTATGCAGCATAAGTATGAATTTTGAATCTTGTTCATCATAAAATGACTTGCTTTATTGATTTGTGATCATTGACATGCTTTTATGATTTGTGATCTTTGACATTTGATTTTGATCAAAAAGTCAAAGTTTGACTTTTTAGTATACAGTTGACTTTTGATCAATTGACTGAAAATTCATCTGTCAATCCATTGGACTTGAGAAATGTTTTGAGCCATGTTATTAGGTCAAAATGATGCAATTAGACTCTTGAGATCATGCCTTAAACCAATTGGTAATTTGCTAGGTCAAAAATCAGAAATTACCCTTTCCTAGTCAAAACCCTAATTTTGACCATTTTGCCCTTTTGAAGATTTGATCAAATTTCTTGAGGAATTATGATCCAAACTTGATCAAATGATACATATGAGTTTAAAATGTTGATATGGATGAAAAATTATGAAGTTTGACTGTAAATTGGCCATAATTGACTTTTTTCCCCAATACAACTAATTTTTAGGTCAACTGCTCAATTGATTGAGCAAAAGTGTGATCCAAAGCTTGAAACTTGACATGAGTAATCTTGAGGGTCCATGGTGATCCATGAAAGTCATATGGGGAATTGGAAGATCAAATATACTTGTGCAATCTCAAACCCTAATTTTGGTCATCAATGTTTAAGTAGGTGTCTTGAGCTGATCAACCCTAGTGCAGTCTTGAGCCAAAGGGGATCTTGTGAGAAAATTCTTGATAAATGAGTGGGAAAATTTTGGGGTACAATAGGGCCCTACCCCAATGCCTATGTATCCCTTTTAAGGAATCATAACAGTCGTAGCTCAGCTCACATGTTTCGGTTTATTTTGTGTTTTTTAATTGAACAATGTTAGGTTCGAGTTAATCCACCGCGGCTCGACCATTGGAGACTCACGACCTGTAGCTGAAGGGAACTAACATGTTATTAGAAAAGAAATTCCGATTGGCAAAAAGAAAGGTGTTGGTTTGTCTTTTTTACCTTGAGAAAGGATTTGAAAGTTTTAAGTGTTTTATGATTTGCAAAGAAAAAGAAAAGAAAGGTTTTTGTTTTATTAAGCAGAGGATTCAAAAGAAAAGAAAACATCTAAGGGAGACTAACCTAAATCTATCCTTAATGTTATCACACAAATGGTTGACCCTAAAGTTGAGTTTTGAAGGGGAAACTCTAACCTATGTTGACATGCATGGTTAACAATCCTAATGTTTATATCAAATCATCATCTATAGATGAATCAAGAAATCCTAAAGGAGCATAGCAAGGGTCTATCACCTAAAACTATGTGTATCTCGAATCTTCATCTATATTTGAGACGAGAGCTCCTAAGGAAACATGCTGAGGGTATATCATCTCAAAACATGCACACAAAGACTAAATCAAGAAAGCAAGCCAACAAGCTCAAGAGAGCACAAACGATATGTCATGAGCAGCACATGCTAACTCAATTTAAATGCCTAACCATGATATATCCGATCAAGGTAGGTATAAAATCATGTAGGGATGCTTTAGCCAAGGGGTCATATCAACTAAGGCAAACAAGCAGGGAGAGGATAAAAGAAAATAGCACAGAGCATCAACGTCGACCAACACGAGCTCAAGAAAAAATGTGAGGGATTGATCACAGATCCCTTTTCCACTTGACGACTCAATAACCATGATCTGCACAACTCCAAAGCATCGACGTGCAACGTGAGCTAAGGATGACACATACTAGAATGTGCGGGTGTTGATTATGGACCCTCCCTGCTTGCCTGCTTTTGAGGACTTATTACCTATAATTTAATGCAGGCACAAATTTAAACACATGTGCGGAATACCTACTTCAAAGGTAGGATTTTAAACAATCACAATTAGCATACGAAAAGTGGTGCCTGCTACAGGACTTTAAACAACGATTTTGAGCGCACGCTCTTTTTATTTCCTGCTTCCTACTTCTCATGATCTCTAGAAAGGAATAAAGAATTTGATGACGAATGCGGTAAAAAGGTATGAGAGAAATACCAAACGGATATCAATTCGTAAATACCTAGCAATAGCAAAGAAACCCAGAAAACTTCGAGCAAGCTAGAATCAACAAGGAACTCCAGTGAGAATATGCATCGAAGCATCAATAAGCAAAATCGAAATGTGCAGTGGATACATCCGTATCACAAAGTTCCTACACAAAATACTATTCTACAAAATACAGGGCACAAAATAGAAACATACGTGTCGAACGCAAAATTGGACCTTAAACCGATAGTCCAAATAAGTTTTCAGACCAAATAATTGAGTAATAATTACATGATCGGAAACCATCCAAATGTACCTTGTACAATCAACACACATGTTAAAAATAAAAAGGAAAATTAAAGTATAAAAGAGTAAAAGGAAATTTGGAGCAAACAATAGCCAAAGCAAAGCCGAAGAAGCAAAAAGCAAAAATTTGGAAAAGATGAGTCGACCTAAACAGGGCATGAGTCGACTCATGCCTGAAATTTTCTCAGTGTGCATCGACAAGATGGTTGGTGCAACACATCCTGCAGGTGACCATAATGTTTACGTCGACCGCAACAGGGCTTGAGTCAAATCATGCCTGGATGTTTCTCAGTTTGCGTCGACCGGAGGGTCGGTGCAACACTTCCCATGTGTGGTTGAAACTGTTTGCGTCGACTCAAAAAGGCTATGCATCGACTCTACTACAGTCTTGTTCAATTGAAACTTTGAAGCAATATAACTTTTGCATCGAGTGTCCATTTCGTGCATGGTTTGGATCATTGGAAAGCTTGAAAATCATAGAATATCCACGACGTGAAAAGGAAACCAAAGTGCTTATTTAAGAATCACTTATTTGTAAAGTGCTTAAATCCAGCAAAACTTACCGTAGATTTGAAGAGGAAGCTTAGGTATAGAGATCGCAACAATCAGATTTGAGATCGGAGAAGAATTGAGCTTCTTTGAGTTTTTGGAACTTGAAGAAGTTGTGGGAAAAGTTGTTGGTGTTTTTGATAAAAATGAGAGAAAGTTGCTCTTTGATCCTTGAGCAAGATGAGAGAAAGTTTTTGAATGTTTTTGAGAATTTGTCAATTATTAAAGACCCCTTGAAAATTTGGTTGAATAAGAATATATAGTGTTCCCCTTTTTTTAAATGAATGAGTCTCCAATCAACACAAACAAATGTGCAAATTTTCAGTTCATTAGAGTCCGACAACTTAAGATGAAATTCAAAGGTCCCTCGACGCGACTTTGGAAGTTGAAATGTGAAAATAAAATGTAGCCAACATCGAGAAAAACATCGTGTCTGAATATGGGCTCAATCGGATAAACGACGATTTAGTTATGATTTTTTGAAGTTTCGTCTCAGATGAAAATATTTCTCGGTTCACGATTTTCAAATGTGTTGCGCACGTTTTGGACCAAAAACAAAGGCCTTCGGGATACCATTCGAATTGGAAAACCAAAATAAACATTTAGTCAACTCAATTTCTGAACCAATTCCACCAGAACCAGCTCGATACGATAAGAATCGACCGAGTTATGATTTTCTAAAAATGAAGCAGGTGAACATTTGTCACAATTTTCTTGTGCGAACATATTTCATAAATTCATATATTCGAAGATTCTATGAGTAGAACTGGCTTCCGTCCGTGAGATACGAAATGTAGATGACATTAAGACAAAATTTTTGCTACCAGAACAGGTTCAAAAAGATAAACGGTCTTTGAGTTTTGAATTTTTTAGTGTGCGAAAACCACACATTCAACACTTTTTCACAATATTTTCATTTGTACACTTTCAAAAGATCCGCTTATTTGGATAATTTCCTTTGATAATTAGCTTTTGGTCCAAACACAAAAATTGAAGAGAGCATCGAGAAAGTTTCAAAACCTCAAGAATCAACCCAAAATACCATTCCAAGTTGGAGATGCGAATTTTTAAACTCAGATCAGTCAAAACACTATTTCCAAATTCTCACTATTTTAAATTCACCGAAAACAACCAAATCTTCCACAACTCAAACATGCGTTGAAAAATTATGAGAGCTTTGTTGTTTTGATTAAATACCTTGACCCCATGAACATGGAACCAATGATATGCATGTATGTGTATATGAAAACAAAGTATAAGCCAATCAAAGTTAAAACAAAGAGGGAAAATTTTGGGGTGCAACATCTGCCCCTATTTAATCGCATTCAACTTGAAGGTGAGATTGGTGCCAGCCTTTCGAACTTTCAAGGTGGAAGAAGATTAAATACTTAAAAGAACCTGGAAATTTGCGCTTCGAAGTCTAGTCAGGTATATATTTTTTAGTTTTCTGTATTTTATATTTTGCTTGCTTTTTTTATGGCAGTAGTTATCTGATTAAATCTCTTGGATGTCGGGTCTAGATTAGACATACACAAGATAGAGACCAACCGAAGAAGGCTCTAAAGAAGGGATGTCATTCAAAGCCGAACTTACTAGGGATACAAATATACATTGACTCTGAATAGAATACCGATCAAAGGCAGACTTTACCAACAAAAAGGGATACCGGGCGAAGGTAACCCTAAGATGAAAAGACACCGTGCGAAGGTGAATTATGGAGAAGAGAGAACATCGGGCGAAGATGATCCTTAGGCCACAATAAAATACACCGGGTGAAGGTGGACCTAGAATGGAAAGACACCAGGCGAAGGTGAACTTACCAAAGAAAAGAGAACGTCGGGCAAAGAAGAACCTTAACCAACAATAAGGGACAACGGGTGAAGGTGGACCTATATTGGAAAGACCCGGGCGAAGGTGAACTTACTGAAGAAAAGAGAACGTCGGGCGAAGACGAACCTTAACCAACAATAAGGGACACCGGGTAAAGGTGGATCTAAAATGGCAAGACATCGAGTGAAGGTGAACTTACTGAAGAAAAGATAACGTCGGGCGAAGACGAACCGTAACCAACAAGAAGGGACAACGGGTGAAGGTGGACTTAAAATGGAAAGACACGGGCAAAGGTAAACTTTACCGAAGCAAAGAGGACATCAGGCAAAGATGAACTTTAACTGACAAGAAGGGATACTAGGTGAAGGTGAACCTAAACTGGAAATACACCGGACGAAGGTGAACTTACCGAAGAAAAGAAAACGTCGGGTGAAGAGGAACCTTAACCAACAAGAAGAGACACCGGGTGAAGGTAGACCTAAATTGGAAAGACACTGGAAGAAGGTGAACTTACCGAAGAAAAGAGAATATCGGGTGAAGACGAACCTTAACCAACAAGAAAGGACACCAGGTGAAGGTGGACCTAAAATGGAAAGACACCGAGCGAAGTTGAACTCACTGAAGAAAAGAGAACATCAGGCAAAGACGAACCTTAACAAACAAGAAGGGACACCAGGTGAACGTTAATTTGTGATTAGAAGAAAGATACCAACTGTAGGGACTCTAAACAAGGATTACCAACACATGTTGGGCTTTAAGAGTTGTGAATACGCAAGAACTACAAAATCCCTCAGGCCAAAGGCAGGGTGAAATTCTTCAAGAGTGGTAATTATCTGAGTCACCACACACCAAGTATGGATACTCAAACACTTGAGAAGCAAGAAAGGCTATACACTGACTCTTACTCACACTCTGACGGCAAAGGAAAACACAAGTAAAATAACCAAAGGCTTGTAAGGGCAAGAGATACCCATAACTTACTGGGGAAATGGAAGATACCAAAGACCCGAATGGTGGTAAATAAAACAGACTCCGCTGGGGAAACATAATAGTATCACCTTAGGCTTACTGTGGAGATGATTCAAATCTGAGCGTATAACAATTTGGTTACCACAAGCGAACATAATTGGCTTATACTTATGCATGTTTGAAAATGTTTTTATAGCGTAATACTCCATACAATGGAAATGCTACACATTTGGGTAGATGCAATATACTGATGCATGTTTAGCAATATACTAGGAAAACACATCAATAATCGGTTGCTAAGAAGACAATGAACTTCCAAACGATTATTCTCTCACATCTGATCTTCTGTAGAGAAAAGGCAATATGAACTTCAAAGGGGAACCGGGATTCAGAACTACCACCTTATAAAGATCGATATCAACAGGGAAGTAACTTCTCGGAGGGGATAATTCAAAAATAAATTGCAGTTCAGAGAAAATCTTGAATTCTGATTAGACTCCCAATTTTCTGGGGAACAAATTCTTTATCCTCTGGGGATGGAAACTTTCTAGCGTAAAATTTTTTGACGAAGATAACTTCTATTGAGGTGTATAGAAATTTTTAAATAAAAATAATTCCACTCAGACCACACTATGGATAACATCGTCGAGGGGTAAAAAGTCTTCACTTGGGGAAGAAGCAAATATCTTGGGACAAACTCCAGTGGTGATATCTCAAAAAAATATTTTGTCACCAGGGATGAAAGAGTTATGACCGACACTCCTATGCACACCGCACTGGGGAGACAACACACTTGCTCTACTAGGGAAAGAAGAATTCGCTCCACTGGGGAATAATAGATAAGTTACTCTGGCAGGTCTTCCTTATTCGGCTTTAAATGGGGATAAATACTACCTCTCATGCTGGGTAGCCAATAAAAACTTTAGATGGTAACACCAATTATACCCATTGCACTAGGCGTAGCCATCTCTGCAAGATTCAAGCCGATAAGAAGTTTTTTTGCACTGGGAACAGAAATCACTTCATTGCGAATGATGGTCATCCTCATGAGGATAACAAACTAGACTCTCCCGTAGATAAACATGAGTCTCTTCAAGAACTATGACATAGGCAAGCCGTATTAGAGAGAGAGAGAGAGAGTGCACCCCTTACTGGGGAGGAGAACGCATACTTCATGGGGAGGATGAGTGCAAACCTCATTGGGGAAGCTGTAGAATGTCGACTTCAAGGGAAGTATACCAAAAATCTCCAAATAGTGAATAAAATGATTCTTCTGAGAAAACCTGGAAAGAAATAGGCTGCACTGAGAAAGATTGATACTCGGGAAAAAGTACACCTTTACTGGGGAAATACTACAAAAATAAATTGCAGTTAAGACGAAATTTTGAACTCCGATCCAACTCCCAACCTCCTGGGGAAAAGATCCAACATTTCTTTCCAATGATAAAGAGATTCTTGCTGGGAACTAGGATCTTCTGATGTAAATCCTCAATAAAAGTGACTTCGACTGGGGGATCAGAGAAATTCTTGAATAAAAGAATTCTACCAAGGCCACACATGGAATACCACCGTAGAGGATAAAAATCTTTACTTGAAGAAGCGAAGGGCGCCTTTGAACCATAAGCTTGAGGTTCATAACTCCACCGAGGAAACATTTCAGCATACTCCATCACTGGGGATAAAAGAATTCTAAACGACGTTCGTCCATGCATATTTCCCTAGAAAAATAAGAGACCTGATCGGCTGGGCATAACAAACATGTTAATTAAACATCTCCTCAAGAAAACCTGACTTGGGAAAACTTCCCTATGGAGAAAATATATGAACTTCATAGAGACGATGAACGAGAACCTCAATAAGGGGATAAATACCAACCATAGAGTCGTAGAGTATAGACTTCAAGGGGATATAACAAATGTGTCCAATCCAATGAAATGATCTTTCCCAAATTCGTCGAAGTAAAGTATACTACACTGAAGAAGAAGATTATACAAAACATGTTGAAATGCACTTCTTCAGAGATAAGTCATATGGAAGGGACAAACTCTTAAACAAACTCCAAACAAGAGGGATGACTTTAGTGGGGATTATGCTTGGATATGCTTTCACTGGAGATAAGGAATTATTCCTGGGCGAGAGTACGCTTTACTGGGGATGAATGATTCTATTTTGAGCAGAGGTGAGCATTCACTAGGGAAATTAGATCTCATTCCATAGAAATATTCATGTTGGACACATAAAGAACCTTCTTGATTCACTTGATTGTATGCTTCTTATCATAAAAGACCAACATAACTTGCAAAAAGAGAAATTGTGACAATATTCCCCAGCTTGGGAATGGAAAACCTCATTGAAGAAATTTTTTTTTGAACTACCAACCAATGGGTAAAAAATGCGATGCAAGATTGCAACTTCATCATGTCAACTCCAAGGATAAATGCCACTAAAGAATGGACTTTGGAGAAGATACTACAAAAATAAATTGCGGTCCACTAAAAATAAATCATCTTGACTTCAAACAACTTCTTAATTTCCGGGGAGGAGAACCATTCTCCTCTTGCAGAGAAATGAGGAATGCTTTGCTGGGGAATAAAGATATCGAAAGAGAAACCCCTCAGTAGACATACCTTTGTCAAGTATCAATGTATCTTTTACTGGGTAGAGGCATCCTCTTAGGGAATAAAATTTCCATCACGTCTTGCACAGATAAACAACCTTAAATGATCTTTGCGTTGCTGCTTGTATCCTACTGAGGATAACAATCCGAACTTCAATTGGAGATAATGATCCTAACTTCTTATGGAAAAACATCAATAAATGGACTTACGTCTCTGATGAGTCGAGGATAACGATCCTGAGTTCTCGACATTCTCTTTAAATTCACGAGCCGTTTAGCCTGTGCATGGACTTGATCTAATCAACCCTTGAAGAGGAGAAAATGCCCATGTATAATGCCTTGCCCCAGTATGTAGGGCCTTTTGAAGGAAATTGCCTCGAGAGGACTTCATGAGATATGTACCATAAAGATAAACAACCCTAGTATTATGAACTTTGGATCACAGCTCCAGGCTAACCAAAGCCGGAGATGGTTTCAACCATGCTTAGGCAAGTGTCCCTGATTACTCGGCACTTTGAGAAATTCTTTGAACCTTGGCATAACTGTCGCAGATTGAATGTACTTTGAGGGATCAAACCTCGACTTAAGTGCCCCAACTTGGATGAAAACTTACTCAACAGGGTATTAAACATGCTTTCCTCTGCTCAAATGAGTCTCGACAAACCTTCTCTTTGTCTCATACTCGGGGAGGAATGAGAAGTTCATAGCGTTTTGGAGACAACACAACCTTAGGTTAGTTGACTTGCGCCTTTAAAGTAGGCTACTTCATAACCATACTTCTCAACTTGAACTTCCTCATGTTTAAGTAAACACTTGAAGTGATATGTCCCTCGAGACCAACTGAAAGTAATGCGCCACTACTCGACATAGACTCTTGGAAATTAACTTTTGCAATTTACTCCATATCATTTCTCAAGTTGGTATTCTTTTACTCAATGGAGTCAATAGAAGGTCTTCCCTAGATTAAGATCATCCTCACAAATTATTTACCCTTCAACGGTATCTTAAAGCAATTTGTCACTTCAGATAATCAAACTTTCATCTGATGCTCATTATGCAAACTTACTTGATGTTTAAGCACTTGTTCATATGCAAAGAATGTTCATTCTAAGAATGATAATTCTAATGCAAATATTATGTTTTCCTTGAAGTTTACACAAATTGTATTGAAAAGAAGTTGAAACATCGAAGTTTTATTACGAAAGAAATTAAAAAGATGATGTGATACCAACTCAAAAGTTTTAGCATGCCTCCTAGGAGTCATATTACCGTATTCTCATTACGGTGCGCTTCCAAATTAACACATGCTCCAGTTAGGACTTTTCAGGGTTGTAATATGGCCTGGTTCACAGTTTTAGAAAAAAAGGATTTAAGGCTCGAAATTATGGGTGCCCACCCCCTTCATGATATTCTCCAGTCCTAAATTCAGTTAACTTGACACATACATTCATCTCTCAAGAGGAGTTTGGAATGATTGAGGAGTCAAACGAGATTTTTGGACCTGGAAGTAACTCACCTCTTTCTTTCTTGGTGTCTGATCACACGACTTTATTATTTGCTGAGGACTTTCATTTCTTAATCCTTTTTTTCTCTTTGAAATTTTTGTTTTCCCTAAATTTTTCCTTGACAAGTTTTTCTGAATTTTGACTTTGACGTCAAGCGGGATACCCTGTCTCTTGCCTAAGCGACTAATTTTTCTAGTTATGACTTAGCGGGGATTTTTGTCTCTTTCTTTTCTATTTTCAATCATTCTTTTTTTGAACACGTCGTGTGACTTCGAGTCATTTTTGACTTTGTTGGACCTGATTATAACTGCCTGAGTCTTTGGTAGCTGAGGGATAACCATTATTGTATCGTCATCTGTTGACTTGGTGATGTGCGAGAGATACCCATTGGGATATCGTTCTCTTTGATGCACGCTGCTGACAGATGACAGTTAACCATTATGGTTTTCACTTTCCTCGGCCTTTTGATGGATAACCATTGTTGTATTTTTAGATGAGCACTCTTGATGAGTTTTGAACGCCCAATCGGATTACTGAAATCTACCCTGCCCCAGGTTAAATGTGAGGGTTTTTTTATGACAAGAAAATAAACTCCTACTTCAATTCTCAAAGGGGTTAACGAGGGTTTCACTCCCTTATATCTCTAGTGTTTAGGAATTGAAACAAGGGTTATACATCGTCAGCAGGGTTTTTATTCAAAAGCATATCGTTTGAAATTTTTGGTATATTACTCATCATCCTCCCTCCAAAGGTATTTTTCTTTTTTTGTGAAAAGAGTTAGGTATCAAAAAGCATAGTAAAACATTTAAGAGTGAATGCTAATGGATTAATTCAAGATAAACATATTCAATGCATTATGATTAATATTTAAGAATAAGCAAATTTTGCATACAAGAAAGTATTGAACCAAAACAAGGACGATTACAAATGAGAATGCAAGTGTAATTTGAAACTACCATGCTGAGGAGACTAATATCCGTATGGACTTGTTGCTTCAGACGATGATCTAGCAGTCTTGATATCTACTGAGTCAACAGAGACCTCAAATTTGACTGGATGGCCCAAAATTTATAGCCTTTGCATCAAGCAGGTCTTGCACATTTTATTTGAAGGCCCTGCAATCTTCAATGGAATGGCCTAGTGCCCCAACGTGGTAATCACATTTCACATTAGGATTGAAATCCATAGGATAAGGAGGAATGACAGGCTTCAGTCGCCTCGGTTCCACCAAGGAAAGCTTGAGAAACTGGGGGAATAACTGGCCATAAGTAATAGGAACAATGTCGAACACACTATTTGGCTTCCTATCCCTTTGCTTACCTTGTTATATACGTCTTTGTTGATAGGTTTGCTGCTGAGGAGCATACCGAACTGGATGAACATGAGGAACATTTTGATTTTGATCAACCAACTTATTTCCACAACTTGTAAATGGCTATCGGTGAGATCCTTCTGGGAGTATAGGTTGTGGATAATGTGATTTAGATCGTGAGATTGAACTTTGAAGAGGAGAAGGCGTATCCCTAATCTCTGTAGCAGTTGGCATTAGATTGACTTGCACGCTAAGACTTCCGAAAGTGAAGAGAATTATCCTTGCATAAAGCAGATCCTGGACTTGGTGCTTAAAAGCTATGCAATCTTCAGTATCATGATCAGTTTCCCCAGAGTGGAATTCATAACTGGTACTATTGTCAAAGCCATGTGGGAGCTTTTTATACATAGTGAATATTCGGAGTTCAACCAAATGAAATTCTAACAGCCGAGGAAGCAATTGTGCATACAACATTGGAATAGGATCAAATTGTCGTTCAGGCTGTTTTGGCCTCTGCTGACGGACTTTGTCCTTGTGGTCCTCTTGGGAAACAACCACTGGTTGCGAATGGGAAGATCCTGAAATGCAAGGCGATGGAGTAGATACTCCCTGACTTAAAAGAGTCCCCAGATTATGGGGAGGAATGGTAGCTCCTATTGTAGCAGACATAGAACCATCTTCTTTCTTCAACATTGTCCCCAAAATTTACATAACCAAACTCAATTGAGCCTTCAATTGAGTGTTCTCTTCTCTCAGGAGTTCTTGTCCACGGACCAAATCCTACATTTCTAGCATAAAAAATCCCATTTGTTCTTTCATCTGGTCCAATTCCCCACGAAGTTGTTCCATAACTTGAATCTGATCACGGAGCAGCGAGAAGTCAAGATTTGCCGTTCTAAAAAGAAAATACCGAGTTTGAATAAATATTCCCCATTTTGAGTACCTTCTGAGTACCTGCTATGGATTCATGAAGACAAATGAAGATGAATGAGGTGAATGAGCGGATACAATGCCATGTTCAAACATTTTTTTTGTGTACAATCTTTCACTCTTTTTTTTGTGTGTAAAATAAACATGCTATGATGCAAGGTGCAACAACATAGTCTCAAAAGTTCAGCAAATCAAATATACAATCCTCTGGATAACTTGAATCTGGATATCACCAAATCAAAGGTTCAACACCACTTCAAGAATACAATGGAACCAAGTACCGTGAATAACCGTTGCATAATCTCAGAATATGTTGAATACACCAAGATCAGAGGTCCAGAATATAACCAAAGAACTAGGTCATCAACAGAACAATACAATCACCATCAGAACATAGTCACCGTCTGCACCTGTAAAGATCGTATTCCGGCCCCACTCACGGGTCAAGACTAAGTCTGGGTAAAGCCAATGGTAACTCAAAATCACAGGTTTGCTTGAGAGTACTATCATCGTACACCTATGTGATAATGATAGCACCTCATTAAAACCTCATCTGAGCTGGATGACACAACTGCCTAGGGTAATCTACATCCCCTATCAGCCGTGTTCTACTATATTCCTAGTTTTCCTAGATAGTGCACTCTGGCCTGGGTATTGGGCCTTTTACCTCATAGTAACACCCACCCAACAAAGAAACACAAAAAATAACACATCAATAGTATATCAGATAAAATGCATGCAAACATATGCACAAAAAAACATGTACAAATGAATAAATTTAAAGCATAAAAATAAACACCCAAGGAAAAGAAAGTAAGATCTAGGGTCGACTCTAGGATGGACCAACATTTGGTCAATCTGTCCCCAGTGAAGTTGCAAGCTGAAACAACCGGCTGAACAGTCATCTGATATAAAATCATTGAAATCGCCATCGAAAGTTTTTAGTCCCACAAGAAGGGAATGGAAAACATATAGTAAACTTGATAAGGGTGAAATCACAATCAAACGACCGAGAGATCGAGTAAGGAAGTCTGTTATGCAAGGGGAAGGTATTAGCACCCTATACGCCTGTAATACTCTATGGTATCCACTCTTGTTGTCTATCTTATGGGTGTGTTAGGATCTATATCTAGGCTTAAGGGATAAAATAAAATTAAAAGAGAGAATGCATGCAAAAGTAAAGAGAAAATAATGTAGGGAAAAATAAAGTTGTGCTCGGTCGGGCCCAACCCCAATGTCTATGTATCCCTTTTAAGAAATCAGAGTAGCCGTAGTTCGGCTCACATGTTTTGGTATATTTTGTGTTTTTTAATTGAACAATGTTAGGTTCGAATCAATCCACTGTGGCTCGACCTTTGGAGACTCACGACCTGTAGTGTAAGGGAACTAACATGTTATTAGAAAAGAAATTCTGATTGGCAAAAAGAAAGGTGTTGGTTTGTCTTTTTTACCTTGAGATAGGATTTGAAAGTTTTAAGTGTTTTATGATTTGCAAAGAAAAACAAAAGAAAGTTTTTTTTTTATTATGCAAAGGATGCAAAAGAACAGAAAACATCTAAGGGAGGCTATCCTAAATCTATCTCTAATGTTATCACACAAATGATTGACCCTAAAGTTGAGTTTTGAAGGGGAAACTCTAACCTATGTTGACATGCATGGAAAATAATCCTAATGACTATCTCAAATCATCATCTATAGATGAATCAAGAAGTCCTAAAGGAGCATAGGAAGGGTCTATCACCTAAAACTATGTATATCTCGAATCATCATCTATAATTGAGATGAGAGCTCCTTAGGGAACATGTCGAGGGTATATCATCTCAAAACATGAACACAAAGACGAAATCAAGCAAGCAAGTTGTTGTACCCAAAAATATTCCCTCTCAGTTCTCAAGTAATTTCTCACAAGATCTCCTTGGATTCAAGACTGCACAGCGTTGATCAACTCAAGACACCTCCTCTAGCATTGATGGCTGAAAATTAGGGTTTGAGATTGCACAAGGACAATTGAACTTTTAATGCCTAATATGAGTTTCATGGATCATTTTGGACCCTCAATATTGCTCATGTCAAGTTTCAAGTCTCGGATCACATTTTTGTTCAGTCAATTAATAAGTTGACCTAAAATCAGCTATATTGGGGAAAAAAGTCAACTATGGTCAATTTACAGTCAAACTTCATAATATTTGGTCCATATCAATGTTATGAACTCATATATGTATTTTGATCAAGTTTTGACCATAATTCCTAAAGAAATTTGATCAGATCATCAAAAGGGCAAAATGCTTAAAATTAGGGTTTTGATTGAGAAGATGCAATTTCTGATTTTTGACCTAGTAAATTATTGTTTGGTTTAAGTTATGATATAAAGATTTCAAATACTTTATTTTGACCTATTGGCATGGCTTAAAACATCTCTCAAGATCAATTCATTGACAGATGAATTTCAATTAACTGATCAAAAGTCAACTATACACTAAAAGTCAAACTTTGACTTTCTGGTCAAAATCAAGTGTCAAAGATCACAATTCATCAAAACATGTCAAAATATGAAACTTGTTCATCAAGAAATCCAAAAGTCAAGATTTCATTTTGAAAAGTCAAAACTTTGAGCCAATTTTCAAAAATGTCCAACATAGAGGTTGTAGAGGATTTTACAAGCTTTCCAAAATGTCCATAAACTCATTAAGATCATGTTTGAGAAAATAGAATCGAAGACAAGAAGTTGGACATTCATTCTTGAACTATAGGTCATTTCCATGATGAACAAGAATTCAAATCCACACCCATATTCCATAAATCTTACTTTGCAGGCTTCTAACCTCTAAACCTATCCATAATCAGAAGATTACACAATGATTTGAGTTATGATCCAAGTGCTAGAGTCATTGTCCAAGTGATTATTCCATTAATGGAACAAAGTTCACACTTCCATTTTGGAAAAGTGACTATAATCACAAAGTCAATGCATATAGCTCCTAACTTGTTTCATCTGAACATAAGCAATGTCAAAGGTAAAAGCAACATGTCTAGAGCCTCCCATAAACTCAGGCCATGCTTGTTCTATGCCTTGAAACCATGTTTTCCACTTTTCTTCAAAATCAAGTAACATAGCCATAACTCTATATCTTGTACTTATGACCACCTCAAGCGCTCTAACCTTTTTCATATAACCATACAAGTTATTTGCAAGCTAATATACAATTGAAAGCACTCTAAAACTCCCTGAAAACTCAGATTGCACAAAACCTCCATTTTTGTGTCGTTTCTGACTTTGAACTTAAAACTTCCATTTCCCTCGTGCGTTTCTTGGCCCTTTAGTTTCAAAAGCTTCCTCACATCAAATACAAACCATCCATGTCCCTGTTACACGACTACAACTCCATATCCATCATCCTCCATAACCAAAAATAGAGGTCTGCATCTTGACTTCTCCAAGCCATTCCAACCACTCTCAACTCAAGCTAAGCATTGCATTAGCTTCCTAGAGGTTCAAGGAAGCTAAAATGATCATCACCATCACTTGAAACAAGCTCAAACTCATTTCACGATTTTCAGTTTTGAGGTATTTTTCTTGAACTTCTATCTCATTATTTAGGCATTGTTAGGTTTAAATGTGTGAAGATAAAATGTAGACATCATTGTCCTGAAACTATACATGTCCATAGATTTCAGTTATGTTGCTTGAGTAGGGAGAATTTTGAGTTTGAATCTCTACAAATATTTAGGTCGGAATTTGGTATTGTTAGAAATTCATGCTCATCTTTGAGAATTAGCTTAAGTTATTTACATATTCAGAATCGTGAGGAAATTTGTAACAAGTTTGATGTTGGAAGTTTTGTGAATGGATGAGAAACGAATAAGTTACAGATCCTTTGGCTGGAGGTTGAAGATGAAGTACATTCAGGGCAAGATTTATGTTACATATTTATTGTTTTGTTTAAGTTAATGGATGTCTCACCACCCTAGTGGTTAAAGCGCGTGCATGTCACCTTAGGGACCTGGGTTCGAGCCCCAATGGTACCCTTTTGTGCACTTTTCACATTTTTCTTCCCTTTTTTTTCCGTTTGAACAGGCGTCTGGGCCCCAAACATTGGGCTTTTGTTTTGTTTCCTGATTCTAACCCCCCTGACTATGTTTACACTCCTGGCCCATTTTATTTTCCATTTTATGTATTTTCTATTTTTATTTTTATTTCACATTTTCTTCATTATTTTTATTATTATTCTTATTCTAATTATTATCATTATTATTATTATTATTATTATTATTATTATTATTATTATTATTATTATTTTACTAAAAAAATATAAATATATTTTTATTTTATTACTTACACTTATTTAGTTTATTTTTCTTCATAAAATAAAAAAACCAAAAACATTTTCTTTTAACAAATTAATTTCTTCTTATTAATCAATATTTAGACTTATGATTAATTATTATATTAATTCATTTTCTTAATTAAAGTTAATTTAGAATTTAGGTTTATTTTAATTAATTAATTTTCATATTATTTTTAATTTAAAACCTTTTCATAAAAAACCCTAAAAATCATTTTTTTAGTTAATTTCTTTTCTTAATTAGTTTATTTAATTTTTAACTAAACATTTTTTAATTAGGTTTAGATTAAAACCCCTTTCATAAAAATCCAAATAAAAATCATGTTTCTTTTCCATTTGCATTTGTACATTATTATTTATTCAATTCTTGTACATTTATTCAATATGGTTGTAATAGTTAATTAGATTTAATTTTCTTTCAAAATCCATATTTGTAAATTTGAATACCCCCTCCCCTAATGATTTAATAGCTTAGTATTTTTATTTTTCTCAATTTATCGCTTTATATAAATACTAGTAAATTAGGGTTTGTATGGAAAGATTAAAATCAACAAGTTAGCAAACCCTAATTCAAGATAAAACAAAGTATGTAAATCAACACACTTGTACACTTGCACCCTTAGGGTAAATCCACTTTGTTGCCTTACAAAAATGGCCATGTTATGCATGTGGGATATCTTAGAAAAAAGAAATAAAAAATACAAGATCATAGTCCATCGATGACGCTATCAATGTTGCCTTTTCAAAATGATCTTAGTCCCTCAAAGAGAATTGCTAAGATATTTCACAACATTGCTATCATGGCTATACAATGAGCCATGTTCGTCCCTTTACATCCAAAGATAGGGCTTCTTAACAAATCAATGGTAAGATAGCAATATCAAAGGAAGGAAGAAATGAACTAAGACTTTTGAGTAAGTAGATTGTTCCTAGTTTCTTGCTCAATTTCAAATCAGTCACTCTTGCTTATTTTCAAAACAAATACCAACACTTTCAAAAACACTTCTAAAACATTTTTCAAACTTGAAACATTTTCAAAAGATCAACACTTTATATACGTTCTTACGAACAAGAACTATTACAAAATTTTCCTAAACGAAGGCACCTTTTCAAAATACTTTCAAAAACCATACAAAGCACATTTTTCAAACAAAAGCCAGTGACCTAGCAAGCAACTAAGATCGCATAGATAACTATGGATGAAAAGGGTGCTAACACCTTCTGTTTTCATAATCTACCCCCCGAACTCAAGAAACAATCTCAAAGGTCTTTCCTGTTCTTTTCAGCCTTTCCTTTTGGAGAAAAGAAAAGTCGGTGGCGACTCTTGCTAACCGCAACATTTGCAATAAAATGCAAAACAACCAAGTCAGTTCTGTCATCGTATCACACAAGCCAATAAGCTCAAGAGAGCACAAACAATATGTCATGAGCAGCACATGCTAACTCAAGTCAAATTCCTAACCATGATATACACGATCAAGGTAGGTATAAAATCAGGTAGGGATGCTTTAGCCAAGGAATCATATCAACTGAGGCAAACAAGCGGGACAGGATAGAGGAAAATAACACAGAGCATCAACATCGACCAATGTGAAATAAAGACAAAATATGGAGGATTGATCACATATCCCTTTTCCACTTGACGAATCGATAACCATGATATGCACAATTCCAAAGCAACGACGTACAACGTGAGCCAAGGATGACATGGACTAGAATGTGCGGGGGTCGATTGTGAACCATCCTCGCTTGCCTACTTTTGAGGACTTATTATCTGTAATATAATACGGGCACAAATGTAAGCACACGTGCGGAATACCTACTTCAAAGGTAGGATTTTAAACAATCACAATTAGCATACAAAAAATGGTGCTTGCTACAGGAATTTAAACAGTGACTTTGAGCGCATGCTCTTTTTATTTCCTACTTCCTACTTCTTATTATCTCTAGAAATCAATAAAGATTTCGATAACGAATGCGTTAAAAAGGTATGAGAGTAATACCAAACGGATATCAATTCGTAAACACCGAGCAATAGCAAAGAAACTAGAAAAGCTTTGAGCAAGCTAGCATCAACAAAGAAATCCAATAAGAATATGCGTCGAAGCATCAATAAGTAAGATTAGAATTTGTAGCGGACACATCTGTATCACAAAGTGCCTACACAAAATACAATTATGCAAAATACGGGGCACATAATAGAAACATGCGTGTCGAACACAAAATTAGACCTTAAACCGATAGTCCAAATAAGATTTACGATCAAATAATCGATTAATAATTACATGATCCGAAACCATCCAAATGTACCTTGCACAATCAACACACATGTCAAAAATAACAAGGAAAATTAAAGTATAAAAGAGTAGAAGGAAATTTGGAGCAAACAATAGCCAAAGCAAAGCCAAAGAAGCAAAAAAATATTTGGAAAAGATGCATCGAGCGCAACAGGGAATGAGTCGACTCATGCATGAAATTTTCTCAATTTGCATCGACCGGAGGATCGGCACAACACTTCCCGCAGGTGACCTGAATGTTTGCGTCGACTGCAACAGGGTGTGATACGGTGGCCAGAACCGAAACTATTTTTTATGTTGGTTTGTGTTTTGTATTTGTGTTTGCAAAATGTCACCGTAAGCAAGAGTCACCACCGACTTTTATTTTATCCAACTGGAAAGGAAAAAAGCACAGAAAAATTCCTTTTTCGAGATTTTGAGTACGGGTGGTAGATTATAGAAAGGGAAGGTATTAGCACCCTTTATATCCCTAGTTTTCTATGGGATCTTAGGTACTTGCTCATCATTTTTCAAAATTGCTTGTGTGTGTTTGATTTGAAAAGATTTTGTTTGACTTCGATTTAACCCTTTCTTTTGTCTTCAAGAGTGTTACGAAGTGTTTTTGAAAACTTTGTTTGAAAAGGAGTGTAAATGTGAAAAAGTTTGTTTGGATTGAGCAAGTACTTAAGAGCATCTACCTACTCGAAAAAAGCATTGTTCTATGTTCGTTCCTTTAGACTATGCTATCCTACTATTAGTGAGTAGGTAGCATCGTCGTTGGAGTTTTGAGGGTCAATTCGAAAAGGGACATACGATCACTGAAGCAATGTTAGGACGTCTTAGTAGCAACCCTAATGTCTTAAGATCAATATTCAAGGCAACAATTCTGAGACAACCATTCCGAGGCAACTTTGATCTTTGAGACAAAAGAGCGACCACTAAAATATGCTATACTTAATGACCGTTTACCGAGGGCAACCGAAGTGAGAGTATACCCTAGGAGTGCGCATGTGCGAGTGATTCAATTTCAAATTATTATCTTTGCACATTTAGGGTTTTCTAACCGTTTTAAAGTTAATCATACATTCTTGTCATGCATCCCTATTATCATACATCTAACAGTTAATAGTTTGCGGAAATTAAAGTGCGGAAAATAAGCTACGCTATTACAAGGCTTCAGGTATTAATTTACATAGCCAAAAACAACCCGTAAAAGAAAACGATAAACGAAAGTAAAAATCCTAATTAATCTATTACAACTTGTGAGCAATTACATCAATATGGTAAAAGTAAATAAAGCGCGGTGAATCGAGAACGAGAGAGAAATAGGGTTTTGACCCCGTCTAACCTAATCGAAAGAAACAATTATTTTTGTTGTTTTTATTTAAGAAAAAGAATAAGGTTTTTAAATTAAATACAAAAATAATTAGTAATTAAATTAATTAAAGTAAATAATTAAATTTAACCTATTTTTTGTGTTATTGGTTATTTTTTAAGAAAAAGAAAAATAGAATTTAAGTTAGAAACAAAAACCCTAATTGTTCTAATTAATTTTAATTTATTTACAAAAATAATTAAAATTACCCTAAAATTAAATAAACTAATTAAATTAATTTTTGTATAAAAATAACCTAAATCTAATTGGGTGGAAATATTATTTTTGTGATTTTATTAAAAAAAGAATTAATTTTTTAGGTTAGTAAAAATAATTTAAATGAATAAATAAAGAAAATATAGAGAAAAAATAAAGAGAAAGAAATAAGAAATGGGCCTGGTTGTGAGTAATTGGGGGGGTGTGGATATCACTTTTCTGGGCCCAAAACAAGTGATTCACGTTAACTTGCCCAAATTTCCTGTGATGCATTGACCATGGCCTATGATGCTCCTTCATTGATGGCCTTCAGATCTGGCTTCCAGGAGATCCAATGGTTGGATCCTGAGGTCACATGGTAGTCTCTTGGCCTTGTGTGCGTGCCTGAACATTGAAATAAAAATAACATGAAACAATGAGGGGACCTGAGATTTGAACCCAGGTCCTGAAGCCTTTTCCAGTCACCTGGCTACCAACTGCGCTGCAGGTTCTTTTTGTACATAGAATAATAATAAATGATAATATACAATATATGCAAGTTAGTGGGAAAAAGCGCCAAAATTCAAATGAACCAATACAACGGTGCCACGCCAGTCATCCCAGACCTCGCTCAGTTGGTAAAAGTCATAAAGTTTTACCTATGGACATGTGTCCATCACTACAACCCTGGCTTATTCCAAAACCTCTCATGGTCATGATAAATGAAGTCTAAGGCCATGAATTGATTCGTCTTGGCCTGCTAAGCACGATGGTGCCCTTCTTGAGGGCCAATTTTACTTGTGTGAAAAGATCCCAAATCGAGACCAAGAACCCTAACAATGGTAAATCTTGATACAGTCCACAAAAACGCAATTAAATGTTATAGAGAGCTTGAAAATGTGCTAAGGAACAAGAATATACTATTAAAACATGATGAATATGCAGGAATAGCAAGATTCGATTCTGAAAAATATGGCAAACCGTGTATCACTTACATTGAGTTTTTGCACCAGAAAATCCTTGTTCTTGATTGGTATAGCTTGCTTGTGATCCCAGGAAACGAATGGGATGGTTAGGGAGCATTGTAAATGCCTGGAAGTGAAAAATCAGTTTGTCACTTTCTTTCAATTTTTTCAAGTTTTTTCTCTCTTTGTGCGCCGCCCAAGCCCTGTGTTTTAGGTCTACAATTATATACTATATACTGAGGAATGAATTAGGGATGAAAAATTGTTCTCAATCTTAATCCATTATGGCTTTTGATTTTGATTTGATTCACTTTAAGATCCTTCCAAAAATAGGCCAAACTCAATCTTTTTGTGCCCACCTATGCCTTGCATGAATTAATCCAATTGCTAGCTGGATATAGGACCTGAAACATGCACAATATCTTGAGGTTTCAATGATTTGGATTTTTCATGATTTGTTTTGATTTAAATTGATTTAATTCAAGTAAAATTCAAAATAAATATTAAAAATAAGATAAAGACAAGTGGAAAAAGCTATGGCTCGTGGACCATGCTACCAACAAAGAACAAATGCAAAAGATTGGGCCCATTTAGCAAAAATTGCAATTTGAGGCATAGTTGACTTTTGACAATTTTGCAAAAAGGGTCGACTTCACCAATGCATAACTACCTCAATTTTGACTCTTTGAAGGTACTCTTGGACTTTTTAGAAATCTTGAGATGTCCTCCCTCTAAGAAACCCTTTTGGTCTCACCTTAATTTTGTATTCCATGTTCATGTATGAAGCTTTGACAAAAATGGTATTTTTGTTGACTTTTCAAAATGACCTATAATGTCCAAATTCATAACTTCTTGTGAGTGCATATTTTGAACTTTGGAGATGAATATGGATTGTATAGCATTGCATCCTCTTAAAAATTAGCTTTGTATGGGTCATTTCTCATAAAGTATGAGAAAGTTATGATTGGTCAAAGTTGAGTTGACTTTTCCTGCAAAACCCTAATTAGCAACTTTTGGGTTTTGATGAATTGTGTGCAATCCTTGATGAATAATGATCAACCCTTGATCAAGTGATGAATAATACTTAAAAATGAGGATTTTGACCAAAAATCTTGAAGTTTGACTGTATATAGGCCTCAGTTGACTTTTGCCCTAGCACAGTCGATCTTCAGGCCTTTAAGCAATTGACTGAGCAAACTTTCTCTGTAGGGCTTGAAACTTGACATGAATACTTGAGAACATATTAGGAAAATGGTGAGAATTTGGGATCCCTTGGACTCAAGTATCTTGAAGAAATATGAAACCCTAATTTGAGGTAGACTGCCTTAGGAGAGAGCTTGTCTGGTCAACCCTTAGACTTCTTTGAGCAACTTGAGGATCTTTCTTGAAATGTTTTGAGAAATATGGGAGGGAAAATTTTGGGGTACAACAGCTGCCCCTGTTCAATCTTCTTAAACCTGAAGATGTAGATTGGCTTGTCTGCCTTTCGTGATCTGAGGGTTGAAGATGATTGAACACTAGAGTGCCCAGAAATTTGCCCTTGCATAAAGTGGTATTTGTCTTATGATGTCGGGAATGGGCTTATAGATGCCATTTGGAGATTGATGACGGGAGATGGGCTTAAAAGATGCCATCCAAAGGAGTGTCGATCGCATAAGAGATTCCTTAGCGAGAGCTTGTATCCCTGTTGTTGAGGAAGGTTCCGCTGGGGAATGTTGTTCTCTGTCTTGAGAGAAAAGTTTAATTTTAGGAGCTTCAGTCGTCCATTATTCTACTGGGGAATTATCTCTTGGTCGAAGAGGTGAAAATGAACTACTATCTGGTCGTGATCCAGGCTTCATAGTGATAAGATCGACTGCTATCTGGTCGTGCTCCAGGCTTTACAGTCACTTACTGGGGAGATTAGATTAAACTTGTTATCCGGTTGTAATCCAGGCTTTGCAATTTCTCAACTCTTATTTGGTTGTGATCTAGGCTTCAGAAGGAATTAAGTTGTTATCCGGTCGCCCCCGGGCTTCAACTTGAACTTAGGGAACACTAATATCCGGTCGAATCTGGGCTTCTTAGTATTTGTCCAGGTAAATTGCTATTTGGTCAAAATCCAAGCTTCACAGTGTTTTGTGCCGTTATCTGGTCGTAATCCAGGCTTCACGATGTTTCATACCATTATATGATCGACTCTAGTCTTCATGGTGTCTTGTACTGCTATTTGGTCGAACCCAGGCTTCACAATACCTTACTTCTTATCTGGTCAAAATCCAGGCTTCAGAAGAAATCAAGTGGTTATCCAGTCGCATCCGGGCTTCCATTTGATTTTAAGGACTACTAATATCCGGTCGAATTCAGGCTCCATAGTAATTGGCCAGGTGAACTGCTATTTGGTCGTTGTCCAAGCTTCACAGTGTCCCTCAATGTTATCTGGTCATAATCCAGGCTTCAGTGTCTCTTACCACTATCTCGTCGTAATCCAGGCTTCGTGATGTCTCATACCATTTTCTGGTCGAATCCAGGCTTCATGGTGTTTGGAGAAATCAAGATATTATCTGGTCGTAATCTGGGCTTCTTAACTTGTATTAAAGATATACCACTATCTGGTCATAATCCAGGCTTCACGGTGTCTTTGGCTGCTATCTGGTCGTAATCCAGGCTTCACAGACTCTCGTATTGCTATCTGGTCGTAATCCAGGCTTCACAATAACTTGCTGAGTTGTTATCTGGTTGTAATCCGGGCTCCACGGCTTGTGCTTATGATAAACCACTATCTGGTCGAATCCAGGCTTCATGGCGTCTCAGACTGCTATCTAGTCGTAATCCAGGCTTCACAGTAACTTACTGAGCTGTTATCCGGTCGTAATCTGGGCTTCACGGCTCGCTAGGGATTAAACTATTATCTGATCAAATCCGGGCTTCATAGCTTAGAGATAAACCACTATCTGGTCGAATCCAGGCTTCGCAATGTTTAATATTGTTATCCAGTCAATCTCCGGGCTTCGCAGTATGATGGAGAAATCAATATATTATCCGATCGGATCCGGGATTCATAGCTTGAATTGGAATAGAAATCTCAGCATCGGTTTGACGGAACCAGATAAACTTGTGAGAATTTGGTTGTATCTTTCCCAGAAAAGTAAAGAGTTAGTCATATGTAATGTCATGATGTATGACATGTATCGAGCAGTGATATTCTCAAAATAAATGAGATTGTGTTATATGATGCGTATGCATGTGTCATGATGTATGGAAATGTGATGTTCTCTAGTTGGGGAAAATAAATCCCGGACTGTTGCTGGAGAATAAAAAGAATTTCGCTCGCTGGGGATAACGACCGAAGATGATTGGGAGAAGAATCCTGTTGGGGAATATATTGGTGAGAGAATGACTCTGTGGGGAAGAGATACTCTGCTAGAAGATCTTCTTACTTGAAGAGATAACCTCGGTTGTGGATGAATTACCGTTGCTGGCAATGATGAACTTCGTCGGGGATGAAAATTCTGTTTGCGGCAGAAATAAACTCCAATGGGGATGGTCTTCATCATTGGTGAAAGATGAACTCTGCTTGGGGAGAATCTTACCGACTCATTCACGATTGCAAACCTCAGCTGGGGAGATTTGATAATACTGTGTCCTGGTACTTCCTACTCTGCGGGGAGTGTATGCATTTTTAGTCATATTCTTCAGCTAAGTCTATCCATGTACCTGGTGAATAGAGCAACTGTAAGGTCTGGACATTTCTTGTTTGCCCCTATTTCTGGAATTACGAGTAATCATCTTTTGTTTCGCATGTAAATATTTATGAGTAGCAGTTATTGTCAAATGCATATATAAAAAATGAACCATTGGACGTTCTTGCAAAATAAAACAGAAAAAGGAAAATAATTTGAAATTTCTTTGTGAAAATGGATTGTATTGATTTTTGAAGTTGGCCTGTAAATAGGGGTTTTGTACAAGAGGTTGACGTCCTAGTAAGAGAATGTCGCCGAACAAACAGAATTTATACAATTTGTGAAAAACAAAGAAAAACAGCTATGTGAACAATCCCACTGGGTTCCAACTCTGCTATTGCCCTTATATCCTCGAGCATCTCATCACTTTGCTACTTGGTTGAAGGTAGATCAGATTGATTGGTGTCGTCCGAGCTTGATAGTCGATACCGAAGTCTTGTTACAAGGTGATCCAATGAGACATAGTGTTACGCTTTTATCCCTAATTTTTTCCTGGACCGCCCTTTCGGGTTTTCAGTCCATCGGGATACCCCTTTTTGCCCAAGTCGCCTTTTCAGGGTTTCAACTTGCCGGGTGTACAATTTTTCATTTTCATCCCTTAATTTTTCCCGAACCCTTTTGGTTCGTCGGGAAGCCCTTATTTTTGCCTAGGCCAGTCAATCTAGCGGGTCTTTTATTATGCGTAGTATTTTTTCACTATGTCTGCATTGACGGGGTGAGGAAGGTCATCACCATCCATGGTGGTTAGAATCATAACTCCTCCTGAGAAAATATTCTTAACCACAAATGCCCCTTCATAAGTGGGGGTCCATTTTCCCCTGGGATCACCTTGTAGCAGTATGATGCGTTTGATCACCAGATCACCGACTTGATACTCTTGTCGTCTAACTTTCTTGTTAAATGCCTTGATCATTCGCTTTTGATACGTATGACCATGACAAATAGCAGTAAGTCTCTTTTCATCGATTAAGTTCAGCTAATCAAGCCGGGTCTGAATCCAATCGTCCTCACTGAAACCTACATCCTTCATAATCCGGAGAGAGGGTATCTGGACTTCAATGGGTAAGACTGCCTCCATGCCATACACCAAAGAGTAAGGTGTTTACCCTGTTGATGTCCGTGCTGAGGTACGGTACCCATGAAGAGTGAATGATAACATCTCGTGCCAGTCTTTTATGTCACCGTCATCTTCTGCACAATCTTCTTGATGTTCTTATTCGGGAACTCGAAATTTGTGGATTGGTAACCATCCACGGCCTGATGTGCCAAATGACCTGCTAACACACTCCCCTTGATTGCTTTTTGGGTTGTGTATTGGATATCATACTCGGTTAAAATCATCTGCCATCTTGCTATTCTTCCGGACAAGGCAGGCTTTTTGAAGATGTACTTGATTGGATCCATTTTTGATATTAATAGGGCAGTGTGAGTCAGCATATACTGTCTCAGCCGGCGAGCAGCCCATACCAAAGTGCAACAAGTTTTCTCAAGCAGTGAGTATCGGATCTCGAAGTCGGTAAACTTTTTGCTAAGGTAGTAAATAGCATGCTCTTTTCGGCCAGACTCGTCATGCTGCCCCAGCACACACCCCATTGAATTGTCGAGTACTGTCAAGTATAAGATCAAAGGTCTTCCTTCAACTGGAGGCATCAAAATTGGTGGCTCTTGGAAGTACTCCTTGATCCTTTCGAAAGGGGCCTGACATTCATCATTCCATTTTACCACTTGATCTTTCTTCAGCAGCTTGAAGATTGGCTCAAAAGTAGCAGTCAAGTGTGAGATGAATCGGGCAATGTAGTTCAGACGTCCCAAAAAGCCTCTGACTTCCTTTTTTGTTCGGGGAACTGGCATCTCCTGTATAGCCTTCACCTTTGCAGGATCCACTTGAATACCTTTATCACTAACAACGAAACCTAGCAGCTTACCAGACCTCACTCCGAAGGTGCACTTGTTTGGGTTTAACCTCAGCTTATACATCTTTAACATGTCGAATAGTTTCTAGAGATGGTCAAGATGTTATTCTTCAGTTTGGGATCTTGCAATCATATCATCAACGTAAACCTCAATCTCATGGTGAATCATGTCGTGGAACAAAGCGACCATGGCGCGCTGATAAGTTGCCCCAGCATTCTTCAACCCGAAAGGCATTACGTCGTAACATAAAGTACCCCACTGTGTAACGAAGGTTGGCTTCTCCATGTCTTCAGGAGCCATCTTAATCTGATTGTAACTAGAGAAACCATCCATAAAGGAAAAAACCTTATGCTGTACGGTGTTGTTGACCAGAACATCGATGTGAGGCAGTGGGAAATCATCCTTGGGGCTCGCCCTGTTCAGATCTCTATAGTCTACACACATACGTACTTTACCATCCTTCTTCGGCACCGGAACCACGTTGGCAACCCACTGCGGGTAAGAAGTAACAACTAGAAATCCGACGTCAAACTGTTTCATGACCTCGACTTTGATTTTCTCAGACATCTCAGGGCGCATACGATGAAACTTCTGCTTTACCAGAGGACAATCTTCTTTAGTTGGCAGACGGTGAACCACGATATCGGAATCCAACCCGGGCATATCTTCATAAGACCAAGCGAAGATCTCCACATAGTCACGTAGCATCTGTATCAACCATTGCTTGACACTAGGTTCCAGATTCGCACCTATCTTGACCTCTTTCTTGTCTTCCTCCGTACCCAAATTTACTGATTCAACCGACTCTTCATGCGGCTGTATGACCCTCTCTGCCTGAAGTAACAGTCTAGCAAGTTCCTCAGGCACTTCACAATCATCCTTACCTTCGTCCTCGGCTTGGTTGATCGGATTTTCAAAGTCATAACTGGCAGTAGCAGAGTCGTTACAAATGGGATCCAGAGTGGATGTGGACCTGTATTATGATATATGAGTGTGTGTAAGACAAATAACTGTTTTATAAAGTGCAAGATAGAAAATAAAAACAAGGAGCGCAAAATTTTCAATGCAATAAAGCGTCCAATGTTTTATTGATGATATATGAAAATGACAAATGATAAGCCCTCACAAACGAAGCCACAATGCCTCGGGCAAGGCACCGGGCCGTAAAGTTTCAAATTATCTATTACAAATCTCAAAAACAAAAGTCTATTACTGTGTAATAAAATAAACAGGCACGAAGTCCTTCACCGTCCAATTGTTCAAGCCACCGTTGGTAGTCAGGTAAATCCAACGGTCGATATCTGACTCTTCATCATCATCTTCAATTGCATTCACTCCTGGATTACTGATGCGCAGAGGAGGTCTTCCAATTCGCGCACGCCGAACAACCCTTTAAGCTTCTGCAGTAAAACCCAAACCAAACTTGTCAGTCTTGTGTGCAAAGTCAGGGAGTTGGCCCCAATTTGCACACCCACCTTTTTCAATAACATCCCTGGCATCCTTGAGGGAAGCCATCTTCATCGGAGGTTTGTCAGCAGCAATTTCAGTCGATGCCAGAGTCTGGGGAACCTCTTCAATGTTCTGACACGGGGTTTCAATAAACTCTCCATCCATATCCACATACCAAAAGGAATTAAGATGACTTACCATGTACTCCCCCTCACCCTGCACCGTAACAATCTTCCCTTTTACTCGATATTTCAACATCTGATGGAGCGTAGAAGTCACTTCCCCAGCCTTATGAATCCAAGGGCGACCCAACAAGAAAGAATAAGATGGTCGAATATCCATCACATAGAACGTAAATGCAAAAGTCTGAGAGCCAACTTTAATAGGGACATCCACAACCCCGTGCACCATCCTTTTGGACCCGTCAAAGGCCCTAACCACAATATTACTTGGCTTCAGAAACAACCCTTCACAATCCAGTCGATCTAATGCTTTCTTGGGTAAAACATTTAATGAGGACCTAGTATCCACCAGCACGTGGGCCAAAGTAGTGCCCCTGCACTCGATCGAGACGTGCAGGGCATCATTATGATTTCTTCCCTTGGCAGTCAGATCTGCATCGGAGAAACCCAACCCGTTGTTAGCGGTCAAACTAGCCACACAGTCTTTGAATTGATCAGTAGAAGTTTCCTGCGGCACATGCGTAGTTTTAAGGAAAGCAATTAAAGCCTTTGCACGGGCTTCCAAGCACAACAATAAGGAAAACATGGAGATCTTCGACAGGGTTTTCCCCAGCTGTTCGACTATGTTGTAGTCGCTTTTCTTGATAATCTTCAAAATTTCCTCTATCTTCTGCTTAGAGGTTTCTAAAATAATCTTCTTAGGCGCCTCCATTCGGGCAGGCCCACCTGTAACTTCTTTTCCCCGAGTGTTAGATAAGTCGGCGACAGGGGTGATGACTTGAGTAAGGATTGGAATAGTAACTAATGTACTGGCAGATGGAAGGGTAACAGGCTTTTGAATAGTCAGAGGGGAAATCTCAGGAGAGAAGAGTCTTCCACTTCTGGTGACCTTGCTAGACTGGACAATATTGCTGATATCAGTATCAACCTCTTCAACCTTCAAGTCTTGTTTAACCCCATGATAATACACATCGGCCCCATAGTGCCACGGGACATCCTTATCTGAAGTGTAGGGGATAGGACCAGGAATAGTAATGATTAATGGAGAAACTCTCGGAACGGATGTAATCCTAATAGGCTTTCTCGAGGAAGCCTTGGAAGGATTGGCGGAAATGGTTATGATGGAAATATCTTCAACAGGAATCAACAGAATCAAATTTTTCTCGAACAAGATCTCTTTGTTATCCATCAGGCGTTGAACACCTGATTTCAGTAAATAGCAACCAGGAGGCAGGATGGAACATAGGTGGCAACCTTTGCCACAACCCGGTAATAAACTGACCAACAATAGATTCTTCTTAACTGTCATTAGAGGAGTAGAAACGTCTTCCACATAGGCCACAAATAAATCAGTGTCATTATCAGAGGCTACAGGACTAGGACCCTTTTCTTCCTCTTGATTTTCCCCTCCTCCAGATGAATGAGACAGATCAGCTTCCTGTCGCAACCTGTTCCCAAATCTGTGACCCATGTTCAGCAGAACCACCTTCTTCTTCTTTTTCTTCTCCTTCAAGATGAGAGTCTTCAAATCCTGTTGTCCTTTGGCCAAGTTAAAGAACATCTCCTAGAATTGAGCATTCTGAGCCTGAAGAGCTTTAATGGCTTGATCGGTAGGTGTTTCAGAAGACATTATGTGCTGAATTAAACAGCGAAGAAGATAAGAAACCTGTAATGGTACCTGTAATGAGGTGCATGGTATTGGAATGCGTATGAAATAATTTCAAAGACTTTGGGAGATTCAAATTTGTAAACCAAAAATAGAACAAACTTTATTAGATTAAACTTGTAACAATGTTTAACAATGCCTTCAAGGCGTTACAAAAGAAATAAACTGAAAAGCAAATCTAAACTAGAAACAATAAAAGACATCATAAATCCCATGGTCGTTTTCCCTTCGTGCTGACATAATCATTGATTTTCCTTTCATTCTCAAGCTGCCTCGTAAGCTTCAAGATCTTCCTTTCCTGCTCATGATACTTCTTCCGATAGGTATCTCTTTCTTCCTTCAACTGGATCCAAGATCTCTTTAATGCCCCAAGATCAGTAGGCATATAGGGATAAAGGACTGTATAAGGAACCCCTTCTTCATTAGTATGCTCCACAATCACTGGTAACACAGCTTCATAAGGCATCCCCAACTTTTAAGCACAAGCTCGAACCCACTGGAGATAAGGTTGCATAGGGAGGGAAGTCTTTAGTCCTAGCTCGTGAGGGCCAGACCTGTTCACCATGCCCCAGGCTCGTATAAACCTTCGGCGATGCTCATTAACATCCCCTTTGTAGTCAAAGACAATATCTGCAAGGAGTAGCTCATGAGGACCGTCTCTCCGAGCACGACCAAACTGTCGTAGAGCCAAGCAAGGACTATAGGTTATTCCCCCTCTAATTCCAAGCAAAGGGAAATTAGGGTATTCCCCACATAGATCAATGATAGCTACCCTTTCCATATCTTTAGAACTCCGAAGAATGTCCGTATGAGCAAGAGACATGATTCTGTAAGCCAAACCTAACCCTTCTTCATTCTATAATACAGACTTGGGGAGGTGCGAAATAAACCACCTCGCCAGCAGTGGCGTGCAGCACATGAGGGTCCCTTTTCTTCGCACAGTACGAGTATAGAGGGCATATAAAATATCACCCAGAAGGGTAGGCACTGGATTACGTGACAAGAAGATCTTGACCGCATTCACATCTATGAAGGAATCTGGATTCGGGAAAAGAACCAAGTTGTAGATGAGGAGAGCCAAGATGTCTTCAAATGCTTGAAAATCCAAGTTATCCCAGAACTATTGAGCTTGATCCATTAGAAACTTAACCAAGAAACCTTTAACCCCGCTCCGTGTCTCCCAATTGGATACTACATCAGCCCTTTTTAGATGTAAGGCTGAAGCAATGTCCTTAGGTCTAGGAACCTCCTCCAAACCTGTGAAGGGTGTCTTCTCGAGGATGGATATACCCAATAAGTCAAAAAACTCCTCCAAAGTAGGGACTAGCTGATAATCCGGGAAGGTGAAACAATGATGCAACGGATCAAAGAATTGGAACAGCACGCTCATTATTTTCTCATCCAACTTTGAAGTGACCAAGCAAAGGAGATGACCATGTCTTCTAACAAATGAAGAGGTATCAGGAACTTTTGAGACTAACTCTCTGAGCTGAGCAGGGATTTGCATGAAGTTAACCCGAATGGTATTTCTGCGTACTGAAGCCATAATCTGCAAAACAGAACAAAGATAAATCCCCTCAGTCATTGAAATGGTTAGTACAATGAAGTGTGCATGCTATGTCATGATGCATGATGTCATGGTAAAACACACAACAGGTATAACAGGTAACAAACATGGTAAAGGCAAACAAGTCACACAATAACCCTTAAGTTTCAGGCTTGCATGGAGTCTAGGTACTACCCTCTTGAAGTTCAGTTCGTTCAACCTGTCCTAATAATAGTAATCGGGTTCTAGAGGTTCTCAATATCACTGACCATCCTCCATCGGTCATGGTTTCAGATCACGCAATCTTTTCTTGCAGCCGGAACTATCTCGAGAGTATGGTCTCAATGAGTTTAGTATCGAGTATCAACCAGTTCTCAGCTCTATACCGAGGTCGGCTATCTCACTATTTCATATGGCCAAGTTGGTCAATTATAGGTTCTAAGGTCAGTTGATGCTTAATGGCCCATATAGCAGCCCCGTATTATCATCGTTCCTCCACGAGGGATACCGGTACCAACCAATGTGCCACATCAACGAAGCTACTGCTTCAACCGTATCGGTCTATGCCATACAGTTCCCTCACAGTTTATTGCGACTTACCTAAAAGGTGTTCCCCAGATCCGGGTTAGGATCTATAGTAACTCCGATACAAAGCCCACAAAAATAAAGCAATCAAATTAAACAATTGAAGCAAATATGATGAACTATTCCTAAGGTATACCCCATTTATTATGTCCCCAACAGAGTCGCCAGTTCTGTGATACGGTGGCCAGAACTGGAACTGTTTTGGATGCTGGTTTTTGTTTTGCGTTTGTGTTTGCAAAATGTCGCGGTAAGAAAGAGTTGCCACCGACTTTTATTTTATCCAACTAGAAAGGAAAAAAAGCACAGAAAAATTCCTTTTTCGAGATTTTGAGTACGGGGGGTAGATTATAGAAAGGGAAGGTATTAGCATCCTTTCTATCCGTAGTTTTCTATGGGCTCTTAGGTACTTTGTCATCATTTTTCAAAATTGCTTGTGTGTGTTTGATTTGAAAAGCTTTTGTTTGACTTCGATTTAACCCTTGCTTCTGTCTTCAAGAGTGTTACAAAGTGTTTTTGAAAACCTTGTTTGAAAAGGAGTGTAAATGTGAAAAAGTTTGGTTGGATTGAGCAAGTACTTAAGAGCATCTACCTACTCGAAAAAAGCATTTTTCTATGTTCGTTTCCTTTAGACTATGTTATCCCATTATTAGTCAGTAGGTAGCATCGTCGTTGGAGTTTTGAGGGTCAATTCAAAAAGGGACATACGATCACTGAAGCAATGTTAGGACGTCTTAGTAGAAACCCTAATGTCTTAAGATCAATATTCGAGGCAACAATTTCGAGGCAACCTTTTCGAGGCAACTTTGATCTTTGAGACAAAAGAGCGACCACTAAAATATCCTATACTCAATGACTGTTTACCGAAGGCAACCGAAGTGAGAGTATACCCTAGGAGTGCGCATGTGTGAGTGATTCAATTTCAAATTATTATCTTTGCACATTTAGGGTTTGCTAACCGTTTTAAAGTTAATCATACATTCTTGTCATGCATCCCTATTATCATACATCTAACAGTTAATAGTTTGCGGAAATTAAAGTGCGGAAAATAAGCTACGCTATTACAAGGCTTCGGGTATTAATTTACATAGCCAAAAACAACCCGTAAAAGAAAATGATAAAAGAAAGTAAAAATCCTAATTAATCTATTACAACTTGTGAGCAATTACTTCAATATGGTAAAAGTAAATAAAGCGCGGTGAATCGAGAACGAGAGAGAGAAATAGGGTTTTGACCCCGTCTAACCTAATCGAAAGAAACAATTATTTTTGTTGTTTTTATTTAAGAAAAAGAATAAGGTTTTTAAATTAAATACAAAACTAATTAGTAATTAAATTAATTAAAGAAAATAATTAAATTTAACCTATTTTTTGTGTTTTTGGTTATTTTTTAAGAAAAAGAAAAATAGAATTTAAGTTAGAAACAAAAATCCTAATTGTTCTAATTAATTTTAATTTATTTACAAAAATAATTAAAATTACACTAAAATTAAATAAACTAATTAAATTAATTTTTGTATAAAAATAACCTAAATCTAATTGAGTGGAAATATTTTTTTTGTGATTTTATTAAAAAAAGAATTAATTTTTTAGGTTAGTAAAAATAATTTAAATGAATAAATAAAGAAAATATAAAGAAAAATAAAGAGAAAGAAGGAAGAAATGGGTCTGGTTGTGAGTAATTGGGGGGTGTGGATAGCACTTTTCTGGGCCCAAAACAAGTGATTCACGTTGACTTGCCCATATTTCCTGTGATGCATTGACCATGGCCTATGATGCTCCTTCATTGATGGCCTTCAGATCTGGCTTCCAGGAGATCCAATGGTTGGATCCTGAGGTCACATGGTAGTCTCTTGGGCTTGTGTGCGTGCCTGAACATTGAAAGAAAAATAACATGAAAGAATGAGGGGACATGAGATTCGAACCCAGGTCTTGAAGCCTTTTCCAGTCACCTGACTACCAACTGCGATGCACGTTCTTTTTGTACATAGAATAATAATAAATGACAATATACAATATATGCAAGTTAGTGGGAAAAAGCGCCAAAATTCAAATGAACTAATAGAACGGTGCCACGCCAGTCATTCCTGATCTCGCTCCGTTGGTAAAAGTCATAAACTTTTACCTACGGACATGTGTCCATCACTACAACCCTGGCTTATTCCAAAACCTCCCATGGGCATGATAAATGAAGTCTAAGGCCATGGATTGATTCGTCTTGGCCTGCTGAGCATGATGGTGACCTTCTTGAGGGCCAATTTTACCCGTGTGAAAAGATCCCAAATCGAGATCAAGAACCCTAACAATGGCAAATCTTGATACAGTGCATAAAAACGCAATTAAATGTTATAGAGAGCTTGCAAATGTTCTAAGGAACAAGAATATACTATTAAAACATGATAAATATGAAGGAATACCAAGATTCGATTATGAAAAATATGGCAAACCGTGTATCACTTACATTGAGTTTTTGCACTGGAAAATCCTTGTTCTTGATTGGTATAGCTTGTTTGTGATCCTAGGAAACAAATGGGATGGTTAGGGAGCGTTGTAAATGCTTGGAAGTGCAAAATAAGTTTGTCACTTTCTTTCAATTTTTTGATGTTTTTTCTCTCTTTGTGCGCCTTGCAAGCCCTGTGTTTTAGATCTGCAATTGTATTTTATATACTGAGGAATGAATTAGGGTTGAAAAAGTGTTCTCAATCTTCATCCATTATGGCTTTTGATTTTGATTTGATTCACTTGAAGATCCTTCCAAAAATAGGCCAAACTCAATCTTTTTGTGCCCACCTATTCCTTTCACGAATTAATCCAATTGCTAGCTGGATATAGGACCTGAAACATGCACAATATCTTGAGGTTTCAATGATTTGGATTTTTCATGATTTGTTTTGATTTAAATTGATTTAATTCATGTAAAAATCAAAATAAATAATAAAAATAAGATAAAAACAAGTGGAAAGAGCTAGGGCTCATGGACCATGCTACCAACTCAGAACAAATGCAAAATATTAGGCCCATTTAGTAAAAATTGCAATTTGAGGCATAGTTGACTTTTGACAATTTTGCAAAAAGGGTCGACTTCACCAATGCATAACTACCTCAATTTTGACTCTTTGAATGTGATCTTGGACTTTTTAGAAAGCTTGATATGTCCTATAAGCAACCCTTTTGATCTCATCTAAATTTGGTATTCCATGTTCATGTATGAAGCTTTGACAAAAAAGGTGTTTTTGTTGACTTTTCAAAATGACCTATAATGTCCAAATTCATAACTTCTTGTGAGTGAATATTTTGAACTTGGGAGATGAAGATGGATTGTAGAGAATTTCATCCTCTTAAAAATGAGCTTTGGATGGGTCATTTATCATAAAGTATGAGAATGTTATGCTTGGTCAAAGTTGAGTTGACTTTTCCTGTAAAACCCTAATTTAGCAACTTTTGGGTTTTGTTGAATTGTGAGCAATCCTTGATGAATTATGATCAACCCTTGATCAAGTGATGAATAATACTTCAAAATGAGGATGTTGACCAAAAATCTTGAAGTTTGACTGTATATAGGCCTCAGTTGACTTTTTCCCTAACACAGTCAATCTTCAGGCCTTTGAGCAATTGACTGAGCAAACTTTCTCTGTAGGGCTTGAAACTCTACATGGATAATCTTGAGAACATATTAGGACATTGGTGAGCATTTGGGATCCCTTGGACTCAAGTATCTTGAAGCAATATGAAACCCTAATTTGAGGTAGACTGCCTTAGGAGAGAGCTTGTCTGGTCAACCCTTGGACTTCTTTGAGCAACTTGAGGATCTTTCTTGAAATGTTTTGAGAAATATGGGAGGGAAAATTTTGGGGTACAACACAGGGCTTGATTCGGATCATGCCTGGGATTTTTCTCAGTTTGCGTTGATCAGAGGGTTGGCGTAATACTTCCCGTGTGTGGTCCAAACTATTTGTGTTGACTCAAAAAGGCTATGCGTCGACTCAATTGCAATCTTGTTCAATTGAAACTTTAAAGCAACATAACTTTTGCATCGAGTGTCCGTTTCGCGCTTGGTTCAAATTGTTGGAAAGCTTGAAAATTATACAATATCCACGACATGAAAAGGAAACCAAAACAACAAAAATTACACGACAAATTCCCCGATCTTAGCACGATTGACTTATGAATTCATGATCTGATTTCATGAGTTTCGACGCATTTTTATCGAATCAAAAACCAAATTCACATCAATTATGCTATGACCATAGCGTAAGAAAATTTGTACACAAAGAAAAATCAATTGAATCACGCGGTAAGATCAAGGCACAATTGCTCAAGCATTTTCTTAAACACATAATTCCGAAATTCAACCCATGATTTTTGCACAATCAGAGATCCAAATTATACCACACATGATCAATCAAGAATCATCAATTAAGCTTGAAACAACTTCAACATTTTGTTTTCTCAAATAAGAAATTTCATGAAAATCAATAATTGAATAAGCACTTATTTAATCATCCAATTCTGGATTTGCACATCATGATTCAAGATCAATTCACATTTTCATAATCGAAATCACTTCCACAATTCAAATTAGATCAAAGTTCAATTCATTGATCCACAAAAGGGCTTATTTAAGAATCACTTATTTGAAAAGTTCTTAAATCAAGAAAAGCTTACCGTAGAATTGAAAAGGAAGCTTAGGTATAGAGATCGCAACAATCAAATTCGAGATCGGAGAAGAATTGAGCTTCTTTGAATTTTTGGATCTTGAAGAAGTTGTTGGAAAGATTGTTGGTGTTCTTAATAAAAATGAGAGAAAGTTTCTCTTTGATCCTTGAGCAAGATGAGGGAAATGCGCTGTGCCCTTTGAAAATTGGGTGAATAAGAATATATAGTGTGCCCCTTTTCTTTGAATGAATAAGCCTCCAAAAAACACAAGAAAATGTGCAAATTTTCAGTTCATCAGAGTCTGACACCTTAAGGTCAAATTCGTAGGTCTCTCGGCCCGAATTCCGAAGTTGAAATGTGAAACCAAAATGTAGCAAACATTGAGAACAACATCGTGTCTGAATATGGACTGAATCGGATTAACAACGATATATTTATGATTTTTTAAAGTTTTATCTCAGATGAAAATATTTCTTGGTTCACGATTTCCAAATGCGCCGTGCGCGTTTTGGACCAAAAACGAAGGCCTTCGGGATACCGTTCAAATTGGAAAGCCAAAAGAAATATTTAGCAAACTCAATTTATGAACCAATTCCATCGTAACCAGCTTAATACGATAATTATCGACCGAGTTATTATTTTCTGAAGATGAAGCAAGTGAACATTTGTCACAATTTTCTTGTGCGAACATATTTGATAAATTCATTTATTCGAAGACTCTCTGAGTAGAAATGGCTTCCAACCAAGATACAAAATGTAGATGACATTAATACGGAATTTTCGCCTTCAAAATGATAAATGGTTTTCGCGTTATAAATTTTTTAGTGTGCGAAAACCGCACCTTCAGCACTTTTTCACAATATTTTCACTTGTACATTTTCAGAAGATCCACTTATTCGGAGACTTTGCTTTGAGAATTAGCTTTTGGTCCAAACAAATAAAATCGAAGAGAGCATCGAGACAGTTTCAAAACCTCAAGAAGCAACCCAAAACACCATTCCAAGCTGGAGATGCGAATTTTCAAACTTAGATCAGTCAAAACACTGCTTCTAATTCACACTATTTTAAATTCACCGAAAACACCCAAATCTTCTACAACTCAAACATGCGTTGAAAAATTATGAGAGCTTTGTCGTTTTGATCAAATACCTTCACCCCATGAACATGGAACCACTGATATGCATCCATGTGTATATGCAAACAGAGTATAATCCAATGGAAGTTAAAACAAAGAGGGCAAAGTTTGGGGTGCAACACTCATGTCTGATTGAGAATGAACAGTGAATAATCAGTCAAACTCTATGCATCAATTAAGATACATGAGTGACATACAAAAACAATGAACAAATAGAAAAACTCTCAAACCCTAAGACTCTTGAATAACAAAGTTCCCCTTATTTTTCACAAGTTCCAAGTTGTATTAGGTTTAGGTTTTTCCTTTTAAACTCCTCAGCTACCCACAAGCTTCAGATTCTCCATCCAATTTGTTGTAGATCCCCAAACTGATGTCTGCATATATTATATGGAAAAATCCCCTTGAATTATGGGACAAAAACATCACAAGTTTCCTAAATTGTATCAACATCTAATTTTAGAAACTAATGCACAGTTGGAGATAAAATCACTTGTTCTAAATATAACCTTCTTGGACTGAATAAATATGTGAGATATATCCATAGAGAATATCATATAATCAAATTAGAACCTTCACCAAGCAACATCAGCTCCTTCTATGATAAGTGGTCAAGATATCATAACACCTTGCTCAACATCTGGCTGTGATACATTGTTTTACCAATATTATTTCCAATCTCAAAATTACAAACCTAATAATCTCCCCATTTGTCAAATTTTGGCTAAAACAACCGTTCCACAATAAACATGAAGATAAGGAATAAAACCATAAAATAAAACATAAAATACAAGCTACATGAAATATATGCAAACTTTGTAAAAAGTGCTAACAAAAAAGATCAGAGATAAATGTAGCTACATAGAGACCCGGCCTCACACATAGAACACCAGAGAGAAATTTCCTTCAAACTCCATAGTTCTCCAAAGATCAGGTGTCATGACATATGGTTAAACATCACATTAACACAAGAAGAACAACTCCAACACAACACAATAACTCAACACCAAAGCACCATATTCAACAACTTCAGACAGGACCATTACTCCTCCTATTACACATAATACATACTCCTCCTAAAGGGAAATCCAAATGAAAACATGAACTGTTCAAGTTCAAAAATCAGAGGCATATGCAGTGAAACAAAAAATAAGCCTCGCAAAAACTAAGAGAAAACCAAGTTCTCCATAAAAATTTCAAGCAAGATGTCTTGACATTTGGGATGACATCATGCACACACACATAATCAGTAGCAGCCGAAGCTTAAACAATTCCCCTAAGCACCAGATCAAGCATGATAGAAAACCATGCTCCCCATAAACAATTGCATACATAGCAAGAAACACAAAGACTACTCTCCCTAAGCAGTAGTACAATCCTAATCAAATGTCAAGACATTTGAACTAACATCAAGACATCAATACACCAAGCTAACACACTAAAATTTGCCCCTCCCTTTTAGCAAAAAATTGACAAAAAATAAAGTAAATACACACTACAAATGGAAGCACACAATTATTGGAAACACAAATAGCAAGTGGAAACACAAAAAAATATGATGGAAACACACATAGTAGATCATCTTCAGGTGATATTCCACTTTTTACCCCTATCAAAAGTCCTTTTGCACTCCTTGTTGTTGTCACGTGTTTTAGGAGTGTTGACACTGAACTCCCTCGCCACAACCTTAGAACATGTCTTTGTCAAACCAACTTTTAGTTCTTGCAGAGATCTTTTGTTCCATCCTTTGACGTGTTTAACAATAGCATTTTGTTTAGGAATATCATGCATCAAAAAAATAGAGGAAAGATGAATTATTTGTTGTATTCCTCCATGCCTTTAATTGCTATAACTCCTCAGTAGTGCAAGTTCCTAGCTCACTCCTTATGTTCTCAAAATTATTTGCATGTAAAACTTTAGTAAACGTAATAATAAGGTGTTTCTCAACCTTGCCTTCAACAAGATTCTTATTAAGGTGATTATAAATGTCAAAGTTATTATTTTAGCTATGTTGAATAAGATATTTTATATCACTTATATATTCATAATATAATGTCATGACATCCAGTTTGACATTATAAACCTTCAACATTTGTTTCATCCACATTAATTTAGAGCAACTATTTTTTGTTCCACCATATTCAGCTTCAGGAGTAACCAAAGAGGCACATATTTGTTCTTAGTTAACCAGAAAACTAGATTGTTTCTTAAGGAGGAACATCCATCAGAAGTACCTTTTCTGTCATCAACACTACTATACCAATTTTCCTTACACAATTCTTCCAGCATGAAATTTTTCAGTGAGAATATAACACACCATAAAAACTTATTCCAATGATACATTTAAAGATTTTATTCTCTTGAATATTAGAACTCATCTTAAGTTCAAGTTTAGAGACAAAACATAAATTTGATATCTCCTCATTGGATCCAGTGGTGTCCACTTTATTAAGGTGTCCTATAATGAGTCCCTTGGAATGTTTCTTCTGAATTATACTAAAGAGATCTTTGTTGATTTAAGGACTATCTGGTTTAATACTTGTGAATTTAAAAATTACATCTCTTCCAACCAACCAGCCTGCACAGGAGATTTTCTAACATCAAATTTGACACCAATCCCCATTTCAGTAATTGAATCATCAATCACCATACTTATGGATTCCATTATAACTCTAAATTTTGGGTTAAAACCTCTATAAGTTATGTTGTTTGAAGAGTAACATAAAAATATTATTTCATCCCTTATGGGATCCATCTTAAGATTTTGTTCTTTGTCAGTCAAGATATAGCATTTACTTTAAAAGACATGAAAGTATTTTACTGTAGGCTTTCTTACTTTCCATAACTCATAGAGAGTAGCTTAAGTGCTTCCCTTAAAAGTGACCCTATTATGAATATAGCATGTAGTATTCATAGCTTCAGCCCAAAAATGATATGGCAAATGGTTAACATGAAACACAACTATGGCTGATTCTTGTATAGCCCTAATCATTTTCTCAATAATTCCATTTTGTTTGGAAGTTATGGGAAAAGAAAATTCATAACTTATACCTTCAGAAGCACAAAATTAAGAGAATTTTGCATTCTCAAACTCCTTCTCATGGTCACTTATAATCTTGACAATCACATTATTCTTCTCCTTTTGAATACTTTGACACTGATCTTTAAAGACTTCAAAGGAGTCTAATTTTTCTATAAGAAAGTTTACCCATGTAAACCCTGAAAAATTATCAATAACCACATAAACATATCTCTTTCTACCCAATATTTTTACATGTATTGTTCCTACTAAATCCATATGAAGAAGTTCCAACACTTTGGAAGTAGCCTAATGCTGCAACTCTGAATTTGACATTTTGGTTTTCTTCCTAACCTCATACTCACCATAGACTTTACCCTCTTTAACCTTGAGTTCTGGAATTTCTCTAATAGATTCTTCACATATGATTTCCTTCATTCCTTGAGATGAAGGTGTCCACGCTTCTATTGTCATTGCTTCACATATCATCCTTGGTCATTAGACATGTGGAAGAATATGTAATTACTTGAGGTTCCCACATATAACATTTATCTTTAGACCTTATTCCCTTTATTAGAATAACATCTTTCTCATCTTTGACCAAACATTATGACTTTGGAAAGTTGACTAACAATCCTTGCTCACTCATTTGAGTAATGCTAAGAAGATTAACAGTTACTCATTTCACAAAAAGAACAACTTCTATCCTAGGAGAGCCAACACACACTGATTTTCCTACTCCCTTAATTTCACCTTTAAACCCATTACCAGATCTCACACAATGTGTGGGCTGAGATCTTATATCCACTAATAACTTTTGAACCCATGTCATATGTCTAGAGCATCCACTGTCAAAATACAAGTCTTCGATAGTTGAAGCTCTTAAAGAAGTATGAGCTATAAGGTTAACATTTGTATCTTTAGAATATATTTTTACTCAATTGATTAACCCTTGAATGAGTTGAATGCTTTTGAACTCCATACAATCTGTAACAAAAGGATTTATATGACCATAGTCACCGTAATAATGACATCTCCAAGTTGAGGAATTGGTTTTAGTTGGAGTTTCGTTATGAATTCCAGGATGTTGTAACATGTGGGTGGACATGGTGATCATTTTATTCTTTTTAGAAGGAGTGAGCTTCTCTACAGACATTTTCTGTTATTTATTATCATATTGATAATTAACTCATGTGTCTCTAGGCTCTTACATCGTATCAGTTCCATTTTTCATCCTTCTCAAGTATTGTGTCATGTTGTCAAGCTTTGAATTTAAGAGAGTTACTTTATTTTGTAGATGAGAGATAGTGCATAGAATTTCCCAAACCTTGACTTGTCTATATTGTTGCAAGAAAGGTCATATCATTAGTAAATGCCATTTTAGAATATTTTTGGTTCCTCAAGGCATTTTAAAATGGTTTCCTAACTGTAACACTGGTATCACTCACACGAAAAGACCCAATGAAAATTGGGTATCTACTTATCTTATTTAAATATGTAGGTGGAATGTCTTGTGATTACAGAGAGAAGATGGTTTCTCGATAGTGGACGCTCAAGGCATATGATGAGTGACATGTCCTTATTTTTTGACTTTGAGGCTAAAAAAAAAGGTTTTGTAACCTATGGTGATAATAATAAGGGAGCTATACTTGGCAAAGGTAGTGTAGGTAGTTCCTTCTCTACTACTATCTCTGATGTCCTTTTAGTTTAAGGTCTTAAAAACAATCTTATTAGCATAACCAATTGTGCGACAAAGGATACAAAGTCTCTTATTCAAAAGATTGTTGCATAATTGAAAACAATGATAAGAAAGATAACGTGTTTAAAGGCTTGAGGGTAAATAATGTATACATGCTTGACTTGAATGAAGTATCGTTGACTGGTGCTAAATGTATAGTCTCATTGAGTGAAGACTCTTGTCTTTTGCATAGGCGTTTAACACATGTCAACTTTGACTTGCTAAATAAAGTAGTCTTAAAAGATTTAGTTGTTGGTCTACCAAAATTAAAATTTCTAAAGATCACTTATATGATGCGTGTCAAATAGGGAAGCAAACAAGGACCTCATTGAAATCTAAAAACATTGTTTCTACTTCGAGACCTCTTGAACTTCTTCATATAAACCTTTATGGACCACTTAGAACAAAAAGTTTTGGTGGTAACTACTACGGGTTTGTTATAGTATATGACTACTCTAGATTTTGTTGCATTATCTTCTTAGCAAGAAAAAGTGACACTTTTTCGGCATTTGAAAAGTTTTCAAAGGTCTCTCAAAACAAATTGAACACTAGCATTGTTAATATCCGAAGTGATCACGGAGGTGAATTTGAAAATCACCTCTTTGAAGAATTTTATGAAAAGTACGGTATTGATCATAATTTTTCCTCCCCACGAACTCCATAAAAAAACAGAGTGGTGGAACGTAAAAACCATGTTTTAGAAGAAATCGAAAGAAATATGATCAATGAACATAGTCTTCCTAAATATTTTTGGGCTGATGCCATAAATACGGCATGCTATGTTTTGAATAGGATACTAATACGTCCTATTCTTAACAAAACTCCCTATGAACTTTTAAAGGTAGGAAGCCAAATATTTCATATTTACATGTTTTAGGATGAAAGTGCTTTGTGCTAAATAATGGTAAAGTGAATCTTGGTAAGTTTGACTCATAAGCTGATGAAGATATCTTCCTCTGATACTCTCAGTCGAGTAAATCATATAGAGTATACAATAAAAGGTTACATATTATTGAAGAATCCGTGCATTTTTCCTTTGATGAATCTTATCTAAAATCCGTCGGAAAGGGTATTATTTTTTATGGTGCTGGTGTATCTTCGAAAAGCATACTAAAAGATCCTAAAGAAAGTGACTCCAAACCTGAAATAGTTGAGGAGAAGCTGGATCAAGTAGCTGAGAAAAGAGAGGAAGATAATCCAAATATTGAAAGTGGTTTTCCTTTGTAATGTAAAACCTTTAAGGATCATCCCATCAACAATATCCTAGGAGATATCTCAAAGGGAGTTACTACACGGTCTAAGATAAGTAACTTTTGTTATCATTTTGCTTTTGTCTCTCAAATTGAGCCTAAAAACTCCAAAGACGCCTTACTGTACGAACATTGGTTTTTAGCTATGCAAGAGGAACTAAATTCGATTAAGAGAAATGAGTTTTAAGATCTTGTCCTTCCTCCACGAGACCATCGAGTAATTGGTACTAAATGGGTGTTTAGGAACAAATTAGACGGAAATGGAATAATAACTTGAAACAAGGATTGTCTTATTGCTCAAGGGTATAACAAATAGGAAGGCATCGATTATGAGGAAAGTTATGCTCCGGTTGCCCGACTCGAGGCTATACGCCTTTTGCTTGCCTATGCATGTTCACAAAATTTCAAGTTATTTCAAATGTATGTTAAGAGTATTTTTCTCAATGGCTACATTAATGAAGAGGTATATGTATCTCAACCTCCCAACTTTGAAAATTTTGAGTATCCTAACTATGTTTACAAACTTAAACATTCTTTGTACCGTCTTAAACAAGCCCTTAGGGATTGGTACGAATATCTCAGCAAATTCTTACTAGATCAAGGATTCTCAAGAGGGAAGGTTGATACAACCCTTTTTATTAAGCGTCAAGGGAAAAAAATTTATTTTAGTTCAAGTTTATGTAGGTGACATCATATTTGGATCTACTAACATGTCTTTGGTCAAGCAACTCTCTAAGCTAATGTAGGGAGAGTTTGAAATGAGTATGATGGGGAAGTTAAACTACTTCCTAGGTCTTCAGATCAAGCAACTAAATGAAGGGAATTATATAAGCCAAACAAAGTATTGCAATGACCTACTCAAGCACTTCGATATGGCTAACTTCAAGGTAATTGACACTCCCATGCCTACTACGGTAAATTTGCACCAAGATGAAAATGGTAAGCCCGTCGATGTAAAAAGGTATAGAGGTATAATTGGTTCCCTTCTCTATCTTACTGCATCCCGTTTGGATATCATGTTTACGGTTTGCATGTGTGTGAGATTTCAATCATGTCCCAAGGAATCACATTTAAAAAATCCGTAAAGCACATATTTAGGTATCTTTGTGGTACATCAAAGTATGGACTTTGGTTCTCCAAGGATAGTGATTATTTGTTGGTTGGCTATTCCAACTCCAATTTTTCTAGTTGCAAATCGGATAGGAAGAGCACTAGTGAAACTTGTTATTTATTTTAAAATTCCTTAGTAAGTTGGCATAGCAAAAAGCAAGTTTCTGTTGCCTTGTCAACTGCTGAGGCAGAATATGTTGCGGCCGACACAAATTTTGTGGCTCAAACAATAATTGTTTGACTTCAATGTTAAACTTGAATTGATTCCTATTTTATGTGACAATACAAGTTCCATAAATCTAACCAAGATTCTAGTTTTGCATTCACACATAAAACATATTGAAATTAGGCATCATTTCCTTATGGATCATGTAGAAAAAGGTGATGTCTTATTCGAGCACATTGATAGCAAAAATTAACTTGCCGATATTTTTATAAAACCACTCACGAGTGAACCTTTCTTCCACATCTGTAGGGAACTTGGTGTTCTCGATATCTCGGATGGGTTGCAACTTGGCTAAGTTGCATACTCTCTATTTTATGATTTTATATTCCTTCATAATACACTATATCTATGTGAGGGCATTCGTCTTCAATCGTCCATGAAGGTAATATTGCTCCTATCTATTTTATTACTCTTGATCATGTGTAAATGAAATAATTGATCTTTAATATGTATTTTTCATCCTTGACCTAACTAAAATATGTGTAGGATTTCTATTTATTGTATGAATGACATTAATTAACATGAAAATTCAAAAAAATTAAAAGTTGGACTTTGTATGTCGACTTGTGAGTTAAAGTCGTCGGCACATACTGAAGCACTCCTTGTTCTTAATTTGGTTCTTTGTAGTGCAAGTTGTAACTTTCTTTGCGTTATGTGTCATTTTTATCTTATTAGCTATGTTATCTCATTAAGAACTTACTTTGTGTTCGTTTTCTTTATTTGAACTCATTTGGTTTGCTATGATCCTCATGTGCTTAATTAATTATTTCAATATTATATGTTTTGCACTAGCTTCATTTTATGTGAATGGTTGTTGGTGTCTTAGGTTGCAAAGTAAATGACGGTTATGTGATTTAATATATTGTTGTTACTCTTGACCTTCTGTTTTTCTCTTTTTAATGTTGTCAAAGGGGGAGAAGAGAACTTAGAAGGAATATACTAAGCTAGACATTGCAGATCGTTGTTCTATGGAATGCATAAATTCAGTCGGAGAATATTCGGTTAAGGTTCTCGATGAATTGAGCAGAAAATTTTCTAAGGTTTTGCCATCATAAAAAAGGGGGGGTATGTGAGGGCAAGGTCCCTTCTATAATTGTTTTAATGATGTCAAAAATTCAATTGCTTGCTCTTAATATGGGTTAGTTCTATGGGAAAACTTGCTAGTGGAATGGTTGGAATGAAGATCTCTAGAAATATTCATTTTTGGGAGTTTTCTATATGTGCATCAACTCAAGCTAGAGTTAGGTCGACTCATAAATTGAAGAAGATCAATCCATCAAGCTCGCGTCTGCTCGCATCGTCCCTTTTGGCCGACTCACACTGGGAGAAAAATTATTCATGTTTTCTTCCACTCATGTCCTATTGCGGTTGACGCATTGAATCCTCAAAGGTCTTTCTACAACGCTCGGGTGTGCTCAAGTCAAGTGGGACTTCTGCATGAGTCGATCGCTAACTTCTTACACTCGATTTTTTGCTACATTTTTGGTATTGACTATTTGGTAACACATATATATATATATATATATATATATATATATATATATATATATATATATATATATATATATATATATATATATATATATATATATATATATATATATATATATATATATATATATATATATATATATATATATATATATATATATATATATATATATATATATATATATATTGGTTATTATACATCGTTAAGGGTTAACAAGAAAAAGTGAAAGATATACATCAACTTCTCATCATCTTCATCCTCTCATTGCATTTATCAACAATTACACATAACAATTTTTGTTGATTAAAATGTAGAGTTGTGGTGATAACGTTCAAATTGAAGATTGATTTCAGATTTAGGTTGAGAATTGAGTGGGTTTTTTCTTGAATAACACCGTTAGGGTTTTTTCCTTAAGATTCTATTTGGTGCGGGGGTTTTGCACAATTCTTTGCTTCATTGAGTTCAGTCGAGTGAAAGGGTTGAGAAACAGTGGGTTTTCTCAATCAAGTAGCGGTTATCGGATGATTGTGAATGAGGATTTGGGGTCAAATTTCTTGTGATCGGAATCATCCGAGTGAAAGATTTGTAGAATGAAGAGTTCGTACAATCAAGTAGTGGTAACTGGAAATTTGTTCGAAGAGTTCGACATACTTTTATTTGCTTGAACCAAGGGGAGAGAAGGAAATAGTTTCATCATCAACAATTGGTTTGTGTATTGTAAAGACTACTTCTTATCTTGTAACACTTTGCAACTTAATATCATATATCTCAATCCTAGCTTTTAGAATTGGGGGTAGACGTACCCTATGTGAGGACGACAAGGGGAACTACCTTAACAAATCATGTGTTGTTCTTCTTTCCATATCCTTTTACTTTCATTTATTATAACTTGTGTGATATCGATTGTTCAATTCATTTTTCCATGATTGTAGTGATTCATACTTAGTTTACAATTATCATAGAAATCACTTCGATTATTATTAAGGAAGATTCATCACTACAATTAAGTAAAATATAACTTATTGTGTTTGTGCATACCAAGTGTTTGATAAATTGACTAACACACAAATTAGTGATATTTTCAAGTTTTATCTTAAACAATTCATTGGAAGTTGTTAGTACTCATTGAGATTTTTTAAGTGATTTATTAATTAGAGATTTTATTGATTCAATTATTATCATAGGAATTTCATTAGGTTTCGCATATCAAGTCTTTTCAATAACAGATCGTTTACACGATTTTGATTCGGGAAGATTTCACATCTTTTTTAAAACAATTTTAAAAGTGCTATTTTCAAACCAAGGATCTATTCAACCCCCTTCTAGATCTGTCTCATCGTCTAACAAGCCCAATATTAAAAACCAAAAAAATTCTTTTCTTTCTCATAATAAGTAGAAGATCACAAGTAAACATCATGCGAACATTCTTTTGTGAAACTAACTAAATGGGTACCGTTGTGTATAACAAGTGTGAGGGGTGCTAATACCTCCCTGTTGCATAATCACTCTCGAACCCTAATTTAGTTACCTGACCATATCGTCGTTCTTTCGTGGGTTTTAACGATATTTTCCCATTCCTTTGGAACTGAAATTTTGGTATCAGATATGTGACGTCGAATGAGATGTCATGACACAAATATCTGTTTGCAAGTAAGGTGCAGTAAAATCAATTAAAAACACATTAGATTGTTCACCCAGTTCAGTGTACAACAACACCTACTCTGGGGGGCTACCAAGCCAGGGACAAGTTCACTAAATAGTATCAATTCATAGACCCTCAGTAAACAACCAGTTTACGATCTAATCACTTAATCACTAACCAAGCTAAACTTCTACCTAAGCCTCACCTAGGTATGAGGCCATCTTCAAATCCCTTCAATCACTTATAGTGAAGAAATTAACAAAATTAATAAGTTTGAAACACTTCAATCATTCAATGCTTAAAAGCTTATGAATTATACACAATTAACAACCCAAATAACTACTCAAGTATTTAAACTAATACTTAGAGTGTATTACAAATAAAAAGCCTAGACTTCTAATCAGAAAGAAAGTATTGTTCTTCAAAAGTTGCTTGTCTTTGAATAAGGAAGCAAGTCCTTATATATGCGAAGCTTTGGGCTTTGGCTTAAACATAAATATTCAAATCTTTTGAATATTTCCACAAAAACAGGCCAAGAAAAAATTATGCAATTTGAAAAATATTCATCCATATTTTTCGCAGCCTGTAGATCACAAGACTTAACTGATTTTGGGATGAGATCAATTCAGTAGGAAGATGCCAAGACATCTTCTTTGACATCATTCAAAATAGTTTTGCTCCAGATGATAAGACATTTAGAAAAACATTAACAAGTCATTGTTTTACCATAATTGCATCCAACAAACACTTACAAACTCTACCTTTGGCAAATTTTGGCTAAAACATTGTTAAAGCATATTATCAAAGCAGCAACATAATTATCAGAGCATTATTAGGGCAGCAACAAAAGTAAGGCAATCAAGACATACATTTAGTTAGCAGTTAGCTGTTAGCACAGGAAGATGTCAAAAGATCTTCAAGGACCTGAGGCTCCCCCTCAAGTATTGAGATCCATCTCAATCAATGGGCAGTGGTCATTCAGTTTGTGGTTAGTCAGTCACTCACTTTCTCTCCCCCTTTTTAGTCATAATATGCCAAAGAAAAGACGCAATCAAAGGAATATCAGTATTAGGGTACAGACCATAAAATCCAAATGTCAAGCACGTGCAAGTTCCAAAAAAAAGGAAACAAAGTGTTCAGAGAAACACCAGGTAGTCTAACTGTCATCCAGACCAGTTGACTTGGTTGAACAAAAACTTCTTTCCATACTAGAGTATTCACCTTTAGAGCTCATTGCATCATCAAGGTTGCTATCCTTTTGTAGGTCCTTGATCATCTTTTCAAAGATTGCTTCCTAGTTGAGCTCACTCTGATCACATCATCTAATTCCTTGCAGACTTCCCTTAGTTCATTGATCATTTCATCCTTAGTGGAGGCCTTTTCAGTAGGAGCAGATGTTAAAACAATATCTGGGACATGTTTTCCTGAAAAGAGCTTAAAATGGAGGGTCAAGGCAGACTCCCTCTTGCACACAACATCATTTCCACTTAGGATTCCAGGATGCTAATTTAGGATAGTTCCATAGAGGAGGGAAGGAAAAGAAATTGTCATCTTAATGGAACAAGTTCCTGCATGTTTGATGGTCTGATCAAAGATATAAGTCCCATAATCAAAAAGTTTTTGGTTTCCAATAGCATAAATGAACTTTACTAAACCAATGGAGATGGTTGAAGTGTGATTAGTGGGAACCCAATTTACAACTCTAATCCTATGTAAAATTTCATATTTTACACTCTGTTTGTGACAGGAAGTTTATTTTTCATTGGACACTCACTTACTTGATTAGTAGTAATGGTTCTACACACTTGATTGTCTGTTACTTCCAGCTCACAACATACATCTTTAGACCTATCTATAAATTTGTTTATAATGGCAGGAGAAAATTCTACACACTTTCCTCTAACAAAATCCTTTATATATTCCTTACTCTTATGGTCAGCACAGTCAACCGGAATAGTAACAATGAACTCCTTAAAAAGAGTTTCATAGCAATTTACAAACCTGGTAACTGTTTTCATCAGTCCAACATAGGAGATCAACTCCATGATTTCCTTACATTCCAAGGCACCATCTCCTAGTTCTCTCTCCAAGGAAATCCTTCTTTAATACACATACTTACACTTCTCAGCATTCCAAAGAGTGAAAGGAGATGTTTTCATGTGGGGCATCAGGAACCCTAACCGACAATTTCTTATTTGAAGACTTTTTGATAAGAGAGATGTCCTGGACATCTTGCTCGACATCATACTCAGAGTCAGTCTCTTTAATCAGAATAACTTTCTTCTTACTCTTGCTCCTTTTTACAGCATCCTCATCATCATCAGTAGAGGTAACAAGTGTAGCTTTTCTATTTCTAGAAGGAAGGACCACTTTACTTCATGCTTTTGGGGGTCCATACATGGTTTTCTTCTTGATTGCTTTGGGAGGAGATGTGATACTTGCATCTTTCACTCTCCTAGACTTTAGCCTTCTAGCAATACCAGGTACACCATTAGTGATGAGCTCATTGTCAGAGAGCTCTTCAATATTGACTACATTCACAGCATTGTGACATTCTCCATCCTTGGAGGCAGCAACATCTTCTTTAGAAGGAGAGTTTTCTTCAACATTTTGTTCAACATTTTCCTCAACATCTTGATCAACATTTTCTTCTTCCACATATTTTAAGGAAGAGGTAGTAAGCTTCTCAAGTTTGCTATCAGCAACACCATTCTTGGATGATTCAACATCATCATTTTTAGGATTACTTCCTTTGTCAGCAGGAGGAGGCATGCGAGCAGGTGGAGTAGAAATCCAAGGCACAACAAATCCTTTATTTAATACACTATCCACAAGCCATCTAATGCTTCTATCAACATTGACAATTTATTCTCCAGTTCTATTGTCAGTAGAAGTAGAAGAGTTACCTTTATCATCTTTAGATTTCTTAGCTAGTGATGATCTAGGTTTCTTGACCTTTTTATCAAGCGGAGGGATCCTTGATAGAGGAGTAACATCTAGTACTATGTCAAGAGAAAGATTTCCATTTGCAGATTTTGAGGAAGATGATGTGTGATTTTGAGACATGTTTGAAAAATTTATAGCAAGGAGATGAGGAATGGCAAGGGTTCTTCTTCTTTTTAGGAGAATGAAGAGTTTGTGAAAGTAGAGAGGATAAATGTAGTAACGTGTGGGAAACAATTTGAGGCAGTCTTGTAATGATTGTTTTCTAAAAAATTTTTGTTGGAAACACAAATAACATAATATCACTTTAATGATATTCCCACACACTTTTAATTGCTACAACCCCTCATATAAACATATCCCTAATTTCCCCCTTAAGTTCTCAAATTCATTAGCATTCAAAGCTTTTGTAAGATGTCAGCCAGTTGTAATTCAGTGGATACATGTTCTAAGGAAACAATCTTTTCTTCAACAAGCTCTCTTATGAAGTGATGGAGGATGTCAATATGCTTGGTCCTGCTGTGTTGAATGGGGTTCTTTTATATGTTTATGGCACTTAAATTGTCACAGAATAATGTCATGAAATCTTGTTTCACATTATATTTTGATAACATTTGTTTCATCCAAACCAATTGAGAACAACTGCTTCCTGCAGCAATGTACTCAGCCTCAGCAGTGGATAGAGATACATAATTTTGCTTCTTAATGAACCAAGATATGAGATTATTTCCAAGAAAGAAGCATCCTCCTGATGTACTCTTTCTATCATCAGCACTTCCGGCACAATTAACATCACAAAAACCAGTTAAGGCAAAATTTGATCCATGAGAGTACAACATACCATAATTTCTTGTCCCATTCACATATTAAAGAATCCTCTTCACATGGTTGGCATGGCTAACTTTGGGATCAGCTTTATATCTTGCACACGCCCCTACAGCAAAGGCGATGTCTGGTCTACTATCTATGAGATATAGAAGGCTGCCTATCATGCTTCTGTAGAGACTTTGATCTACATTTACTCCTTTTTCATCTTTAGTCAGCTTCAGATGTATGGGAGCAGGGGTTCGTTTGTGACTGACATTCTCCATCCCAAACTTCTTCACTATATTCTTGGCATACTTGCTCTGAGATAAAAATATGGAGTCATCCATTTGTTTAACTTGCAAACCAAGAAAATAGGTTAGTTCTCCAACAAGACTCATTTCAAATTCATACTGCATTTGCTTGACAAAATTTTCCACCATCTCCTTTGACATCCCTCCAAATACAATATCATCAACATAGATTTTAGCAATCATAATCTTCCCTTCTTCTTCTTTGACAAAGAGGGTTTTGTCTATGCCGCCTTTCCCTATATCCATTATCCCCAAGGAATTTTGTCAGTATTTTATACCAAGCTCTTGGTGCTTGCTTCAATCCATACATAGATTTCTTCATTTTATAAACATGTTTAGGAAAACTTGGATCAACAAATTATTTTTGTTGTTCAACAAAAACTTCTTCATTCAGGTACCCATTCAAGAAGGCACTTTTTACATCCATTTGAAACAATTTAAATTTCAAAATTCATGAAACTCCCAACAGTAGTCTGATTGATTCAAGTTTAGCCACAGGAGCAAAGGTTTCATCAAATTCCACTCCTTCAATATAAGTGTATCCTTTAGCAACTAACCTTGCCTTATTTCTAGTAACCACCCCTTTTTCATCAGATTTATTCTTGTATACCCATTTAGTGCCAATCACATTTGTCCCTTCAGGTCTTCGAACTAGATCCCAAACTTCATTTCTACTGAATTGTTCCAGCTCCTCTTGCATAGCATTAATCCAGAACTCTTCAGTTAGGGCCTCTTTGACATTTTTGGGCTCAATTTTTTATACAAAGTAAGAGTTAGAAATATCTTCTCTTAATCTAGTAGTAACTCCCTTGTTTGGATCTCCTATGATTAGCTGCTTAGGATCATCTTTCTGAGTTCTGATTGAAGGTTCTTTATTGAGCAGACTAGGCTGGGGATCTTCTTGAGGAGGATTAGAATAAATACTTATGTCATTTTATTCAGCTGGACTATCAGGCAAAGATGTTCCAACATCTTCTGAGACATCTTCTTCAACATTCCATCCTCTATCATCAATAGTAACATTTATTGACTCTATCATAACTTTGGTTCTAGAGTTAAAAACTCTGTATGCTCTACTGTTTGTAGAGTAGCCCAAGAATATTCCTTCATCACTCTTGGGGTCCATCTTCTTCCTTTTTCCGCGATCAACTAAGATGTAAAATTTACTTCCAAATACATGAAAGTATCTTACAGTTGGTTTTCTTCCCCTCCGTATTTTATACAAAGTAGATGAAGTGCCTTTCCTTAGAGTGACTTTGTTATGAATATAGCATGCAATATTCATAGCTTCAGCCCAAAAATGGTAGGGTAGCTTCTTATCATGAATCATGGCTCTGGTAGATTATTAGAGAGTCCTATTCTTGCGTTCTAAAATCCCATTCTGTTGAGGAGTAATGGGAGAAGAGAATTCATGGTTAATTCCTTCAGAAGAGAAAAACTCAGCAAATTTGTTGTTCTCAAATTCCTTTCCATGATCACTTCTTATTCTTATGACATGGCTTTCCTTTTCCATTTGAAGTTTTTTACAAAGATCTTTGAATACTTCAAAAGTTTCTGATTTTTCTCTAATAAAGTTTATCCATGTGTATCTAGAAAAGTCATCCACAATAACACAAACACACTTCTTACCACCAAGACTTTCAACCTGCATAGGTCCCATCAAGTCCATTTGAAGAAGTTCCAAAACTTTTGATATAGTAAGATTTTGAATCTTCTGATGTGACATCTTAGCCTGCTTTCCAATTTGACAGTCACCACATACCCTTCCTTCTTCTATCTTGAGCTTAGGAATCCCTCTCACTGCTTCTTCATAAATAATTCTCTCCATGCCTCTCAGATAAAAGTGCTCCAATTTTTGATTCCATAGTTTAACTTCATTCTCTTTGGCTAAACCACATGTTGAGGAGAGGTTTAACTCTTGAGGAACACATATATAAAAATTGTCTTTAGATATGATTCCTTTCATGACAACTTCATTTTTTTCATTGCACACAAGACATTCTTCCTTGGAGAAGTTAACTTGGAATCCTTGATCACATAGTTGGCTTATACTTATCAGGTTAGTTGTTAACCCTTTTACAAGTTATAAATTATCAAGCTTAGGAACTCCTAAAGAGTCAAGATTACCAACACCTTTTATTTCTCCTTTTGCTCCATCAACAAAAGTTACATAACTGGTGGAATAATATTTGACATCCACCAACAGATTCTTGACACATATCATGTGTCTAGAATAGCCACTATCAAGTACCAGTCATCTTTGGTTGATACTCTGAGAGAGGTGTGAGCAATGAGACTTCTAACATTGGACATGGGAACCCACTGTTTCTTCTTTTTTCTATTTTGGGGAATCTTATCAGTTTTGGGAAGAGGAGTATTTTTAGGATACCCATATAGCTTGAAACAGAAGGGCCTTATATGTCCAAGTATTCCATAGTGATGACATTTCCAGGGCTTTGGATTTTCCCTAGTGTGATTAATATTTTTCTTCTCGTGAGGTTTGCCATGTTGTCCTTTCTTCACATGAGTTTTCCCAAGATAACCTTTCTTGTCATGATGTTTACCCACATGTTGAGACATCTGATTCGACATCTTTGGTTTAGCTTTGGCATGTGTGGATACAGATGCAGGCTGTTCTGAGTTGGGTTCCTTTTTCTCATTGAAGCCTAAACTACTCTTATCTCTTATCACTCTTCCTGCTTGGAGAATTTCATCTAATGTGTCAGACCCATTATTCAGCATCTTGAGAGATTTGAACATTCTATCAAGATTTGAATTTAGAGAGAACACTTCACTTTCCAGATCAGAAATAGTTTTAATATGCTCTTCCCTTTCATCCTTTAGCTGAGTTATAAGGTCTTTCTGTTTTCCCCTTCCAGACATACTTCTGCACTTCTGAGACACAATTCTTTGTATGAAGCAGCTAACTCATCAAAGGTTAGTTCCCTATCACTATACTCTTCATCAGATACATATTTACCTGTCAATGCTTTCACATATTTGGCAGATCTTCAAGATCACCTCTGAGTCCTCTTCAGACCAAGTAACATAAAGATTCTTCTTCTGTTTCTTTCGATATGTAGGATATTCAGCTCTAATGTAACCAAAGACTTCACATTTTTGACATTGTATTCCCTTCCCTTGAGAAGATTTTTCTTAAGCCCTTTTCCTTCCCACCTCATTTGACTTATAGATGTTAGATGGGATGTTCTTGACATTTTACCTTTGGTTCCTGTCCATTCTTTTTATCACTTTATTAAATTGTCTTCCAAGCATAGCTAGGGAATTTGATATTCCACCATCTGTATCTAGATCACAGTCCTCTTCTTCATCTTCATTATTAGATACAAAGGCTATGCTTTTGTTTTTCTTCTCAGATCTTTCATTTATGCTTAATTTAAATGTTAGAAGGGATCTAACAAGTTCACCCACTTTCATTTTTTCAATGTCTTGGGCTTCTTCTATAGTAGTTACTTTCATATCAAATCTATTGATAAGAGACCTGAGCATCTTTCTCACCAATTTTTCTTCATATATTTTCTCTCCTAAAGCACCGAAGGCATTAACAATTTCAAGGATGTTCATAGGAAGTCATTTATACTTTCATCAACTTTCATCCTCAAATTCTAAAATTTTGTGGTGAGCAGCTGAAGTCTTGACATCTTAACTTTGGATGTGCCTTCATGAGTAGATCGAAGAATTCCCCATACATCCTTAGCAACTTCACATGTATTCACCAATCTAAAAATATTCTTGTCAATTCCATTGAATATAGCATTCAAGACTTTAGAATTTCCAAGAGAAATTTCATCTTCTTCCTTAGACCAATCTTCTTCAGGTTTTAATTCAGAAGTGGGTTATTCATTTTCTCCCAATTTGACAGGGTGCTTCAATCCTCTTAAAATAGCTTTCCACGGCCTACTGTCTAAGGATTTTAAAAAGGCAAGAATACATGGTTTCCAGTAGTCATAATTGCTTCCATCCATAATGGGTGGTCTGTTCATAATCCTCCTTCCTTGTCCATAGTACAAAAAATTATCTTCTCTAGATCTCACCCAGATAAAGAGCAGGATGCCTTCTCTGATACCAATTGTAATTCTGGTATCAGATATGTGATGTTGAATGAGATGTCACGACACAAATATCTGTTTGCAAGTAAGGTGTAGTAAAATCAAAAGCAGTAAAAACATAAGAGATTGTTCACCCAATTCAGTGTACAATAACACCTACTCTGGGGGCTACCAAGCCAGGAACAAGTTCACTAAATAGTATCAATTCATAAACCCTCAGTAAACAACCAGTTTACAATCTAATCACTTAATCACTACCCAAGCTAAACTTCTACCTAAGACTCACCTAGGCATGAGGCTATCCTCAAATCCCTTCAATCACCTACAATGAAGAACTTAACAAAATTAATAAGTTTGAAACACTTCAATCATTCAATGCTTAAAAGCTTATGAACGATATACAATTAACAACCCAAATAAAACCTCAAGTATTTTAACTAATACTTAGAGTGTATTACAAATAAAAAGCCTAGACAAATAATCATAAAGAAAGTATTCTTCTTCAAAATTTGCTTGTTTTTGAATAAGGAAGCAAGTCCTTATATATGCGAAGTTTTGGGCTTGGGCTTAAACATAAATATTCAAATATTTTGAATATTTCCACAAAAACATGCGAAGATAAAATTATGAAATTTGAAAAATATTCCTCCATATTTTTCGCAGCATGTAGATCACAAATCCTAAATTATAGAATGCTGGAAATCAGGAAACAAAAGACTTAACTGATTTTGGGCTGAGATCAGTTTAGTAGGCAGATGTCAAGACATCTTCTTTGACATCATTCAAAACAGTTTTGCTCCAAATGTTAAGACATTTAGCAAAATATTAACAAGTCATTATTTTTACCAAAATTGCTTCCAACAAACACTTACAGGAACAAATAAAGTTCAATGGTAACTCTGTTTATATTTCGCGTAGGCGATGCGCTCTAGTATTTTTTTCACCACGACTATACTATATGTAGATGATAACCCTTTCAAAAACAACAATATATGCTTATTGCACGAAATTAAGAGATTTATCTCAAAGAATTTTGAGATGATAGATTTTGGGAATGCATCCTTTGTCTTAGTAATTTAAATACATTGAGTCCGCTCTTAAGGTATTTTAGGATTGTCACAGAGGAGCTATGTTGATACAGTTCTGGATAGATTCTCCATGAAAGATAGAAAACTAGGAGACACATCTATTGCTAGAGGAGACAAGTTTAGTCTTAAACAATGTCCCACTATAGTTCTTGAAAAATAAGAAATGAATAAGGTTCCATATACTTTCGTTGAAAGGAGTTCCTAGATTGAGTCATCTTTGACTCTTAATTAGATGGCGTTACTAATGGGCTTAACAATTTATGTTGCTAACCCCTTGTTATGCCATACACTCCCTTATCTATTTTTTGTTTTATATATTTTTTAATTTTAATTTAAATAATCATTTCTTTTTTTTAGTTAATAAAATTAATTGATTAAGTAATTTAGTTAGTTAATTTTGTTAATTAACTCGAGTATACGATGTGAAATAAGTTTTCAATCAATAATTCTTAATAATTAATTTTAATTACTCTAAATAATTGATTTAATCAACTTTAATTAATTAATTTTGTTAATCATCATCCAATTGTTTAATTATTATGTGCTTCATTCTACTTTCCATGTGATAAATACACCCATATCCCTTGGTTGTAACTTCTCGTACCTTTTTTGTTTTGATTCTCTTAGGTTCGTTAACTTAACTGAATTAAATAACAACTTGACATCTAAAATAAATTTCTTTCAAATAAAAATGCTTGTTCCAATGTCTAGATATTTTCCAATTCAATTTCAATCGAACGCAACGCGAATACTTGATGCAACGTCAAGCATCTTTTTTTGATCATTCAAATCTTTTCATAATCAGCACTTGATCCAACACCATGTTGCTTTCAAATATTTTTCCTAATAAACGAATTGAATGGATGAGCTGGACGTATGTCTTACCTTTTTCTAGATTTTTTGGATTGTAGTCCAATAGCTTGACCATTCGAATAGTCACGATTTAGCTAAGATACAATAACTAAGTGAGTTTATTTCAACTTCACAAACGGTAAACGAGCGAGCTGTACATATGTCCTACCTGTTAGAACATAGTTTGATTCTATAATCCTAGTAAGAGTTTTGATGATAACAAACACAAAGAACAAATATGCACTCTAAAATTATATTATGATTTGTAGAGAAGTTCTGATGGAACAAGACCAGAAGATAAGCTACAAGGTTGTTCTTGTTGTGAGCGTAGATAATTTTCAAAAAGCTCTGATGATAGAAGATCAGATGTTGCGCTAAACGAAAGATGTTTTAACTCTGATTACATAACGCTGGGAAAGTAAGTCTAACGTTGCAAACAAGATCTTATGGTTCTGATCTTCAAAAGCTCTGAAGCAAGAAGCAACACATACCTCAATGTTTTGAAGCGTTAAAAATCATATATTTCCATTTCAAGAGTAACGACTGGAAGGGAACAAGGATCTTTATTTTTGGAAAGCACCTTAATTGTCATTAATCATGTTTCCAAAATATCATTCTTGCTGCACCTATTTAAACAAGACGTGAGGACAAATCATACACGATTTTTCACAACTCTCAACCACGCTGCAATCTTTTTTGTTCCTCATACTTACTATTCTCTCAACTGTGTAAAACATCACATACCATGATACTGTTTTGTAAGAAAGAATAATTGTACACCATCTTATAATTATATTATTTAGTGCAATCCCTTGAGAAAAACCGGGTTGTGGTTATACTCAAGAAGACTTTAGCAGTAGTCAAAGTAGTTTTGTAATCAACATTGATTAGTGGATTAAGACCTTGTTTGAGAGAGGCGAAATCACCTTGACGGGTGGACTGGAGTAGTTTAAGTTCAAACGAACCAGGATAAAAATCATAGTGTTCTTTCCATTTATTTTTAAGATTCCAATTCAACCCCCCCCCCCCCCCCCCTTCTTGTGTTTTTCAATTCTTCAATTAGTATCAGAGCGCCTAGTTCTGAGTTCAAGCACTTAATCGTGTCAGTAAAAGATCCAAGCTAAGAAAAACACTATGGTGGGACCAAGTCAGAACATCAGCAATGACTACCATGATGAGAAAGACAGAATCAACGATAAACCTCCTATCTTTGATGGAGAGAACTTTGATTACTGGAAAGACAGAATTGAAAGCTTCTTTATGGCTCATGATGCTGTCCTCTAGGATATGGTGATTGATGGGTACATACATCTTGTTGATGAAAGTGGTCAGAAGATTGACAGAAAAAGAATGTTAGATTTGTTAAGACATAGTTTAATTATACAACCCTTGATTAGAGTTTTGATGATAACAAATACAAAGAATAAAATATAAAATACAAAGAAAAAATATGCACCTTAAAAATTATTTTTATGTATGCAGAAGTTCTGATCATAACAGCATCAGAAGATAGGCCATAAGTGCTACATGCTGAAGCAATCAAAACATACCCTGAAGATTGATGACCAGAACCTGCGCTTAATAAAAGTAAACTCTGATTCTGAACAAGAACATACCAATCCAAGTCATCAGTATTCTGAAGCGTCATCACCAAAAAAGGAGATCAGATTCTGAAGCGTTACTGATAATTCAAGACAACATCAATTCCAACGGCTTCTTTCAGACAGGATCTTCTCCAAAAGGAAAGTGTGTTAATGACATTAAATATGCTTTATGATCAACGTAATTCCACTGCCTATTTAAACATAGTCAGCTTCCAAAATCAAGAAGATTCACTACATAACCACTCACGCATATTCAAAGCTGCAAGCAATTTCATTTTACTTTTCTAAGCTATAATCCTGTGTAATTTATCACTGTTGTGATAAACAGTTTTTTATTAGAAAACCAACAACACACATATTGTATAATTATATTGAAAAAGTGTCCCTTGAGATTATTTGGACTGTGGTTGTACTCAAGAAGACTTTAACAGTTGTTAAAGTAGCTTTTGTAATCTTGTTGTGATTAGTGGATTAAGACCTCGTTGGAGAGAGGTGAAATCACCTTGACGCGTGGACTGGAGTAGTTTGAGATCAAACGAACCAGGATAAAAATAATGTGTCATTAAGCGTTTAGATTCTTCTCAATTCAACCCCCCCTTCTTGTGTTTCTCACATCTTCAATTGGTACCAGAGTGCCTGGTTCTGAGCTTAAACACTTAACCGTTTCAGTACAAGATCCAAGCTTCAGAAAAACACTATGGTGGGACCAAGCCAAAACATCAACAATGACAACCATGAAGACAAGGACATATTCAGTGGCAAAACTCCAGTCTTTGATGGAGAAAACTTTGACTATCGGAAAGACAGAATTGAGAGTTTCTTTCTGGCCCATGATGCTGATTTGTGGGACATGGTGACTGATGGATACACGCATCCAGTGGATGGACGTGGTTAGAAGATAGACAGGAAAATGATGTCTGATCAGCAAAAGCGTGAATTCTAAAACCACCACAAGGCCATAACAATTCTCCTCAGCGCCATCTCATATTCAAAATATGAGAAAATATCAAATAGAGAAACTGCCAAAAATATGTTTGACTCTCTGAGAATGACGCATGAAGGCAACATTCAAGTCAAAGAAATCAAGGCCCTTGCGCTCATTCATAAGTATGATGCATTCAAGATTGAAGATAATGAATTAATAGAAACTATGTTTTCAAGATTTCAAATTCTTGTTGCTGGACTAAAGGTTCTTGACAAAGGGTACTCTACTGTTGATCACGTTAAGAAGATCATCAGAAGCTTGCCCAAACAATGGAGGCCAATGGTCACAACACTTTAGCTAGCCAAAGATCTCAACAAAATTTCTCTGGAGGAACTTGTTAGCTCCCTCAGAAGTCACGAGATAGAGCTAGAAGAAGATGAGCCTCAAAAGCAAGGTAAGCCATTAGCTTTAAAATCTAACAAAAAATATGACTCTAAGGTTTTGCAGGCTGTGGAAGAAACCTCTGATGGATCCTCATCAGAAGAAGATGAATTGTCTCTCCTCTCCAGAAGGGTGAACCAACTGTGGAAGCAGAGACAAAGGAAGTTCAGAAATCCCAGAAGATCAGAGAATCAAAATGAATCCTCCTCCAGATACAAAAAACCAGAGCCTTCCTCTGGACACACAACATCTTAAGGTTCTTCAGGATATAGAAAGCCAAACAACAAGGACATCATCTGCTATGAGTGTAACGAGAAAGGGCACTACAAAAGTGATTGCCCAAAGCTTTAGAAGGAAAATCCCAAAAAGAAGTTTCTAAAGGAAAAGAAGAAAAGCCTCATGGCTACATGGGATGATTCTGAAACATCTGAAGCTGACTCAGAATCAGATGATAAAAGAGCAAACATAGCTCTCATGGCAAACGTATCAGAAGACAGTGAAGCTTCTGGTTCTGACTCAAAATCAGACACTGAAGAGGTATTCCCTGACTTTACCATAAACTTTACTAAGGCTAAACTCGAAGAAAGTCTAAATGAAATTCTGGAAAGGTATCAGCAAATCAGAGTCAAATTCAAGAACCTGAAAAGGAATCTTGCTTCTAACTCTGAAAAGTCTGAGAGTCTCAGATTGGAGAATTCTAAGTTAAGAGAAAAAATTTTTAAATTATAAAATGATTTGCAAAACTCTCAGAAGGAAACAATCTCTGAAACTCCCAGCAATGATGATGAGACTATCAAAGAGTATGATCACAGCTTTCATAAGTTTCTAGCTAAAAACATAGACAGAAGCAAGATGGCTTCAATGATCTATGGAGTTAGCAGAAATAGCAGAAAAGGGATAGGATATCAAGGTAAGGTAGCCACACAAAAAAATGCCATGGACTTAGTTATAAAATTCACACCACTCAATTCACATTTTATATATGGGCACACACATGACATAAAATACACAAGTAATGATTATTCTGTCAAACCAAAATTCAATCAGAATTTTGGTAAAACTAACAAATCAGGACCCAAGAAAATGTGGGTACCTTAGGATAAAATCATACATGTGGAAGATATATTTAGCAGCAAGGCTAAGACACCAATCATGGTACCTGGACTCTGGCTGCTCGCGACACATGACAGGAAGAAGGCATATGTTCCAAACCCTGGAACTTAATCCTGGAGGCTACGTGGGCTTTGGAGGCAATCAGAGAGGAAAAATCATTGGCTCTGGAACAGTAGGTAATGGAAATTTTCCCTCTATAAGTAATGTTTTATTAGTTGATGGATTCATGCATAACCTGTTATCCATAAGTCAATTAAGTGATAATGGTTATGATATAATCTTCAATCAAAATTCATGCAAATCTGTTAGTCAGAAAGATGGGACTATCCTATTTAATGGAAAGAGGAAAAACAACATTTATAAAATAAAACTTTCTGAACTAAAGAGTCAGAATGTAAAATGTCTACTTTCTAACGAGCAATGGGTCTGGCACAGAAGATTGGGGCATGTTAGTATGAGAAGAATATCTCAGATCCACAAACTCAATCTTGTCAGAGGACTTCCTAATTTGAAGTTCAACTCAGATGCTCTGTGTGAAGCATGTCAGAAAGGAAAATTTGCAAAACCTGCTTTCAAATCCAAAAATGTTGTTTCCACCTCTAAGCCATTGGAACTTCTGCACATTGACTTATTTGGACCAGTAAAAACTGCTTCAGTCAGTGGCAAGAAGTATGAGTTAGTAATCATAGATGACTATAGCAGATGGACATGGGTAAAGTTCTTAAGACACAAGGACGAGTCACACTCTGTGTTTGTTACCTTCTGCAACCAAGTTCAGAATGAAAAGGATCTTAGAATTGTCAAAGTCAGAAGTGATCATGGTGGAGAATTTGAAAATAAAAATTTTGAATTATTCTTTAATGAAAAAGGCATTTTGCATGACTTCTCTTGTCCTAGAACTCCCCAGCAAAATGGAGTTGTAGAACGAAAGAACAGAACATTGCAAGAAATGGCCAGATCCATCATCAACGAGACCAATGTTGCTAATATCTTCTGGGTAGAGGCAATTAACACAGCGTGTTACATTCAGAATAGAATCTCCATAAGACTTATTCTGGAAAAGACTCCATATGAATTGTGGAAGAACAGAAAGCCCAACATTTCTTATTTTCATCCATTTTGATGTACATCTTTTATTCTGAACAAAAAAAAATTATTTGAACAAGTTTGACTCTAAAGCACAAAAGTGTATTATGTTAGGATACTCTTAACGCTCAAGAGGGTACAAAGTATACAATACAGAAACACAGATTGTTGAAGAGTCAATCAGTGTAAGGTTTGATGATAAGCTTGACCCTCAAAAGTCAAAGCAGAATTAACTCCTTGCAGGCATGGAAGTTGAACTCACATGTACTAAAGACAATTCATCAGAAGTTCTCAACAGAGACACTCCCTCAACATCAGAAAGAGTCACTGCAAGAAATCCAGCACCGTCTGTTGATCAACTCCAGAAAAGACTATCCAGAAGCAGCATTGATCACCCAGAAGATACAATACTGGGAAAGAAGGATGATCCAATCAGAACAAGATCAACATTCAAAAACTCTGAAGAATCCCTCATGGGACTGGTCTCTCTGATTGAACCAACAACAATTGATGAAGCACTTATGGACAATGACTGGATTCTGGCAATGCAAGAGGAACTAAATCAATTCACCAGAAATGACGTATGGGATCTGGTTCACAAACCAAAAGGATTCAACGTCATTGGTACAAAATGGGTGTTCAGAAACAAACTGAACGAGCAAGGTGAAGTCATCAGAAACAAAGCACGACTGGTAGCACAAGGTTATAGTCAGCAAGAGGGGATAGACTATACAGAAACGTTTGCTCCAGTCTCCAAGTTAGAATCTATCAGACTTTTAATAACATTTGTTGTTAATAAAGGCATCACTATGTATCAGATGGATGTCAAAAGCGCATTCTTAAATGGCTATATAGATGAAAAGGTATATGTGCACCAACCTCCTGGTTTTGAGAATTCCAGAAATCAAGAATATGTTTTCAAACTAAAGAAGTCACTATATGGTATGAAACAAGCTCCTAGAGCTAGGTATGAAAGACTAAGTAACTTTCTGTTAGAAAAGAAATTCACCAGAGGGAAAGTGGACACAACCTTATTCTGTAAAATAGTTAAGAATGACATGTTAGTATGTCATATTTATGTTTATGACATTATATTTGGATCTACTAAACCCTCTCTGGGAAGAGAGTTTGCTAAATGTATGCAGGCAGAGTTCGAGATGAGCCTAATGGGGGAACTCAAATTCTTTCTGGGCATTCAGATAAACCAAACTCTAGAAGGAACTTACATTCATCAGAGCAAATATGTCAGAGAACTTCTGAAGAAATTTGATCTCTCAGAATGTAAGCCCTCAATGATTCCAATGCATCCCACGTGCATTCTAGAAAAGGAATAGGTAAGTAAAAAGGTAGAACAGAAGGTCTATAGAGGTATGATTGGTTATCTTCTCTATCTGACGGCTTCAAGGCCTGACATTTTATTCAGTGTTTGCATTTGTGCTAGATTCCAGATCCTAGAGAATCTCACTTAACAGCAGTTAAGCGAATTTTCAAGTATCTGAAAGGTACTGCTAATCTGGCTTTGTTTTATAGAAAATCAAATGATTACAACTTAGTAGGATATTGTGATGCTGAATTTGTTGGAGACAGTGTAGAACATAAAAGCACTTCTAGAAGTTTCCAGTTTCTGGGAGAAAATCTAATCTCATGGTCCAGCAAGAAACAATCCATAATAGCACTATCAACAGCAGAAACTGAATACATGGCAGCTGCTGGATGTAGTACGCAAATGCTATGGATGAAAAGTCAACTTGAAGACTTCAATATATTTGAGAGTAACATTCCTATCCTCTGTGACAATACTTCTGCTATTTGTCTCAGTAAAAATCCAATTCTACATTCTAGGGCTAAGCATATAGAAATAAAACATAATTTTATTAGGGACTATATTCAGAAAGGGATTCTTAATTTAAAATTCATTGACACATACCATCAATGGGTTGATGTCTTTACAAGACCTCTTTCTGAAGATAGGTTTAACTTCATTCTGAAGCATCTCATCCTGAAGCTATGCCCAGAATAAATTGTTTTATTTACATATCTTAAACCATTAATTTTGTTATTTCTTGTGAACTACTGATCAACCTGCCTTCAGAGTTTTAGAAGTATAGATTGCATTAGAATCTATCCATAAAAATCTGAACGTTTCATTTCAAAGATAGAAGTGTGCTGTTCACATAATCAAACAATTGTCATCCATTCATCAGCCACTTTCAGAGGCTGAACACGCGTTCACTTTTCTGAAAGTCAAAAGCGCTGATTGGGTGCATTGAGACACACGTCATGGGTAACCGTTCCAGTATCTTTCTGAATCCCCTAATTTCAGCTGTCATTAATGCTTATAATCATGAATAATTATTTCTCTTTCTTACTATTTATGTTTTCAAGAAAAACTATTTAAACTCAAACTTTACTCTTTACATTCCTTCACTTTTACTCTCTTAATACTTTCTATTGTTTCTAGTTCGTACTTTCAAAAACCCTTTCATCTTTCTCAAATCTTGTGTGAATAATTGCTTCTTCAAGCATCCAAAACATCAGAACTCAGGAAACTTCTTCAATGGAACTGTACGAAGAACCTTACAGAATGCTACTCACTCCCATTGATAATCTTGAAGTTCTTCCAGAACTGATTATTGATTTTGAAAGCTTGCAAGAAAACGCCTTCAATCTGTATGAAGACGTAAATGCTCAAGGTTGGAACAGATACTTTGACCGTCTTCTAGGGCCAACATTTCCAATTCTTGTCAAAGAATTCTAGATACATGCTTCTTCTTCAAATCATCAAGTTACCTCTTATGTTATGGGGAAGACAATTGTCATTACAGAAGACCTAATTTCAAGGCTTATTGGTTACAATTGTGGAGGTGTCAAATGTATTGACATGGCTGAAAGATGCTCTGATGTAGCTTCTATTGCAAGGGAAATATTTAATCTTGGACTTCCCTCCAGCAAAATCAGAGATCTGAAGGATCATCACAGAATTTGGGCTAAAATAATTATGGGGTGTATCAACCACAGGAAGCCAACTAGCTCTCCTGATTATATCAACATTGATCAGTAGTTTCTGATCTATTTTATTTCAAAGAACACTAAGGTAAACCTCCCACACTTGTTGTTTAATCATCTTAGAACTAGTGTAAAGAAAACTAGAGAAGATGAATGTACCAAAAGGGACTGGATACCCCTAGGAAGACTCATATCAGATATTCTGACAGAGAATAGGTTGATAGAGCATTTGACTGAAGCTCAGGAAATCAGCTCACTGGAAGAAACTGCTGGGAGGCCTCTGAACATAAAAAATCTGAAGAAGATGAAAATCATTGGGAATATCAAGAAGGAACCCAACGTTACTTCTTTTGCAACCATCACTTCAAGAAGAATTCCTCTGGATAATTTTCCTCTTTTCTCTAAGATTGACTCAAAGCCAGAAATAATAGTCAGATATATGGATTCTTGTAAGGCAGATGGTGCTGCACCAGAAATCAATATCCAGGACTTGCATCAGGCTTCTCCAGAAGTTTTTCTGAAGAAGACCAAGAAGAGGAAAGCTGCAGCAGAAGGACCATCTCAGAGGACTCCAAAAGGTGCCAAAAAGAAAGGTAATCCTTCCTCTGTTCCTGTTTTAGAATCAATTAATTTATCAACATCTGAAACCATAACTACTTAACCAGAACATCCAACCCCACAAACATTTGAAGACTTTGACATAGGGTTTGATCCATCAGAAACTCTAGGTCTGAATGAAACTCACCCCCTTTCTCATAATCCAAACCCTGAACAAACTCAACCAGAACTTGCCAAAGTTTTGTCTAATATTGATACATTTGACCAAGACCTTTCAGCTCCCATACCATAAAATCCAAATCCTCAACTCCATGATAATCCAAACTCTGATACCACATCAGATATTCCACAACCTCTCTCTCCACAACAAGATATTCCTCATCCACCATCACCTTAACATGAATAACAACAACCATAAGCTCAACCTTCTGAGAATCAATCCTCTAATATCCACGAACCAAAACATCACCATGTTTCAACAAACCAATCTGAAGAACCTCATTCAGATTCTGATACAATCCCAATACCTGGAATCACTGAACCACTTTCCATTCGCATGCCTCTCACCATCCACGACATTCCAGTAATTCCTTCATCACTAGAATCCACACCACCAAACTCCCCTACAAGTCCAATCATCATACCTAACTCTCCCACTCCTTTACCCAATAGCAGTCTAACTGACAACGTAAGACTTGTCATTAATCCAATTGCGCTGGAAAGACTAGTTGCTATCTCTCACAAAACTTCCATTCCCAAACCAAAACCAACTGAAACCACATCAGATGTTGGTACAAATTTGTTGATTTTTGAAACAGGGGTACAGGAATGGCTAAATTCCTTAAGGAATGCTAGTATAAAGATGACTAATCCTGCTGCTTCTGATTATATATTGACAAGATTCAGAAACTGGCTGAGTTCTGAACCACTAAAGCTAAAGGAACAAAGTTATGAACAGGTTCAATGGAATTTAAGTGCTAAGCTAAAGGCTTTTGAAGACCAAGTTCTGAGCCATCTGCTCAAGAAGGATATTCTCCCTCTGGATAATGCTCCCTGGTCAGAGCATCATCCCTCAGATGAATTTCAACTAGAATCAGAAGGTCTCTCCCCGACTGTTGCTCTAGAAGAGATGATCACAATAGAGGAAATGGTTCACTGTGAACAAGCTGCATAATGCTCTGAGAAGCGTCCAACTACTGAAGAATCTCGAGCACCTTCCTCAGTCATGCAAACTCTGAAAGAGTAGAAGAGAGAAAATGCTCTTATCCAGGAAAGGTTGGATAAGCAGGAGGACACAAACAAAGAGATCAAGAGCATCTTGGGAAAACAAGAAGAATCTAATACCCAGATCAAGGGCTTGTTGGAAGCTTTGTTCACACGTCTTCCTCCTCCCTCTTAGACTCTTTTCTGTTTTAAATCCGTATTTGTAACGCTTAATTTTTTTTCTTTCCACTTCTGTTCTGGAACTTATCATTGCTTCTTGCGTTTAATATAATTCAACTATTTTGGCTCTGATTATATTGCCTTTTTGATAACTGACAAAAAGGGGGAGTATGTAAGATATTTTCAATAATGGTTTACTGAGACAGAAGTCTCAAACATTCTGAATTACTTAACCTCTATCTTCTGAAAAGCTTGAACAAGTACAAACTCTGATGAAAGATAAAGCTAAACTCTGATGCTCAAGGAACTTAACGGAAGCAATCAACTCAGGGGGAGTTTCTTCTAAACCTTTTATTCCTTTTTTTAATTGAAAAATCTAGTTTTGTCATCATCAAAAAGGGGGAGATTGTTAGGACATAGATTGATTCTACAACCCTTGATTAGAGTTCTGATGATAACAAATACAAAGAATAAAATATAAAATACAAAGAACAAATATGCACCTTAAAAATTATGTTTTATGTATGCAGAAGTTATGATCATATCAGCATCAGAAGATAAGCCATAAGTGATACATGCTGAAGCAATTAGAACATACGCTGAAGATTGATGACCAGAACCTGCGCGTAATCAAAGTAAACTCTGATTTTGAACAAGAACATACCAATCCAAGTCATCAGTATTCTGAAGCGTCATCAGCAAGAAAGGAGATAAGATTCTGAAGCGTTACTGATCATTCAAGACAACATCAATTCCAATGGCTTCTTTCATACATGTTCTTCAAAAGGAAAGTGTGTTAATGACATTAAACATGCTTTATGATCAACGTCATTCCACTGCCTATTTAAACATAGTCAGCTTCCAAAATCAAGAAGATTCGCTACATAACCACTCACGCATATTCAAAGATGCAAGCAATTTCATTTTACTTTTCTAAGCTATAATCCTGTGTAATTTATCACAGTTGTAATAAACAGTTTTTTATTAGAAAAACAACAACACACATATTGTATAATTATATTGAAAAAGTGTCCCTTGAGATTAACCGGACTGTGGTTGTACTCAAGAAGACTTTAATAGTTGTTAAAGTAGCTTTTGTAATCTTGTTGAGATTAGTGGATTAAGACCTCATTTGAGAGATGCGAAATCACCTTGACGGGTGGACTGAAGTAGTTTGAGATCAAAATAACCAGGATACAAATATTGTGTCATTAAGTGTTTAGATTCAAGTTCTCAATTCAACCCCCCCCCCCCCCCCCTTCTTGTGTTTTTCACATCTTCAAGATCATCAAAAGAGAGACTTCAGAAATCATCACAAGGCCAAAACTATTCTCTTGAATGCCATCTCATATTCAGAGTATGAGAAGATCACAAACAAAGAGACAACAAAGCACATGTTTGATTCTATGAGACTGGCACATGAAGGAAACACACAAGTAAAAGAAACCAAAGCTCATGCGCTCATTCAAAAGTATGAAACCTTCAAGATGGAAGAAAGTGAAACCATTGGAGCTATATTCTCAAGATTTCAAATTCTGGTTGATGGGCTGAAAGTTCTGGACAAAGGGTACTCAACTGCTGATCATGTAAATAAGATCATCAGAAGTTTATCAAAACAATGGAGACCCATGGTCACTGCTCTCAAACTGGCAAAAGATCTGATCAAAATATCTCTAGAAGAACTTGTCAGCTCTCTTAGAAGTAATGAGATAGAGTTAGAAGATGATGAGCCCCAGAAGAAAGGTAAGCCTTTAGCCCTTAAATCTAACAAAAAAATATGATTCTAATGTTTTGCAGGCAATGGAAGAAACCTTTGGTGGATCCTCATCAGAAGAAGATGAATTGTCTCTTCTCTCTAGAAGAGTCAATCAACTGTAGAAGCAGAGGCAAAGGAAGTTCAAAAATTCCAGAAGAATAGGGAATCAATCTGAATCTTCATCTAGATATAGAAAATCTGAACCATCTTCTGAGTACAGAAAGTCAAGAAACAAAGACATTATCTGCTACAAGTGCAATGAACAAGGGCACTACAAAAGCGATTGTCCAAGGCTTCAGAAGGAGAAACCTAAAAAGTAGTTCGTTAAGGAGAAGAAGAAAAGTCTCATGGCAACATGGGATGACTCAGACTCTTCAGAAGCGGACACATAATTAGAAGATGAAAGAGCCAACATTGCTCTTATGTCCAACGTGTCAGAAGATACTGAATCATGTGGATCAGAATCAGAACCAGACACTGAAGAGGTATTTCTTGACTTTACTACAAATTTTACTAAAGTTGAATTAGGAGAAACTCTAAGTGAAATTCTTGAAAGATATCAGCAACTTTGAGTCAAATTCAAGAACCTGAAAAAGGATCTAGTTTATGACTCTGAAGAAACTAAGAATATGAGACTGGAAAAATCTGAGTTAAAAGAAAAAATTTCAAAACTTGAAAACAACTTACAAAACACTCAGAAGGAAACTATCTCAGAAGTTCCTAGTAGTTATGATAAGATCATAAAGGAATATGATCATAGCTTTCAAAAATTCCTTGCTAAAAACATAGATAGAAGCAAGATGGCTTCAATGATCTATGAAGTTAGAAGAAATGGCAGAAAAGGTATATGATAAAAAGGTAAAGTATCCCAACCTAAGAAAGTCAAGGATATGGTCATTAAACACACTCCTTTGAAATCTCACTTACACGTGATTTAAAATATACCTGTAATGATTTCTCTGCTAAACAAAAATTCAAACAGAATTTTGGTAACACTAACAAACAAGGACCCAAAAATATATGGGTACCTAAGGATAAAATTATATATGTAGCAAATATCTTTGACAGGGAGACTAAAACACCAATCTCGGTACCTTGTGTAGTGGTAGAAATGTTTAAGACTAAGCCATTGGATTGACTAGACTTATACAGATCAAAATAAAAATCACCACCGCGCTTTATTGTTTCCAAAGGAATGGGGAAAGAGCGAGTAACCCAAAGAGAGGGGGAAGGATTCAAGGTAGAGGGTTAGTTATGCAAAGGAAAGATATTAGCACCTTAAACTTCTACGGTACTCCGCAGGAACCTCTTGGAAAAATATGTATATTTTGGCTATAGAATGATGTATAAAAATAGATGGTGAAGGGGAAAAAAGAATTATATTTCTTATAGATTTTTGCACCCGCCGTGGTTGCGAACCTTTAGTGCCTACGTACCACATTTCGTGCAATAGGGGATCTGGGTACACGTATTTCATCTTTAAAAAATTTAAAACACAAGTGTGTTGATTGATTTTATGAGATAAGACATCACTGTCATTGTCTGTATGGAAAACATACTTACTACCCACAATCATGAGAAAGGAGAATTTGAATCATCTCAAAGTGAAGGATATGGCTTGGATTTTTAAGAAATCAACAATACCTCACTCAACACCCAAGTGGAAAATATTTCTCTTCACTGCATATTGTAGAAGTATAGTTGTTTGCATCACTACAAGGATTGACAAGAGTCCAATATTTTGAGAGAATTTTTAAAATAAAAGGCCAAAGTGGCAAAATGGTTTGAAATGAGATTGATTGACTTTTAGTCTTCTCATAAAAAATGTCAAGGTATTATAAAGTTGATTGAAGTTTATTCATGAAAAATATTTTGAAAATGCATGGACCTAAGTCCAAGTTTATTATGAAAGTGGTTCAAGTTTAAAAACAAGAAGAGTTTTCAAAAGGAGAGAGAAGATTTTTTGAAATTAAAGAAGATGGGAAGAGAAGAAGAGACTATCCTAAAGCATAAGGTAAAATCTAGGGATAAGAACCATCTAATCAAACTTTAAATGTATTAAGTCTTCACAAAAATGGGACAGAGTAACGGTTGTATACGGGTGAATTCCAGATTACAAACAAAGTATGTAATCACAATAACCTGCACACAAAACAAACAAACAACCCAATGTCTTGAGGTAAACCTCAAGAACTCCAGACAAAATATCAATTAAGGTCACAAGGTCTCCAACATAGGCCAAGGTTTCTAATCCTAAGTCCAAGAAGTCCAATACTCCATAATGCCAAGGATAGTAACCAAATAGTCCAAGTATCACTAAAGTTTTTTTATGGTTTATGTTGATTATTAAGTATCTTCAAAAAGAAAAGAAAAGCTCAAGTGAGTAAAGATGAAAATAGCATGAAATGTAAATGCTAAAGTAAATGGTACATAAAGCATAAAAAATAAAAACATAAAGTAAAGTCCATTGTTATAAATTAGTGGTTAGTTGGATGACCATCTTGAAACTTGCATTTGGAACTCATTAGAGGATTGGTAGAACCAAAGCCTCCACACAACAAGTTGCATTTTCTTTTTGTCAAGTATATAATCCATTTTGGAATCCTCAAAAGCAACATTTAATGATCAAAAATGTTTAAGTGATCCGCATTGACCAAAAGTGATGTACATCCATTAGAGGATTGGTAGAACCAAAGCCTCCACATAATGAATCTCAAGGTTATTGGATCAAAGAGATCAAATTAACATACTTGGACTTACAAACATAGGTTTAGGCCACGAATGATCATTTATTCGAATCGGGGTAAAATTTTGCGCTATGTTAAGCAATCGTAAGTGGACTTATATAGAAGTCGCGCCTATTTTGAGGTCGGTCAATAGCAATCTTTGCACCATTTGTTTTGAGACATGATATAGAGTTCATGCTCTAATAACACTTAGTGCAATAAGAAAGGGATAAGATGAAGAAGGATGGGAAAGAATATACAAACCACATTTGAATTAAAAATTTAACCAAACTATTATTAAAATCATTCATCCATTTTTATGGAGTTAGACTCAACACTGTGGATCCAATGATGTTAATAAAGTTCATGACCAAAAATTCAACCCAAGATCAGCCATAAAATAATCACAAAATAATATTACATTTAATATATACATTAAAAGGGTTTTAAAATGTTTTAAAAATAGAAATAAGAGAGAAAAATATCAACCATGTTCAAATTAATCAAGAAATATTAAGTAAAACCATAGAAAAATCAGAAATTAATGGGGCATCTGATCATTGTCAAAACGCATTAGTAAATAGATCAAGTGGACCTGGCGCGATGTGCATGTTATGGACTTTAGTGAATAAAACACTATATCACTAATTAAATCAGAAATTAAAAAAAAAACAAATGGCACGCCATTATTGGTTGGAAGATGACACGTTGGTCATCTTCAACCTCAAGCCAACGTGAAATACAGGTCTCTCAAACTGTAAAATCAAAAGCTCAAACCTATGCCATTCGCTTTGTCTCATCAAGACGAAGACAATCACACCTTCACGAAAAATTTATACAAAATGTAGCTCAAACAATTTGGAAGGAAATTTTTGAAAAGAAATTTGAAAAGTCATGGCCAAAACATGTTTCCAGTTAGAAGAAAATGTTGCGACTAGAACCAACGTGATGAGAACTTTACAATAGTATGAAAGTTTGAGAGAATTGGTGAAGAAATCTACCTATTGAAGTTAAGTTGCAGAGCTCTGAAACTGGACTTCTATGGATCAATATAGGTCACGATTCTTGAATGTAATTATATGGTTAGCTTCAGGGAAGATCAAGGAAGGAGAATTGATAGAAAGAATGGATTGAAAAAGGCTTGAACAATGATTTTGAAGTTGCAGAAAAGTGAATAATGGAATGAGTTTGGCAGGGTGATTTTGGTTGTTCAAGCTTGAGGAAATGAATGAGGGATGACCCTCTATTTATAGGAGAATGAATGGGATCCTTAAGCGTGTGAAATGATGAAGTTTGGAGGGAAATCATGGGGGATCTGCAGCATGAACAAAGTGTGACTTATTTAGCAATAAAGCTCAGCTAAATCGTGCATTTCATGATGCTAAACGCTTTTGGAAAGTTGATAAAAATGATTAGGAGAAAAATCTAAATTGTGATTAAACTTCAGTTTCAAGTTACCAAATTCAAATCAATGGCATTCTCAACTCAAGGGGTCTGAAGGTATGGTTCTTGATGCTTTAGAAAGATGAGATTACAAGATTTGCAATGGGAAAAGAATGGAATCAAATGGATGTTTGAGATGGAAGTTGCAATGAGTCAAAGTTGGCAAAAAGAAGTTGACTTTCCATACATAGAAATATTTCAAGTTTTTCTTCAAAAGTGACCTATAATGTTTTGCATCCAAACATGGCCTTCCACTTAGAATTTGTTCTTGACCAAAAAATATGGAATGAAGTAGATATCATGAATGTCATTTTGAGACTTGAACCATTCAAAATATCCAAATATTAAGAGAGTTATGACTTGTTGAAGTTGGCAAAAATTCATAAAATGACCTATAATCTTTTGTATCCTTAAGGCATCCTCCATCCATTTTCTCAATTTGCATATAAAAGAAAGAATAAAGTTCACATCATCAAGATAATTATGGAAAAAGAGTGGGCTCAAGGTGATAAAAATTGACCATGTTAGGATCATTTGAAGTAACACATGGGAAATTGGGGGTTCATCTGGAGGACTTGTAATCTTTCTTCATCATCAAGTTTCTTCCATATGAAAACTCCTTGAAACTTTTGAAGAGATTTATTAATAACCTTTTGAATAGAAGTATGTTTTTGGAATCACTCAAAAATACCAAATGATGAGCAAGATATACTTCTTTGAAGTACAAAACCCTAGCTCCTAGATCAAGAAAATGCTTTAAGGAACTTTGACAATTTTAAACAACCTTCTTGTACCAAAAATTTTGCTTTGTAGATAGTAGTTGTTGAGGATGATAATGAGAAATCATAGCAACCAAAACCACTTCCATATCTTGATAATTAAGAGAAATATGCACTTGTGACCAATGGGAACAAGGCCCTGTCGAACCATGATAACTTCTTCAATCAACCCCTTGTACTTTTGAATCAATCTTGATAACTTTGAAATATGGTGAACCAAAATAAACCTTGCCATGCCATTTCTTCCAAAACAACTTCAATGGTGAGGTTTGAATTTCTCAAGCTTTATTGACTAGGGCATGGAAATAAACTCATGAACCCATGGATCAACTTGCCAAGCCACATTGCTTTCACCTACTTTATTAACAAGTAAGAAAAACCAACATTGAATTTTATTAATTAAAAGGAAAGACAAAACAAAACATGCATGATCACAAAAGAAAAACAATTCAAGGTGCTTGGTGATTCGTCAGAGAGAAACGCTAAAGATAGAGAGGAGAACCAAAAGCCCAAATGTGATCTTGTTGTGATTGAATCAATATGGTATGATGAGGGAATCTTAGGGGCAAAAATTGGTTAGAACAATTGCCCTTATTTAAGTTTCTTCTATCTGGAGATACGAAGGTTAAAAATCTCGTGTCGACGTGATCGAAGATACTTAAATATAAAACAAACCCTATTTTTGGCCCTAAGATGCCATGCAATGCTTATGAGTATGAATTCATATGAACAACTTCAAAGGGACACAAAACACCAATGGGGATGTAGCAAAGGAAATAAGGATCAAAAGAGAAACCCGACCAGGAAAATAAATCACTGGTGAATCAAAAATACCCGACTTATAGAAGATGGCAAAAGATCAAAAGATACACCAACTTTTACTGAAGGCAAAACTACCAACGTTCACTGAAGGTAGAAAGAGAAAATAATAACAACACCGGCATTCATTGATGGTGAGCTACCAACGTTCGTTGAAGGTAGAGAAACAAACATCTACATTCACTGACGATGAACTACCAACTTTCACTGAAGGTAGAGAAAAAAGAAATATCATAGCACTGACATTCACTGACGGTGAACTACCAACGCTCACTGATGGTAGAAAAAAGATAACAATCACTAACATTCACTGATGGTGAACTACAAACTTTCACTGAAGGTAGAGAGAAAATAAATATCATAGCACCGACGTTCACTGACGGTGAACTACCAACGTTCAATGAGGGTAGAAAAAATATAACAATCACCAACGTTCATTGAGGGTGACCTACCAACTTTCACTAAAGGTAGAGAGAAAAGAAATGTCATAACACCGATGTTCACTGACAGTGAACTACCAACGTTCACTGAAGGTAGAGAGAAAATAAATATCAAAGCACCGACATTCACTGACGGTGAACTACCAACATTCACTAAAGGTAGCAAAAAGATAAAAATCACCAAACTTCATTGATGGTGAACTACCAACTTTCACTGAAGGTAGAGAGAAAAGAAATATCATAGCACCGACGTTCACTGACGGTGAATTACCAATGTTCACTGAGGGTAGAAAAAAGATAACAATCACGAACTTTCACTAATGGTGAACTACAAACTTTCACTGAAGGTAGAGAGAAAATAAATATCATAGCACTGACGTTCATTGAATGTGAACTACCAATATTCACCGAGGGTAGAAAAAAGATAACAATCACCAAACTTTCACTGATGGTAAACTACCAACTTTCACTGAAGGTAGAGAGAAAAAAAATATCAAAGCACGGATGTTCACTAACGGTGAACTACCAACGTTCACTGCAGGTAGCAAAAAGATAAAAATCACCAACTTTCACCGATGGTGAACTATCAACTTTCACTGAAGGTAGAGAGAAAAGAAATATCATAGCACCGACGTTCACTGACGGTAAACTACCAACGTTCACTGAGGGTAGAAAAAAGAAAACAATCACCAACTTTCATTGATGGTGAAATACCAACTTTCACTGAAGGTAGAGAGAAAAGAAATATCAAAGCACTGACGTTAACTGACGGTGAACTACCAAAATTCACAGAGGGTAGCAAAAAGATAACAATCACCAATGTTCAATGAGGGTGAGCTACCAACTTTCATTTAAGGTAGAGAGAAAAGATATCATCGACATTCACTGACGATGAACTACCAACTTTAACTGAAGGTAGAGAGAAAATAGCATAGCACCGACGTTCACTGACGATGAACTACCAACGTTCACTGAAGGTAGAAAAAAATAACAATCACCAACTTTAATTGATGGTGAACTACCAACTTTCACTAAAGGTAGAGAGAAAAGATATTATCGATGTTCACTGATGATGAACTACTAACTTTTACTGAAGGTAGAGAGAAAATATCATAGCACCGACGTTAACTGACGGTGAAATACCAACATTCACTGAAGGTAGCAAAAAGATACCAAGTTTCCCCAAAATTTCGGCGTTTCACCTAGAACGGGTCTCAACTTCTTCTTTAACCAAGGCATCCCGCCTGGAAATGGTAATATATAAGGTATCTCAAATAAAGAGACTACCACTTGAAAAGATTTCACAACGAACTGCAAAGTATCCACTCATAAAGAAGATAGAAAAAATGTAACGTTGACTTTTACGAGGAAGTATAAGTTGCTCAAATAAAGAGACCTGCTACTTGCTGTTATAGAAGGATTTCTAAAAATGACTTTTTGGGGAAAGCAATATGGCTTCCTGGGGAAATAAATATGACTTCTTGGGTAATGAATTATGACTTCCTGGGGAATGAATCGTGACTTCCTAGGGAATGAAACAAAGCTTCCTAGGGAAATGTCAACATATTCCTGCTGAGGAGAGAAATGTTGTCTCGTGCCAAAATAAATGCACATACTCAAACCAAGGCTCGATGCTTGCAGAAATCCAAAGTAATAATATTGTTGAGGATCATAGATTCAAACCAGAAATAAATTGGAGTGAAATAGTTAACCAAAATACATCCTTTGAGAAATAAACTCAAGAGGGAAACCCAATTTATCCAGACAAAGAGTTGTACAGGAAGGCTAAAGCAAAAATTTGCTACGAGGGATAACTCAGTGGGGAAATTGAAAGAATATACACTTTCTTCTTAAGGCCGACACTCTATTGGAGAGAGGACAACATAACTCTGCAAAACAGGGTAATATGTCAACAAAATATTAACGAATGTGAACGAGCAATGATTTGCTAAATTTAACTATGCATGATGTATGTATGAATCTATGAGTGTTATCATGTATATGCTAACAAAACAGACATATAACACTGGGGATAACTAGGAAAAACCAACTCGGGTAACGTCAATACTCGGCTAAATCACATCCAAGACGAAGGTTCGATAAGAAAGTAAGCTCCAACTAAGGAGACAAAATCCTATTTCATGGGTTAACTTCACTGGGAAAGAACATAATCCGAAAGTAAACAAATCATAGCGACAAAACAGTACAGATACAGGGATATAACATCCTTCTCCAGGATTCACCGGGGAATAACACTCAGACTTCAATGGGGAAACCAATGTTTCACGGTCCATACTTATACTGGGGATTACAATACTGATTTCAAATAAGGCAGATGGAAACCACACTTGTAAAACATTAACTGAGGATTTCGAGATGACTTCATTGGGGAAACAACATACAAAATTCACTGGGGAAGATAATGCCTCATCATTGAGATATCAACTGAGGATCTCGTACTGACTTCATTGGGGAAACCTCACCACATCGAAGCGGGGAAACCAAGATCCGTTCTTCAATATTGAGAGTAAGCATTGCACCAATTTCTCGGAGGAAAAAGTACGAAACCCCATGGGTATAACAACTTGGAGAGTTAAGAAATCAAACATTACAGCAAGAAATCAATCTTATGGGGATTTTAAATCAAACCCAGTACCTGGCAGGAGAAAACCCAAAAAACTGACAAATGCCTCAACACTTCTTAAATAAAATATTGCCCTTGCCTGATTATCGGGCAATCAAACAAAATGAAAGTATTGCCGGAAGGGAGATACTTCGCAAATGAGTCCAACTCAGCATGCACGGGGAGAAAAACATTTATCAAATAAGTGTATCCTTCATTGCGGAATCTTGGATTGAGTCTTCATATCATGCAAACTTATTCTAACAAAAGATGCCCTGGGATAGCCTTCCTGGGGAATCAAGAAATCAAAATTATAGAGAAAGGTCAAACTCCTGGGGATTTTAAATCAAACCCAACGCTTGGCGGGTGAAACCCCAAAGGGTTGACAACTGTCTCAACACTTCTTAGAAAATATATTGCCCTAGTCTAGTTGCTTGAGAAATAAACACCAACAAAAATGCCAATACTGCAGAAAGAGCGACATTTTGCAAAAAGTTCCATCTTATCACACCAAGGGAAAAAGACCTTTCGTCGCATGAGGGAAGACTTCGCTGGGGAATCTGGGATAGAAGCCTCAGACCATGCAAACCCAAAAATCAAAAAGATGAACCAAGACTTGACTGGGGACACTGGGATCACAAACCCAATACTTCACCTTACGCCAATTGGTATCGTCTTCAATATACTAAAATCACACGCATACCAGCGAAAACGACCTGAGAAAACCTTCCCGGGGGGGAAACAAAACTTCCCAAAATTACTGGAGTTCGTCCATTCCTGGGATCACCAATTTTATTTTCCTCTTGAAACACAAAATATAAAGTAAAAGTAAGTTGTAAATTCTTTTTGAAAGATAATTTTGTTATTTAATATTTTTCCTTTGAAAATTATTATCAATAATAAATGAAGTCTTTGTAAGCTGAATAAAATAAGAATTACAAAGAATTGGGTAAAAGCTCAAATTTTATTGACAGAATGTTAGTCTGCGAATGGCGAGACTCCACTGATAATTACAAAGTTCAGAAAATGGTAATATATAATGGAAAAGATACATTGAAATACAATGACCATTATTCCCCTAACAACTTTGAAATTCTGAGCAGCAACTTCCGTTGAAGTATGGTGAAGATCCAAGAAGATTATTGCTTCAATGATCAAGTCTTGTCTGGTGTAGTTACTTGCCAAGAAAGTCCCAAAATTTTTCCTAAGCTTCCCTTGTGAGTTTTCAATTTAGCGGGAAATTTTATTCAGTTTATGTCTCTATTTTTTTCCTAGACCTCCCTTTCGAGTTTTCGGCCTACCGAGACGCTCTTTTTTGCCTAAGCCTCCCTTTTGGGTTTTCAACTTAGCAATCTGTTCTTTTATTTTTTTAGGAGAAGTATTTCTTGACTGAATCAGCATTCATGGGACGTGGGAACACCTATCCATCCATAGTTTCAAGAATTAATGCACCGCCAGAGAAGGCTTTCTTGAAAACATATGGGCCTTCAAAATTGGGAGTCTACTTGCCCCTAGAATCAGCGTTAAAAGACATGATCTTCCTAAGAACGAGGTCACCTTCTCTGAATTCACGAGGTTAGACCTTCTTATCAAAAGCTTTCTTCATTCTCTTCTGATATAACTGCCCATGACACAAAGACGTCATTCTCTTCTCTTCGATCAAATTCAATTGGTCAAACATGTTCTGGACCCATTCAGCCTCTGAAAACTTGGTTTCCATTATCACACGCAAAGAGAGAATCTCAACCTCGATTGGAAGCACTGATTCCATTCCATACACAAGGGGGAACGTGGTTGCTCCGGTTGAAGTGCGGACAGATTTCCGATATCCATGTAAAGAAAAAGGGAGAATTTCATGCCAATCTTTATAAGTAACAACCATCTTCTGGATGATCTTCTTGATATTCTTATTAGCAGCTTCAACAGCCCCATTCATCTTCGGCCTGCACGGAGATGAATTATGATGGACAATCTTGAATTCTTCACAAAGTTCTGTCATCATCTTGTTGTTCAGATTCGAGCCATTGTCGGTGATAATTCTGCTCGCCACACCATACCGACATATGAAAGTATTCTTAATGAAGCGCACTACAACCTACTTAGTAACATTAGCATATGACGCATCTTCCACCCATTTGGTGAAGTAATCAATTGCTACCAAGATAAAATAGTGTCCATTCGAAGCTTTGGGTTCTATCATTCCAATCATGTTAATACCCCACATAGAGAAAGGCCACGTGGAAGAAATAACATTGATAAGTGTCGGAGGCACAGGAATCTTATCAGCATAAACCTGGCATTTATGGAACTTCTTTGCAAATTTGTAACACTCAGATTCCAATGTCAACCAATAGTAACCTACCCTTAACATCTTTTTAGCCATCGAATGTCCATTGGCATGAGTGCCAAATAAACCTTCATGAATCTCATGCATCAACATGTCTTCTTCGTGTCTATCCATGCATTTGTGCAAGACCATGTCATAATTTCTCTTGTACAACACATTTTCACTAGGGAAGAAGCTGCCAACCAATCTTCTCCATGTCTTTCTATCTTTATTCGTAGCACCAATAAGGTATTCCTGATTCTGGAGAGAATGCTTGATATTATAATACCAAGGTTTCTCATCTGCTACCTCTTCTATTGTAAACACATGAGCGGGCCTATCCATTTACCGAACTATAATTAGAGGTATATCATTCCAAGTATTCACTTGATACATAGAAGCCAGAGTTGCCAGAGCAATCGCCATTTGATTTTCGTCTCTGGGGATGTGATGGAATTCAACTTTATTAAAAAAGGGTAACAATCTTCTTCCATAATGTTTGTAAGGGATCAAGTCAGGGTGACGAGTATCCCACTCTCCTTTAATCTGATTTATTACCAAAGCTGAATCGCCATACACATCTAGAAATTTAATTCTGAGATCAATAGCTTGCTCGAGACCCTTGATGCAAGCCTCATATTCTGCCATATTATTAGTACAATAAAATGTAAACTTTGCAGTAAAAAGGAGTGTGTGAACCATGTGGAGTGACAATCACAACACCAATTCCTTTACCATAAGAATTCACAGCTCCATCAAATATCATACTCCAACGAGATTCAGGATCAGGACCTTCCTCAGGCAATGGTTCATCACAATATTTCACTTTTAGAAACATCACATCCTCATCGGGGAAATCATACTTCACAGAATGATAATCATCAACTGGTAGGTGAGCAAGATAATATGCCAACACGCTGATTTTAAAAGCTTTCTGAGTGCGGTATTCAATGTCATATTCAGATAACAACATCTACTAGCGGGAAATTCTCCCAGTAAGAGCATGCTTTTAAAAAATGTACTTGATTGGATCCATTTTGGAGATCAACCAAGTAGCGTGATTCAACATATACTGCCGCAAACATTTTTCTGCCCAGGCTAGAGCACAACATGTCTTTTCCAGCATGGAATACCGCGACTTACAATCAGTAAACTTTTTACTGAGATAATAAATGGCATACTCTTTCTTCCCTATTTCATCTTGTTGTCCCTGAATACAGCCCATGGAATTATCTAACATTGTTAGATACATAATCAATGGTCTTCCTTCAACAGGAGGGAGCAATATAGGAGGTTCAAGTATATATTATTTAATACTTTCAAATTCCCTTTGGCATTCATTTGTCCACACACAACCTTGATCTTTGTTTAACAACTTAAATATCGGTTCACACGTTGCAGTCATGTGGAAAATGAATTTGGAAATATAATTCAAACGCCCGAGGAAGCCTCTGACTTACTTTTCAGTTCTTGACATTGGCATCTCTTGAGTTTCTTTGACTTTATCATGGTCAACTTCAATCCCTCTCTGGATAACAATGAAACCCAACAATTTCCCAGACCGAACACCGGAGGTACATTTATTTGGATTCAAGCAGAGATGATACTTCCTCAAACGCTGAAACAACTTCAACAAATCTTCTACATGCCCTTCTTCAGTTTGCGATTTAGAAATAATATCATCAACATATACCTCAATTTCCTTGTGCATCAGATCATGGAATAGGGTTGTCATAGCCCTCTGGTACGTTGCACCAGCCTTCTTCAACCCAAAGGGCATCACTCTGTAATAGAATGTTCCCCAGGGTGTGATAAACGTCGTTTTTTCCATGTCCTCAGTAGCCATCCTTATTTGATTATACCCGAAAAATCCGTCCATGAACGAGAAAACTTTGAATTTTGTTGTGCTATCCACTAACATATCAATGTGAGGAAATGGAAAATCATCTTTTGGACTATATTTATTTAGATCTCTGTAATCTATGCACATGCGAACTTTTCCGTCTTTCTTTGGTACTAGGACAATATTGGCAATCCACTGAGGGTACACTGATATCACAAGAAAACCAGTGTTAATCTGCTTTAGAACTTCTTCTTTGATCTTCACTGCCATATCTGGGTGAGTTCTTCACAACTTCTGTTTGATTGGCGGGCACTTTGGCTTCAGTGGAAAATAGTGCTCTACAATATCTGTATCTAGACCAGGCATATCTTGGTAAGACCAAGAAAAATATCCACATACTCTTTCAATATCTCAATCAACCTGCTCTTCACATCAGGATGCAGTAAGGCTCCAATCTTGACTTCCTTCAGATCTTCTTCTGAACCCAAATTGATTACTTCCAATGGCTCTTTATATGGTTGAATGGAATTCTCCTCGCGCTCAAGCAACCGTGATACCTCTTCGGAATCTCATCATAGTCTTCTTCTTTGGCCCCATACACATGACATTCAAAGTTAGGAGAGGGTGCAGGGTCACTATATTCAACAGGTTTTTTAATTAATCTGCACATATGATTTATGATTACTTTTAGAAACTGACACATATAATAAGTTATCATGCAGATTGAATTTTAGTTATTATTTACTTTGAAAGGTTTTTTCTGATTACCATTTTCCAAGAAAAAGAAAAAAATAAAAACACAATTTGGGAAACAAAGAAAACTTTTATTATTGATTTTTAAAAATCAAAGCAAACCGATAAGCCAATACAATATTTATACTTTCACCTTGGGCAGAGTGAAAGCTTTTCAAAAAGATCAACAAAAATAAATTACTTTAAAACATGTATGCAAGAGGGAACATCAATGGTGATCCAGTTCTGAACCCTAACTCTGTGTGTCACATAATTTGTCATTTCTGGCTCTGCTTCATCTTCCACAATGGTATTAATCCCATAAATAGTTGGATGAAGATAACCCCCGCTACGACATATGTCTTGATACTTGCCTGCAGTAGATTTCGGCTTCATTCTCTTACTTTTATCATTCTTCACAGAGAATCCTAAGCGAACTTTATTCTTGTTTACAGGAGGATCAACAATATGTCCCTAAACTTCACTATGGCCATTACGCATAACTTGCCGAGTATCTTTATGCGAAACCATAGAATTCTCATTTCATCTTATATTATCAATGGATAAAGCTTGGAACTGGGTTCCAACAGCAGCTTTATCCGCCTCCACAATGCTGAAATAGGACAAATGAGATATCAATAATGCCTTTTCTCCATTTATTATTACCACTTTTCCTTCACGCACAAACTTCAACTTCTGGAATAAAGTCGAAGTGACAGCCCTTGCCTCATGTATCCACGATCGTCCTAGAAAACAACTATAAGCGGGTACAATATCCATGCTTTGGAAAGTAATCTGAAATAAATGTGGGCCTATATGAATAGGCAAGTCCACTTCACCAATAATAGATTTCCTTGATCCATCAAACGCTTTCACAATAATTCCACTTGGGCGCATGGGTGTTCCTTGATATTTCAACTTCATAAGTTTTCTCCTCGGTATAATGTTCAATGCAGATCCATTATCAATCAGCACATTGGATAATAAATCATTCTTGCAGTTCATAGAGATGTGGAGGGCCAAATTGTGATTCCTTCCTTCATCAGACAGTTCATGTCGCAAAAACCCAGGTTATTACATGATTTAATTTTCCCTACTACACTGCTGAATTGATCTACAGGCATATCACTTTCCATAAAATCTTGGTCCAATACCCTCATCAAAGATTCCCTGTGAGCAGAGGAGTTCATCAATAAAGCCAAGATAGATATCTTCGAAAGAGTCTACAGTAGATGATCTACAATTCTATGGTCGCTCATCTTGATTATCTTCAAAATATCATCCACCTTCTTTTCTAGCGTAGCTCCACTAGATTCACCCACTGCCTTCTTGGGTTCAACATTTTCAACAATTATCTTTCCAGCATTAACATCTCTGCGAACAACTGGTGCAAATACACGATCGTTGCGGGTCACTCTGCTAGTCTCATCAATATTTCCAACATTAGGAATTGGCTATATGGGGACTTCCACACCATCCTCTAAAATTGTAGCATTATATTTGTAGGGTACCGCCTTGTCTGACTTGTAGGGACATGACCCGAAAAACTAATCACCAATGGAGTAATAGCTGGCTTGCCATGATATTCAACTTCAAAAGGGGTGGGTGCACCAAAACAAGGCACAATAAAATTTACTCTCTCTTCAACAGATTAAGTCATTGCAGAGTCATCTCTGGAAAACATTTCTTCATCAAAGGAGAAAAACTCATCCGTAGAGGCATAATCATCATCTGACTCTTCTTCAGCTAAAAAAACCTCAATCTCATTAACCTAATGGTAATCATCCCTTTGGCATGTAACCTTGATAGTTCCATTATCCAATAATAACTGAATACCTTTCTTTACAATTAAACATCCTCGGGAATCCCGACAGCAAATTTGACAAGACCATACTGATGTTCTACCTGACCAGCCATGTGGCAGAAAGTAGCATGCAATTGTACAAGATCCTCATTCATATAATCCACATCAAAGATTTTGAAATCTCCAGGACATCCAGAGACCATGTTTACTTCCTCTTCATACTCTTCCCTAGGCCTGATTATGTGGATGAGGCCCTCATCAATCATCTTCTGCAAATCACCCTTTTTGTCACAACCATGTATATCCGTACTGCAAATAGCACAACCGACATGGTCATGCGTATAGTAGACAAATTCATAGGTCTGCATGCATTTTTACCAAATCTCCTCTAACCAATTTAATATAAAAAATCTGGAAGTCGCCTAGATAACCGGCCACCATGTTCACAACATTTGCTCCTCCATGCTTGGGCAAAGGATTATCTTTCACATTAGGGCAAACATATTTGAAGGACAAGATACCATACTTCACCAATTTTTATACTTCAGTTTTCAAAGGATAGCAGTTCTCAACATTGTGCCCTGGTTCTCCCTGATGAAAAGCACATGTTTGGTCTGCCTTATAATACCAAGGTAATGGTGATGGTATAGCGGGGGGTGGTCTGGTCTGAACCAACTTCTTCTGAATTAACATCGGGAGTAATTATGTATATCTCATAAGGATAGAGTCATAACTCTACCTTCTCTGATTATACCCTTGATTCCCTTGATGGGATGGTCTCTGATAAGCAACAGTTGTTGGAGCCACACCAACGAATGGAGTTACTGAGCCGACTTGTTGATGACGTTGATAATTTCTTCTAGGAGGATTAACCCCCCTTTTTTGCATAACAGCATTTGTGTCTCCTTGCTTCTTTTTGGCAAACCCATAGGATGGATTCTTCGTACTTCCGAAACTTTCAATTTTTGTTAAACGACCCTCTCTTACAGCCTCTTCCAAACGGATACCCATGCCCACCATTTCAGTAAAGTCACTTGACGCACTCGCTACCATCCTCTCATAGTAGAAAGCACCCAGAGTCTTCAGGAAAATCTTAGTCATATCCTTCTCTTCCATGGGAGGAATCCCTTGGGCGGCTACCTCACGCCATCTCTGTGCATATTCTTTGAATGATTCCCTGTCCTTCTGGACCATGGCCCTGAGTTGATCATGGTTAGGCACCATGTCCACGTTGTATTTGTATTGTCTGATAAATGCTTCTCCCAAGTCGTTGAAAGTATGGATATTGACGCTGTCCAAACTCATATACCACTTCAACGCAGCACCAGTCAAACTATCTTAAAAAAAGTGAATCAACATACATTGATCATCAGTGTGGGTATACATTCTTCTTATATACATCACAAGATGAGCACGAGGGAAAGTGTTTCCCTTGTACTTCTCGAATTCCAAGACTTTAAACTTCGCAGGTATCTTGACATTCGCGACAAGCATAAATCATTCACATTCTGTCTGAATAGTTCCTTTCCCCTGAGGGCCTTCATCTCCCTCTTCATCTTGTTAAACTGTCTTGAAAATCATCCATTCTATCATAGAGACCCAAGCCTTCACTTGGTGGAGGAAAAGGATGACACATATCATCATTAGCAAATGGGCCATACTAGCCAAAGGAGGTGCACTAAGAGCAACATGCACCACAGGAGGTGCAAGAGTAACAGTAGTCTCAACAACTGGAGTATCTTGAGGACCAATATTGAAACCTTCAGGCACAAAGTTCTCTGGCATTCCCTATGGACAACCTTGAGGCATGCAATTTTGAATAACAGCTGGAGTAGCAGACATAGGAACAGTTGGAGCTTTAGTAGTAACCATTGTTTGTTAAGGTTGAACACTCGGTGGCTGATTCTGAGCATCCACTAGAGATTCTATCAGAGCAGTAAGATTGGCCATGCCGACCTTTAGAGCATAAACTTCCTCCTGCAGCTCGCGATTCTCTTGTTCTAAGTTGTCCATCTTCCTTCTGAAATTAGCTAGAGTATTGTAGTGGTGAGACAACTTGTTGAATGAAGTAAATAAGCTTGGTAAGACACCTGGATATGCATAACAAATGCAAGAAATATGTGCAATATGATGCATGACATGCAATGCACATGATTTATTTTTTTATTAATATTTCAAGGGACTTAAAGATTTATAGACACATTGCAAATATAAAAGTAATAACACATTTGAAATACTGAAATTTTTTATTATAATAACTTCACAAATGGATTACAAGTTTAAATAATCCCAATTATAAGATGGAAATAAAGTCTAAAACCCTAAGAAGTAAAGCTGATGGAGATCACTCTGTACGCTGGCGCTTCCCTATAAGCCTAGCAATCTGAGCCTTCAATCTCTGGTTTTCTTCCACGTATCTGGTGGCAACCTCCTTCCAATTACCTGAATCAGGAAATGAGAAACTAGCATCTGACTGAGGATTAGGAGAAAATAAATCCCCTTGCCTCTCCATCATCTCTACAGCCGGACTCTCAAGAATATCAATCAAGTCGTCTTTCTCCTTCAAGTCTGCTCTATAAGAAATCTCCAAAGTCTGGCACTTATTCTTCCAAGCATCATTTTCCTGCTGCATCCTAACCAAAGAAAGTTGTAGCTCTTATACATCATCCAATAAGGGAGGGGTGGTCTTCACAAACAAATCAGGCATAGGTGCTTCCCAGGAATACAACATCTTCAACTGAATAGCTCTCGTTTGGACCCATTGAAGATAAGGCTCCAAAGAAACAGACCCCCTAGGTCCCAAGTCCTTCCTATGAATGTGACGCCAGGCCTTTGCATTCTTCTCCCTAGCTTCCTTATGGTCTTCTCCCACCTTCAAGAAGAAACTACTCAAATGAATACTATTTGGTTTACCCCTCATCAAATAACCAAGTTATCTTCGTGCAAGAACAGGGTTGTAGTTAATTCCTTCCTTTGTACCACGAAGAGATACATTGAGGAAACTACCATAACTGTCGACAATCTCTACATCATGATAAGCCTGATGATACCAATAAATATCTGAGTGAGTAAGTGCCATGATCTCAGGAGCCCAAGGGGTTCCTTTCTAACATCCCAGAAAGCATCAGACTGAGGCATATGAGAAATAAACCACCGGTACAACAGATAATAATTCCCCCATGATAAGAATTCTGAATATGAATAGAGTAATAAACATCACCCAATAATGTAGGAACTGGGTTTCAAATCATGAATATCCTAATAGCATTAACATCAACAAACTTATCCATATTAGGAAATAAAAACAACCCGTAAGCAAGTAGAGCAAAGATGGCCTCAAAAGCGACTGTACTCTTCATCCTGGCAAAGTAACGAGCTTTCTCCAATAAGAACTGAGCTAGTAATCCTCTAATCCCTCCTTTAGTAGTCATATGGGATTCAACCTCAGACTTCCCCAGATGGATCAAAGCAGCAATCTCGTGTGGTTTTGGCTCACCCTTCAAACCAGTAAAAGGAACACGATTGGTAATAGGTAAATCCAACAGATAAGAATACTCCTCTAGTGTGGCCATCAACTGATAGTCAGGGAAACTAAAGCAATGATACATCGGATTATAGAACTGGACCAAGATCGAGAGAATACCCTTCTTCATCCTAAGCTTCATGAGAGGAATGATGGATCCATACCTCTTCCGAAAATCTGCAGAACACTCAATCTCGGGAATTAGACTAATCAACTCATCTATCTTGGGATCTTTGAAACTGTATTTTCCGGTATTTATTTTTCCATAATCCATGGTCAAAAGGTACCTGAGATATTCACAAATGGTCAACTTTCAAGTCCCTTGAAATAAAATTTCTTCAAAAGATGCTTATGAGTGCATATATACATGATGCAATAATCACACACAAGATCACAAACATAGGGTTCATAGGTTCAATGTCACACGCATGAGGTCGAAGGTACTACCCATAAGGTATGGTCTAAAAGTTATCACCTACCGAACAAGGTTCTAGAGGTTCCCAGAGTCTACATCCTGCCTTCAGATATTACTAACTTCCCAATTAACTCGGTAATTAGTAATATTCTCAAGAAAAACTTGTCCGAGCATAGTATCGCGTGACAACTATTTCTGAATTACTACGTCGTAGATTCCGCACTACACCTAAAAGGCCAAGATGGGTTAGGTATTCTAAGGTCCTTAGCTTCAACAGGCTCCCAGGTCGAAAGCAGTATGTCTTCCCGATTACTCGGTAAACGACACTATAGCCAATGGGGCCTCCACTTAGTGGGGGATCTCATGCCTCCTTTTTTGGGATTACTCCCTCAAAGTTAACATGACTATACCGCCCGTCCTATCTTAAATTTTACCCAAGTCCGGGTATAGGACTTATAAGTAATCACTAAGCACCCTTAAAAGCCAGAGAAATCCAAGCAAACATATATACAACATATAACACATAAACAACAATAGCACACACACATATATAAACAAAGATAGGCTTAGCCCACTTAGGGATGGACCAGCAAGAGGTCAATCTATCCCAAGTGAAGTCGCCATTTTTCTGTAGCGGTAAATATGTTTAAGACTAAGCCATTGGATTGACTAGACTTATACATATCAAAATAAAAATTGCCACCCTGCTTTATTATTTCCAAAGGAATGGGAAAAGAGCGGGTAACCTAAAGAGAGGGGGGAATGATTCAAGGTAACGAGGTTGGTTATGCAAAGGGAATGTATTAGCACCCTAAACATCTATGGTACTCCGTAGGAACCTCTTTGAAAAATCTGTATATTTTGGATATAGAATGTAGTATAAAAATAGATGGTGGAGGTGAGAAAAGAAATATTTTTTTAATGATTTTTGAACCCGCCGCGGTTGCGAACCTTTAGTGCCTACGTACCACCTTTCATGTAATAGGGAATCAGGGTACACATAGTTCACCTTTAAAAATTTTAAAACACAAGTGTGTTGATTGATTTTATGAGATAAGACATCATCGTCATTGTCCGTGTGGAAAACATACTTACTACCCACAATCATGAGAAAGGAGAATTTACATCATCTCAAAGTGGAGGATATGGCTTGGATTTTTTAAAAATCAATAATGCCTCACTCAACACCCAAGTGGAAAATATCTCTCTTCACTGCATATTATAGAAGTATAAGTGTTTGCATCACTATAAGAATTGACAAGAGTCCAATCTTTTGAGAGAAGTTTTAAAATAAGAGGCCAAAGTGGAAATATGGTTTGAAATGAGATTGATTGATTTTTAGTCTTCTTACAAAAAATGTCAAGGTATTATTTAGTTGATTGAAGTTCATTTATGAAAAATATTTTGAAAATGCATGGACCTAAGTCCAATTTTATTATGAAAGTGGTTCAAGATTAAAAACAAGAAGAGTTTTCATAAGGAGAGAGAAGATTTTTTGAAATTAAAGAAGATGGGAGGAGAAGAAGAGATTATCCTAAAGCATAAGGTAAAAGTTAGGGATAAGAACCATCTAACCAACAAGAAGTCAATACTTGACATTATGAGTCAAGATAGAATTCTCATTCTTTGGATTGAAACCAAGCAAGCAAAGATACTAGACCTCTTAAGAGAACCAAACTTTAAATGTATTAAGTCTTCACAAAAATTAGGCAAAGTAACGGCTGTATACGGGCGAATTCCAGATTACAAATAAAGTAAGTAATCACAATAACTTGCACACAAAATAAACAAACAACCCAATGTCTTGAGGTAAACCTCAAGAACTCCAGACAAAATATCAATTAAGGTCACAAGGTCTCCAACATAGGCCAAGGTTTCTAGTCCTAAGTCCAAGAAGTCCAATACTCCATAATGCCAAGGATAGTAACCAAATAGTCCAAGTGTCATTAAATTTTTTTATGGTTTATGTTGATTATTAAGTATCTTCAAAAAGAAAAGAAAAGCTCAAGTGAGCAAAGATGAAAACAACATGAAATATAAATGCTAAAGTAAATGGTACATAAAGCATAAAAAATAAAATCATAAAGTAAAGTCAATTGTTAGAAATTAGTGGTTAGTTATATGACCATCTTGAAACTTGCATTTGGAACTCATTAGAGGATTGGTAGAACCAAAGCCTTCACACAATAAGTTGCATTTGCTTTTTTTCAAGTATATCATCCATTTTGGAATCCTCAAAAGTAACATTTAATGATCAATGATGTTTAAGTGATCCGCGTTTACCAAAAATGATATAGATCCATTAGAGGATTGGTAGAACCAAAGCCTCCACACAATGAATCTCAAGGTTATTGGATCAAAGAGACCAAATTAACATACTTGGGCTTACAAATATACGTTTGGGCCACGAATGATCATTTATCCGAATCGGGACATAATTTAGCGTTATGTTAAGCAATCGTAAGTGGACTTATATAGAAGTCGCACCTATTTTGAGGCCGGTCAATAGCAATCTATGCACCATTTGTTTTGAGACATGATATAGAGATCATGCTTAAATAACACTTAGTATAATAAGAAATGAATAAGATGAAGAAGGGTGGGAAAGAATATACAAACCACATTTGAATTAAAAATTAATCAAACTATTATTAAAATCATTCATCCTTTTTTATGGAGTTAGACTCAACACTATAAATCCAATGATGTTAACAAAGTTCATGACCAAAAATTCTACCCAAGATCAGCCAGAAAATAATCACAAAATAATATTACATTTAATATATACATTAAAAAGGGTTTTAAAATGTTTTAAAATAGAAATAAGAGAGAAAAATATCAACCATGTTCAAATTAATCAAGAAATATTAAGTAAACCCATAGAAAATTAGAAATGAACTCAAATATTTTTATAAAATTTTTGGTAATTTTTTAGTGTCAGAAACTATTTTTAAAATTAAAAGAATGAGTAAATTAAACCAAAAATGATAAAAAATAACAAAGTCAGAAATAAAAAATAAATGAGGTCACCAATATTTGTCACAATATCATTGGATCATTCCATATTTTTTTAGAATTTAAAAATGCATAAAAGTATTTTTAAACATTTAAAACAAATCAAATAAAGTGAAAATTTATAAAAAAATATCAAAAGACAATAAAATTGTAAAAAATAAAAATCAGAAAGAGAAAAATCAAAAATATTTTTCATTATTTTTTTCAGATTTTTTGACTTAAAATGAATTTTCTATGATTTTTTAAAGTTTAAAACAATTAAAATAAAAATCATAAAATAAAATATCAAACCAAACAAATATGGACCATCTGATCATTGTCAAAACGTGTTAGTAAACTGATTAAGTGGACCTGGCGCGATGTGCATGTTATGGACTTTAGTGAATACAACACTAGATCACTAATTAAATTAGAAATTAAAAAAATACAAATGGCACACCATCATTGGTTGGAAGATGACACATTGTTCATCTTCAACCTCCAGCCAACGTGAAATACAGGTCTCTCAAACTGTAAAATCAGAAGCTCGGACCTATGCCATTCACTTCGTCTCATCAAGACGAAGACAACCATATCTTCGCGAATAATTTATATAAACTATAGCTCAAGCAATTTGGAAGGAAAGTTTTGAAAAGGAATTTGAAAATTCATGGCTAAAACATGTTTCCAGTTAGAAGAAAGTGTTGCGACTAGAACCAGGGTGATGAGAACTTCACAATAGTATCAAAGTTTGAGAGAATTGGTGAAGGAATCTACCTATTGAAGTTAAGTTGCAGAGCTCTGAAACTGGACTTCTATGGATCAATATAGATCACGATTCTTGAAGGTAATTGTGTGGTTATCTTCAAGGAAGATCAAGGAAGGTGATTTGATAGAAAAAATTGATTGAAAAAGGCTTGAACAATGATTTTAAATTTGTAGAAAAGTGAGTTATGGAATGAGTTTGGCAGGGTGATTTTGGTTGTTCAAGCTTGAGGAAATGAATGGGGGATGACCCTCTATTTATAGGAGAATGAATGGGATCCTTAAGCGTATAAAAGGATGAAGTTTGGAGGGAAATTGTGGGGGATCTGTAGCATGAACAAAGTGTGACTTGTTTAGCATCAAAACTCATCCAAATCATGCGTTTCATGATGCTAAACGCTTTTGGAAAGTTGCTAAACATGATTAGAAGCAAAAATGCGTGGAAAACTTCTGATTAGAAGACAAAACAAAGATTTCAAAATCTGACTTGTGATGAAACTTCAGTTTCATGTTACCAAATTCAAATCAATGGCATTCTCAACTCAAGGGGTCTTAAGGAATGGTTATTGATGCTTTATAAAGATGAGATTACAAGATTTGCAATGGAAAAAGAATGGAATCAAATGGATGTTTGAGCTGAAAGTTGCAATGAGTCAAAGTTGGGAAAAAGAAGTTGACTTTCCATACTTAGAAATATTTCAAGTTTTTCTTTAAAATTGACCTATAATATTTTGCATCCAAACATGGCCTTCCACTTGGAATTTGTTCTTGACCAAAAAATATGGCATGAAGTAGATATCTTGAATGTCATTTTGAGACTTAAACCATTCAAAATATCCAAAAATTCAGAGAGTTATGACTTGTTGAAGTTGGCAAAAATTCATGAAATGACATATAATCTTTTGTATCCTTAAGGCATCCTCCATCCATTTTCTCACTTTGCACATAAAATAAGGAATAAAGTTCACATCCTCAAGATCATTGTGGAAAAAGAGTGGGCTCAAGGTGATAAAAATTGACAAGTTATGATCACTTTAAGTCACACATAGGAAATTGGGGGTTCGTCATCATCAAGTTTATTCCACAAGAAAACTCCTTGAAACTTTTGAAGTGATTTGTTAATAACCTTTTGAATAGAAGGATGTTTTTGGAATCACTCAAAAATACCAAAAGATGAGCAATATATACTTCTTTGAAGTTCAAAACCCTAGATCCTAGATCAAGAAAATGCTTTGAGAAACTTTTACAATTTTAAACAACCTTCTTGTACCAACACATTTGCTTTGTAGATAGGAGTTGTTGAGGATGATAATGAGAACTCATAGCAACCAAAACCAGTTCCATATCTTGAGAATTTGGAGAAATATGCACTTGTGACCAATGGAAACAAGGTCATGTCCAACCATGACAACTTCTTCAATCAACCCCTTGTACTTTTAAATCAATCTTGATAACTTTGAAATGTGGTTAACCAAAATAAACCTTGCCATGACATTTCTACCAAAACAAATTCAATGCTAAGCCACATTGCCTTGACCTACATTATTAACAAGTAAGACAAACCAACATTGCATTTTATTAATTAAAAGGAAAGCCAAAACAAAACATGCATGATCACAAAACAAAATCAAGTCAAGGTGCTTGGTGATTCCTCAAAGAGCAAAGCTAAAGATAGGGAGGAGAACCAAAAGCCCTAATATGATCTTGTTGTGATTGAATCAATATGGTATGATGAAGGGATCTTAGGGAAAAAAATTAGGGTACAAAACCTGGACTCTAGATGCTCTCAACACATGACGAGAAGAAGGCATATGTTCCAAAGCCTGGAACTTAAAGCTGGAAGCTACGTAGGTTTCAGAGGCAATCAGAAGGGGAAGATCATTGGCTCTGGAACTGTAGGTAACGGTAATCTTCCTTCTATTACTAATGTTCTATTAGTAGATGGATTAATGAATAACTTGTTACCCATAAGTCAATTAAGTGATAACGGTTATGATATAATCTTAAATCAAAAGTCCTATAAAGCAGTTAGTCAGAAAGATGGATCTATCCTCTTTAATGGGAAGAGAAAGAACAACATTTACAAAATAAAACTTTCTAAACAGAAAAGTCAAAATATAAAATGTCTATTGTATGTTAACGATGAGAAATGGGTTTGCCACGTAAGGCTGGGGCATGTTAGTATGAGAAGAATATCTATTATTAACAAACTCAATCTGGTCAAAGCACTTCCTAACCCGAAGTTCAGCTCAGATGCTCTGTGTGAAGCATGTCAAAAAGGCAAGTTTGCAAAACCTCCTTTTAAAGCAAAAAATGTTGTTTCTACCTCTAGATCATTATAACTTCTGCACATAGATCTATTTGGACCAGTGAAAACTGCATCCATTAGTGGCAAGAAGTATGGATTAGTGACTGTAGATGACTATAGCAGATGGACATGGGTAAAGTTCTTTAGACACAAGGACGAGTCACACTCTGTGTTCTTCGCTTTCTGTAACCAAGTTCAAAATGAGAAAGATCTTAGAATTGTCAAATTCAGAAGTGATCATGGTGGAGAATTTGAAAACAAAATATTTGAAATAATTTTTAATGAGAATGGAATCTCTCATGATTTCTCTTGTCCTAAAACTCCCCAATAAAATGGAGTTGTAGAATGAAAGAACAGAACTTTACAAGAAATGGCCAGAACCATGATCAATGAGACTAACATTGCTAAGAACTTCTGGGCAGAAGTAATTAACACAACACGTTACATTCAGAATATAATCTCCATAAGACCTATTCTGGATAAGACTCCATATGATTTATGGAAGAACAAAAAGCCCAACATCTCGTATTTCCATCCATTTGGATGTATTTGTTTTATTCTAAACACCAAAGAACATCTGAACAAGTTTGACTCTAAAGCACAAAAGTGTATTATGTTAGGATACTCCGAACGCTCAAGAGGCTACAAAGTATATAACACATAAACATAGATTATAGAAGAGTCAATCAGTGTTAGATTTGATGACAAGCTTGGCTCTCAAAAGTCAAAGAAAAATGAATCTCTTGCAGATATAGAAGTTCAATTTACAGTTACTGAAGACACTGCATCAGAAGGTTCTAACAAAGAATCACAAACAACATCAGAAGGAGATGTCACAAACATTACAACAACATCTAAAGAACCTCTCCAGAAAAGACTATCCAGAAGCAGCCTAGCTTATCTTGAAGACAAAATTCTGGGAAAGAAGGAAGGCCCAATCAGAACAAGATCCATATTCAGAAACCCTGAAGAATCTCTTATGAGATTAGTATCTTTGATTGAGCCAACTTCCATTGATGAAGAACTTCTGGACAATGATTAGATACTAGCTATGCAGGAGAAATTAAATCAATTCACCAGAAATGATGTGTGGGATCTAGTTCCCATACAAAAAGGGTTCAACATCGTTGGAACAAAATGGGTATTCAGAAACAAGTTGAATGAACAAGGAGAAGTCATCAGAAACAAAGCACGGCTGGTTGCACAAGGTTATAGTCAGCAAGAGGGGATAGATTATACAGAAACCTTTGCTCCAGTATCCAGGTTAGAATCTATCATACTTTTAATTTCCTTCCCTGTGAATAATAACATCACTCTCTATTAGATGGATGTCAAAAGTGGGTTCTTAAATGGATACATTGACGAAGAAGTTTATGTGCACCAAACCCCTGGTTTTGAAAATTCCAAAAACCCAGAATACGTTTTCAAACTAAAGAAATCATTATATGGTCTGAAACAAGCTCCCAGAGCTTGGTATGAAAGACTAAGTAGCTTTTTGTTAGAAAATAATTTCTCCAGAGGGAATGTGGGCACAACCTTATTCTGTAAGTCATTTAAGAATAACATTCTAGTTTGTCAAATTTATGTAGATGACATTATTTTGGATCTACTAAAGCCTCTCTAGGAAGAGAATTTGCTAAGTCTATGCAGGAAGAGTTTGAAATGAGATTGATGGGAGAACTCAAATTATTTATGGGCATTCAAATCAATCAAACTCCAGAAGGAACTTACATACACCAGAGAAAATACGTCAAAGAACTTCTGAAGAAATTCGACTTGTCAGAATGTAAGACAGCCAAGACTCCAATACATTCTACATGCATTCTAGAAAAGGATGAGGTAAGTAAAAAGGTAGAACCAAATATCTACAGACGTATGATTGGTTCTCTCTTATATGTTACAGCTTCAAGACCTGAAATTCTATACAATGTATGTTTATGTGCCAGATTCCAATCAGATCATAGAGAATCTCACTTAACAGTTGTTAAGCGAATTTTCAAGTATCTGAAAGGTACTACTAATCTTTGTTTGTTTTATAGAAAAACCAATGAATACAAATTAGTAGGGTACTGTGATGTTGACTTCGTTGGAGACAGAGTAGAAAGAAAAAGCACTTCTGGAAGTTGCCAGTTTCTGGGATAAAATATGATCTCATGGACCAGCAAGAGGCAATCCACAATTGCATTGTCAACAGCTGAAGCTGAATACATAGCAGCTGCTGGATGCAACACACAGATGCTCTGGATGAAGATTCAGCTTGAAGACTTCAATATTTTTTAGAGTAACATTCATATATTCTGTGATAACACTTATGCAATTTTTTATCTAGGAACCCTATTTTACATTCTATGGACTATATTCAGTAAGGAATTATTTCCTTAAAATTTATTGATACAGACCATCAATGGGTTGATGTCTTCACTAAACCACTTTCTGAAGATAAGTTTAATTTCATTCTGAAACATATCAGCATGAAATTATGTTCCGAATAAGAGTTTTATTTATATATCCTTTACCCTCAGAATTTTATGTTTTTTTATGAACATCTTATCAACAATTCTTCAGAAGTTAGAAGGACAGTTGCAACAGGATCTATCTAATAAGATCTGAACGGTTCATTTCAAAGATAGAAGCGTGCAATTGACATCATCAACATTTGCCATCCTCTCACAAGCGTCCTTCTAAGGCTGAACATGCATTTAAATTCTGAAGGGATTAAAAGCTTTGATTGGATGCATTGAGACGCGTGTAATTGGTAACTGTTTCATATCTCCATGCCATCTCCCTATTTTCAGGATTCTTAAATGCTGTGTAATCATTATTTTTTTCTTTTTCTTATTGATTAAGCTTTCAAATTGTTTATAAATTCAGAATTCACTTACACTCCCACTTCTTCTCACTACTGTTTTATCTCTAAGCCTTTATTTTTCAAAACCATCTTTCAAGAATCCACAACAGTCAGTGTGAAGAATGGCTTCATCTTCAAGCGCTCAGAATCCTCAATGTGCTCCAGGTTCATCTTCGTCAACTGCAGAGATATATGAAGAACCGTCAAGAACGCTGTTAATCCTCATTGATTATCTAGAGGTTACTTGCGAACTTATCATTGATTTTGAAAGAATGAAAGAAAACGGCTTTGATCTTACAGTAGATGTGAAATTTCAAGGTTGGAACAGATACTTTGATCGTCTTCTAGGTCCAGTTTTCCCAAAATTGGTTAAGGAATTCTGGATTCATGCATCTTCTTCAAATCACCAAGTGACGTCATATGTAATGGGAAATAAGATTTCTATCACTGAAGAAGTGATTGCAAAGCTGATTGGTCACAACGGCGGAGGAATCCGTTGTAGTGATATGGCGGAGAAATGTTCTGACCTATCAATAATCTCGAGATAAATTTTCACCTCTGGGCAGTCTTCTAACAAGATAAAAGATCTGAAGGATTACATCAGAATATGGGCAAAAATTATTCTGGTATGTACCAACCACATAAAGCCAACAAGCTCTTCTGATTACATAAATATTGATCAATAATTCTTGTTAAACTTCATTGTAACAAAGGCGAAAGTAAACCTTCCTCACCTGCTATTCAACCATCTGATAACAAGTGTGAAGGAAACTAGAGATGATGAAATAACCAAGAGGGATTAGATACCACTGGGTAGGATAATTTCATATATTCTGACTGAAAACAAGTTAGTTGAATATCTGACTAAAGCTCAGTAGATCAGCACGCTGGAGGCATGTGCTAGAAAGCCTCTCAATGCTAAGAATGTGATGAAGATGAAGATAATTGATAGTATTAAGAAGGATCCAACCATTTCATCCAAAGAAGTTATATCCTCAAGAACAATCCCTTTGATAGACTTCCTTCTATTCTCTCAAATTGATGCTTCACCAGAAATTATTGTCAGGTATCTGGAAGCATGCAAGTTGCATGGGACTAATCCAGAGTTAAACATTCGTGATTTGCACCAACAGGCTCTAGAAGTCCAGAAAAAGGAAATATGCAGGAGAAGGATCTTCTCAGAAGACACCAAAAGCTGCTAAGAATAAGAGTAATCCTTCTTTTATTTGTGTTGTAGAATTAGTGATTTTTCCATCATCTGAAACACCCTCCTCTCCAAAACCAATAGAAAACCCCTCACCACAAACCTTTGAAGATTTTGACATAGAATTTGACCCTTCAGTCACTCTAGAAAACATTCTGAACGAACCACACTCTCCTAATCCACATCTTGAACAAAATCAGCCAGAACATGCTCAAGTTCTCTCTGTTATTGAGCAATTTGATCTAGAATTTCAAGCTCCCCACATAGAAAATCCAAAATTCCAAGCTACCCACTCCGAAAATCCAAACGCTACCGCTTCCCAACCAGAAAATCCAAACACCAACTCTGATACCACCACACCAATTCCTGGAATAACATAACCTCTCATGGTTCACCAACCTCTCTAAATTCACGAAATTCCGGAAATTCCATCTCCTTACCATTTCACTCCACCAAACACACCTCCATCACCAATTATCATTTATGATTCTCCCTCTCCCTCACCTATTAATCATCCAGAAGATCACCTCAAAACTATAATAGTCTTAGAAGCGCTGGATCACCTTGCCTCTAACTCTCATAAAACTTCTATCCCCAAACCAAATCCAACTATTACCAAGGCAGATGTTGGTAGAAATTTACTGATTTTTGAAACATAGGTAAATGAATGGGTTATTTCTTTGAAGCTAGAAAGCATAGAAAATCTGAATCCTGCTGCTTTTGATTCTCATTGGAACCAGTTCAGAAAATGGTTCAATTGTGAATCCCAGAAACTCAAGGAGCTAAGCTATGAAATGGCCCAACAGAACTTTTGTGATCAGCTGAACGCTTTCAAGGATCAAGTTCTGAGTCACTGGGAAAAGAAACACATTCTTCAGCTGGATAATGCTCCATGGAAAGAGTACTAGCACTCAGAAGTTGATGAACCATGCTCTGATAAGCTTCCTATGGTTATTATTCAAAACAAAGGCAAAGAGACCGAAGAATCCAGTGCGTCAGAAACTGCTATAGATTGCTGAGAAGCTTGAGCCTTCCTTGGATATATACCTTCTTTATCTCCGGTTATGAAAACTCTGGAAGAGTTGAAGAAAGAAAATACAGTGATCAAGGAGAGATTAGACAAGAAAGATGACACATGCAAAGAAATCAAAGGAATGCTGGGAAAACAAGAGGAATCAAATACTCAGATTAAGAGCTTGCTAGAAGCATTGTTCACACGACTTCCCCCACCTTAATCTTAGTTTTTAAAACTTTTTTTCTTTATTGTATTCATTTATATTCTTGTTTTGTTTACCTCTGAGCATGTTATTGCAATCAAAGGGAATATAACTCATATTTTGACTTTGGATATTAATGCTTATATTGCTTTTTTGATTCTTGACAAAAAGGGGGAAAACTTAAGATATTTCTAATAACAGTATATCGAGACACAGTCTCAAACATTCTGAATATCATAACTTCTCGTTTCTTTTTCTTAAAGAAAAACAGGTACAAAACTCTAATGAAGACAGAAGTAGATGCATGCAAAGCTCTGATCAGAATGAACTTCAGGGAAGTAATTCATCTCTATCTGAGTACTCAGCTTAGGGGGAGACCCTATAATGATTTATGTTATGTTTATTCTGATTGAAATATCCTAGTTTTTGTCATCATCAAAAAGGGGGAGATTGTTAGAACATAGTTTGATTCTACAACCCTAGTAAGAGTTTTGATGATAACAAACACAAAGAACAAATATGCACTCTAAAATTATATTTTGTTTTGTAGAGAAGTTCTGATGGAGCAAGATCAGAAGATAAGCTATAAGGTTATTCCTGCTGTGAACGTAGACAATTCTCAAAAAGCTCTGATGATAGAAGATCAAAAGTTGCGCTAAAGGAAACATGTTTTAACTCTAATTACACAACTCTGGGAAAGTAAGTCTAACGCTACAAACAAGATCTTATGCCTCTGATATTCAAAATCTCTGAAGCAAGAAGCAACACATACCTCAATGTTCTGAAGTGTTACAAATCATATATTTCCATTTCAAGAAACGGCTGGAAAGGAACAAATATCTTTATTTTTAGAAAGCACCTTAACTGTCATTAATCATGTTTCCAAAAGATCATTCTTGCTGCACCTATTTAAACAAGACATCAGGACAAATCATACACGATTTTTCACAACTCTCAACCATGCTACAATCTTTTTTATTCCTCATACTTACTATTCTCTCAACTGTGTAAAACATCATATACTGTGATACTGTTTTGTAAGAAAGCATAATTGTACACCATCTTATAATTATATTATTTAGTCCAATTCCTTGAGAAAAATCAGGTTGTGGTTATACTCAAGAAGACTTTGGCAGTAGTCAAAGTAGTTTTGTAATCAAGATTGATTATAAGACCTCGTTGGAGAGAGGAGAAATCACCTTGACGGATGGACTGGAGTAGTTTGAGTTTAAATGAACCAGGATAAAAATCATAGTGTTCTTTCCATTGATTTTTAAGATTCCAATTCAACCCCCCTTCTTGTGTTTTTCAATTCTTCACTGCCTTTCTCACAAGTATCTAAATACTAGTCATATAGCTTGAACATTTGATACTCACCTACTGTTAAAGAGTTATGACTAAACTCGTCTTAGTCTTTTTCAATAAAAGAATTAAATGGATGAGTTAGACGTATGTCCTACCTTTTCCTAAGTATTTGAATACAAGTTGTATAGCTTGGCCATTTGACACTTATATGCCTTAATTAAAATCAATTTCAATGCACTCAAACCTTATTCCTTTTGGATTTTCAATTCAATGCATTTCAAACACGAAAGATGCTCAGTCCATTCTACAACGACGCAAACAGAGCTTCCACGTGAGAATATAAAACATTTTTTGCTCAAATATGATGATGGAAAAAATTTGTGCTAATTCAAATTAAGTCATCCAATTTTGAAGCGACATAAATGTTCAATTATCCATGTTTTGGGCTGCAATGTTTTTCGTTCAAATGTGACTTGAGAATCTTTCACTAAAATCAACCAACCCACAAAAACTTTCTACCAAAAACTACATAGCCTTGATTTCTCCATCGCACCTAGAGATACAAAGGATCTAGATTCAAAGTCACAATAATAAAAAAATCCTAAAAATCCTCTCTTCCTCTTTTCTCATAATAAGTAGAAGATCGCAAAATAAAATAAGCTAACATATCCTTTGCTAGACTAACTAAACATGTCTGAGTAAAGACAATGGATGTGAGGGGTGCTAATACCTTCTCCTTTCATAACCTACTTTCGAACCTAATCTTGGTTGCGACGACCATTTTCTTTTCTTTTGCGAGTTTTATCAATATTTTTCCTTTCCTTTTGGAATAAATAAAGTTATATGGAGACTCTGTTGTATTTCGAGCATGGGATATGCTCGGTTATTTTTTGCATTGCGACACTAGCAAGGTTGTTTATTGCAGAGATAATGTGATTGCATGGTGTTCTATCTAGGATTGTGTCTAATTTAGATCCAAAGTTTACTTATAGGTTTTTAAAGGATTCTCAACATGAAATGGAGACTAATTTGAATCTTAGCACCTCAAATAATCCTAAATTAGATGACCAGACAGAAAGGATCATTAAATCCCTCAAAGATATGTTACGGGTGTGTATCTTAGGAAGTGGAGGAAATTGGAAGGACCACTTACCTTTGATAGAATTCTCCTACAAAAATAGTTATCATTCAATCACCGGGATTGCATCGTATGAACTCTTGTACAGGATAAAGTGTAGAACACCTTTGTGTTAGGAAGATGTTAGTGATAAAGGGATTCTTGGATCTGAGATAATCCAAGAAAGCACAAAAAAGATAAGAATGATACAAGAGAAAAAGAAGAAATCTCAGGGCCGTCATAAATGTTATGTGGGATCCGCATAGATGACCTTCGGAGTATGAATAGGGAGATCATGTAATTTTCAAGGTTATCTTGAAGCTAGGGCTAAAGGGACTGTTTAAGACAAAAAAATTGAGCATGAGATATATTGGTCCGTATAAGATCATAAGTCGGGAAAACAAGAGAATCTCATTTTCATAACTTTTCTTCTCTCTACAAACCAAATCTTGAAGAAGGTGAAAAATTGTGTGTGTGTGTGTGTGTGCGTGTAAGACACACACACACAGAGAGAGAGAGAGAGAAAGAGAGAGAGAGAGAGAGAGAGAGAGAGAGAGAGAGAGAGAGAGTAACAAAATTGGAAAAGAAGGGATAATGAAATCTTGATTAAGAGAAAATCCTAGTGCATGTTAAAATTGATGAGTCCTTGGAAGTGCAAGCAAGCTAGTAGAAGGTTGTAACATTAAGAGATCATTATATCTCCTTCTTCCCTTGGAAATTCAGGTTTTAAATCAAGAGGTTTGAAATTTGGTTATAGTGTAGCTTAGAATCCCACTGAGATCTACCATCTCACCTTATTCTTATTGATTATTTTCTGGTAGCTCGGGCTAAGGAAAAGATAAATGAAAGATACCTTGAAGAAATTGAAGACTTTAGAGCTTTTTTATATTTCCATTGCATTTGCTCTGTTCAGTATTTTAATATTATGCCTTAATTTCATATCGACATATTAAATTTTCTTATGTACTATATTTCGAACATTTATAATGTACATATAATCAAATGTCATTTAGACACTATGATTGTACTAAGTGCCACATATAACACTATGAATAGTATTATTCTAAACAAACATTATTCACACAGTTTTCTATTATTTGTCATATGAGTAATGTTAGTTGGTTAATTCTTGTTATGTAGTTATTTGGGATTTTAGCATTTATTTGGGTCCAGGCACTTTGCCTATATAAAGGGGCATTGTATTTGTAATCAATAGCAGCAAGCAATAACAATAATAATTCAGTTAGAAAGTTAGTTACGCTTAACTAACTCAAAATAATCTCTCTCTCTCTCTCTCTCTCTCTCTCTCTCTCTCTCTCTCTCTCTCTCTCTTCTTCTTCTTCTTCTTCTTTTATTTTTCACAAAATCATCTTTCTTGAATCCTTTGTTCCAACAAATTGGTATCAAGAGCTTGTTTGTGATTCAGAGAGAATCTAATGGCAAACAGATCAAAAACATCAACACAGCTTCCAGCAAATCTACCGGTTTTCAAAGATGAAAACTATCAACGATGGGTGGCACAAATGAAGGTTATTTTTAGATTTCAAGATGTTTTAGAAATCATGAATGATGGAATATCACAACTGGATGTAGATGCTACAGAAGCCCAGAAAGCCGCACAGAAAGATCAGAGGAAGAAATATGGCAAGGCATTGTTCTTGATTCACCAGTGATTGGATTGTGATGTATTTGAGAAGATAATTAAAGAGAAACAAAAAAAGGAGCTTGGGAAAAGCTGAAATCCTTGTATGGTGGAGATGAGAAACTAAAGAAGGTGAATTTGAAGACTCTGAGAAAGCAGTATGAGATGCTTCAAATGAAAGAGGATGAATCTATTTCTGCATATTTCTCAAGAGTGGTGACGCTAATAAACCAAATGAAGGCGTGTGAGGAAGCGCTTACGAATCTGCAGAAGATAGAAAAGGTATTGAGATATTTAATTGTAGATTTTGATTACTTCGTTGTAACAATTTAAGAGACCAAGAATCTATCTGAGATGAAGTTGGAAGAACTTCAAGATTCATTGGAAGCTCACGAAATGAGACTGCAGCAGAGAAACTCAAAGGGAGAAGACATCTGAACAAGCATTGCAATCAAGATTCAATAAGAAAGCTGGAAAAGAGTAATTGAAGCAGCAAAAGAATCTTGTTGGTGATGAGAAGTCAATCAAGAATACTGACTCGAAAGGTGTGGGAAACAAGTATTCTGGGAAGAAAGTTGACACGAAAGAGGTGAAATGTTACAATTGTCAAGCTTTTGGCCACTATGCTAAAGAATGTCGAAGAAAGAAAGCTGCAAGGTCGAAAGATAGTGATGAAGTTCAATATGCACGAGCTGGAAGTAGTGATTCTAATGATGTGTTGTTGCTGGTGAACACTCAGTCGAGTACTGAGAAAAACAACATGTGGTATCTGGATTCAGGATGTAGCAACCACATGATTGGCAATAAGAATTGGTTTACCAAGTTATATGAGTCAGTCGAAAAGGTGATAAAATTTGCAGATGGCAGCCATATCAAATCAGGTGGTAAAGGAGATATTTCGATTATAAGAAAGGATGGTCGAAAGGCTACTATCACTGAAGTTCTATATGTACCTCAGATGAAGGTATATAGGGCTGATGGGAGACTAACAATGAAAGCACCATTGGCGGAGAACAAAATGTTCAAGGTTGAACTCAACACATCAGATCATGAATGTCTTCCTTCAACTACAGGAGAAGACAAGAACTGGCTATGGCATCACAGGTATGGACATATAAACTTCAAGAGTTTATGTATACTCAATAAGAAAAGAATGGTGCTTGGGTTGCCGTATGTGAAGGAACCAAAGCAGATATGTGAAGAATGCTGCAAAGCTAAATTGGCAAGGAAGGCGTTCAAACATGATTTTCCTATAAGACCAAGGAAAAATTTGGAGCTGGTTCATTCAGATGTGTGTGGACCCTTTCAAGTAAAGTCTAATGGAGGTAACAGGTATTTCCTAACTTTCATTAATGTATTCACCAGACATATGTGGATTTACCTTATTGAGAGGAAGAGTGAGGTATTCACACAGTTCAAGAAGTTCAAGTTGCATGCTGAGAAACAACGTGGATGCAATTTGAAGAAGTTAAGAACTGAAGGTGGTGGTGAATATACTTTTGCTGAATTTGATAGATTTTGCAATGAGGAAGGTATAGAGCATGAGGTTATTGCACCCTATACGCCTCAGCATAATGGGATATCTAAGAGAAAGAATGGAAGTGTACTGAACATGACAAGATGTATGTTGAAAGCTAAGAATATGTCTAAGAGATTTTGGGCTGAAGCAGCTTCAACATCAGTATACATTCTAAATAGATGCCCAACAAAGAAGATGGTTAAAAAGACACCGCATGAGGCTTGGACAGGGTCGAAGCCAAATGTAAGTCATCTTAGAATTTTTGGATCAATGTGTTTCAGGCAAGTACCTGAACAATTGAGAAAGAAGCTGGATGATCGAAGTGAAGTCATGGTGCTCATAGGTTATCATTTGACTGGTGCATACAAGTTGTATTCACCAATCAAAGATTAACTAGTGATCAATAGAGATGTTCTTGTATATGAAAGCAAAGGATGGGATTAGATTCAAAGTTCAGTTCGACATGAATCAGACACAGTCACAATTGTGTTCGAAGAAGATGAACAAGATGAAGCTTCGACAAGTGGAAATAAAGAACCACCTGTGAAGAATGAAAGAAGATCCACAAGAACAAGAACTGAGTTGACTAGGTTGATTAGATATAAGAGGTTTCTAGATCAAGCAATCGATGTAGATGGTGATTTAATCGAAGAAGCCATGATGATGGCTGAAGCAGAACCAATTGATTTGGGCGAAGCCTTGAGCAATTCAAATTGGTGTGAAGCCATGAAAGAAGAACTTAGAGCCATTGAGAAGAATAAGACTTGGGAGCTTGTCAAAAGAACCAACAAGAAACCAATTGATGTGAAATAGATCTATAAGGTGAAACGAAGGCCAAATGGTGAGATTGTAAAGTATAAGGCAAGACTGGTGGGCAGAGGTTTTCTATAAAAATCTGGTATTGACTTCGATGAAGGATATGCGCCTGTTGCGAGGATCGAATCAATCAGGATTGTTGTTTCGATAGTTGCATGTAGAGGATGGAAAATGCACCAACTTGATGTAAAGTCAGCATTTTTGAATGATCCATTGGAAGAAGAAGTCTACGTTACTCAACCACCAGGTTTCGACGTCAAAGGACAGAATTCGAAAGTTTACAGATTAAGGAAGGCTCTCTATGGCTTGAAGCAAGCTCCTAGAGCTTTGAATAAAAGGATAGATAGCTTTCTAATTGAAGTAGGTTTCACAAAGTATGTCTCTGAACATGGAGTTTATGTAAATGATGTCGAAAGTGTCAATCAAATCATTTTATGTCTCTATGTTGATGACTTACTCATTACAAGAGAAGACGAAGCTGAGATAATTAAGCTAAAGTCGAAGTTAATGCATGAATTCAAAATGTCTGATTTAGGGAATCTCTCTTATTTCCTCGGAATGGAATTCAAAGATATCGAAGAAGGAGTTTTCTTGCATCAAACGAAGTATGCTCAAGATATACTGAAGATGTTCAATATGAGCAACTGTAAGGCAACTGTTACTCCATTAGATACTGGAGCAAAGCTGAAAAAGGAATCAAATGATGAGTTTGTAAGTTCGACCCTTTACAAACAAAGCATTAGATCCTTGAGGTATCTTTGCAATACTAGACCATATATCTGCCAAAGTGTAGGATTGTTGAGCCGATTTATGGAGAAGCCTCAAGAATGTCATCTCATTGCAGTGAAGAGGGTGTTGAGATACATAAAGGGAACTATTGATCATGGTGTGTGTTGTACCCCAAAATTTGCCCTCTCTTTCTTCAGGAAATCATCTTGGATTCTCAAAGTCCCTCTGAAACAAATCCAAGTCCTGAATTGCCCATTTTTTGCCCAAGCAAACCATTGAAAAGAGCAAAATTATCACACAAGCTCTAAAGGCAACGCTTTATCTTGAGAAAAATTAAATTCTAAGCATTTGGAATTTTTCTATAAAAATGAGTGTTTAAGAAGAAATTAGCGCTTCAGAACTTCTGGACCAAACTCCAGACAGAAGCAGTCAGAAGTTGCAAGCTTGGCTCAATGCGGTCAGAAGTTGGCTCTTCAGCAGCTACATTAACTCAGTCAGAAGTTGCAAACGTGGTTCAACATGTAAGCCTCAGACAGAGCATGACTCTTTCAGTAGTTACGCAAGTTCAGCCAGAGTTTGCCAAAGGAATGCAAAGGAAACAAGGAAGTCTGAAGGCTCCTCCAAAACATGCTGAAATCAGAAGATGAAAAGGTCAGAAGAGTGGGTGTTACACTGATACAGAATCTCTAAGCCCAGGATTTCCAGAAGCAAATCCAAGGAACGTGTCAGAAAATCAGGAGAATCCCCAGAATTTGCTAAGACAACAGGAGGCCAAAGACCAGAGCATGGTTTACGTTGTTCTTGGTAAAACATAACTGTTGGCTCAAAGTTTTGTTTCTACTACAAGAATATTGGTGTTGATAAGTCTTATCACTATTTAATGCTCATTAATGCTCCCAGCCACTCCTGAACATTCATCCAAGTAGTCCCTTCACGTGTGGCTTGGTAAACGCCTTTATGCAGGTTCTGGCATGGGTCTACGCGCCACCGTCCACCTAAGAGGTCACTTCTCTCCAATCCACGCCTGCTGTTCCAGCCTAGGCTGAAAGGCTATCTGTTATCACAACTTCCCAGGAATTTCTTTCAAAGAACAATTCAACCTCTGTTGGCGCCTTTAATGTTCAAGAAATCCACAAGAGCTTTGCCTATAAATAGAGAACCATTGTCCACTGAAAAAGGGAGTCCAAAAAACAGAAAAATTGCTAGAAGAGAAACAGAAATCTTTAGCAAGAAAGTGCTGTGAAACTCTGCCAAAATCTCCGGTGTTTCATAACTTTGAAGTTCTTACCTTCAAACTTCATCAAATACCCAGTTTTCTTTGTGACTAAAGAACACCCTTTTCAACTTCTGACCATATATACGCATACACCTTCATCTACCTTTTTCAAAAAGAACCTGTCCAGAACACCATCAGAGCCAAAAGCTAGCTCTCATCCACAAACTTTTCCAACAGCCAGGTAAGCACCTGCTGACCTTCATCACGCTGCTAAGCATCATCATCTTTGCATGCTCAAATAAACATAATGTAAATATCATGTTGTTGCTGTTTGTGTTCTGAGGATTTTTCATACCTCAGAACGTTTTGAGCCAGCGTAGAACCTGCCTGTGACCTTGTTGGTTCTGTCCTCTGAAACACTTTGACATTTGCTGGAGCTATTCCAAACATGTTTTCTGTTTTGTGGAATAATAAAAAAAATGCAGATGTTCTGATTAGAACATGGAGAAGCCAAGTGCTGACTTTGACGTTAACACATCTGAAGCCTGTTTTGCTGTCAATAATATAAGAACCTCTGAGAGTTATTGTATTTCCAGCAGGATCAGAACTTCTAATTTCCCCACTAACAAACTTTTGTCTTGCAGCGCAGGGGGGTCAGAACTTCTGATCCCCCCACTAACAGGTTTCTGTTTTGCAGGTGCCAGAGTCAGAAGTTCTGACTCATACAGTTTAACCAAAAGGTTGATCATCTGGAAGCGGGCCTGAGTCAGAACTTCTGATGACCTCTCAGCAGCGCGCTGGCTCCCTCTCTCTTTCTCTCTATCTTGTTTTTTGCTATTTTCTTTTTTGTCTATTTTTCTCGTTGAACCTCCCCATTTACAAATGTGTATCCCCACTCCCTAATTGTTGTAATAGCGTAGCATTTTATATTTCGGCTTTTTATTGCTAGTAATTAGGATGTGTATGGCAAGATAAAATCAATGAAATAGAAAATCCTAATTCAAAGATAAACTCTTGTATGCAATAAAACACACTTGCACACTAACACCCCTAGGGTTACATCCACTTGTTGCCTTCAAAAAAATGGGCCATGTTACGCATGCAAAGTATCTTGGTAAAACAAACAAAATCAAAAGATCATAGTCCCTCGATGACGCTATCCAAAGTTGCCTTACAAAAATGATCTTAGTCCCTCAAAAGAAATACTAAGATACTTTGCAACATTGCTATCATGGTCTATACGATGACCTGCGCCCGTCCCGTTTACATCCTAACACAAGATTGTTCACCAAATGCAATGGTGAAACAACATTGTTAAAAGGGTTAAAAACATAAGAAAGATCTTTGAGTAAAATAGGGTAGACAACTCTTAGTTACTTGATCAAAAATCTTGCAAAACATCCTTTCTAATTTTTAAAACACACTCCACAACACAATTTCAAAACAACTTTCAAAATATTGAAAACCTTTCAAAAAGACAAACACCTTTGTATACATTCAAACAAGAATCATTACAAAGGTTGCCACAACGATGGCCTCTTTTTCAAAACATCTTTCAAAACCACACACGAAGCACCATTTCAAACAAGTGAAAATGAAAAGCAATTGATCTAAGCAAGTAACTAAGAGCCCATGGATAACCATGGATAGAAAGGGTGCTAATACCTTCCCTTTCTATAATCTACTCCTCGAACCCAAGAAAACGTCTCAAAGGTTTTTCCTGTGCTTTTTTAAACCTTTCCTTAGGATAAAATAAAAAGTCAGTGATGACTCTTGCTAAACCGAAACATTTGCGAATACAAACGCGAAAACTCAAGTTAGTTCTCCCACCGTATCACAGAACTGGCGACTCTGCTGGGGAAAAGTATTTGAAAGTGGAGTAACCTTAGGGCTTAGATCACCCTCTTGCATGACTAATTGTTTGCTTTGATTGCTTTACATCTTGGTCCTCTTGTTTAGGCTTGAAATCCTACACCCGGATTTGGGGGAAACATTCATAGATAGCAATACGTTGTGGAAACTGTGTGGGGTATACCGACACGGTTGAAACAATACCTATATTAGTGCGACATATTTGTGAGTACCGATAACCCTTGAGTTCAATCAAGGAGAGTACGGGGCCGCTGAGTGATGTCACTAAGCACTAATGACCTAGAACCTTACTTGACCATCTTGGCCTTTTATTAGGGGTAGTGAGATGACCGGCTTTGGTGCAGTCCGAAGTTGGTAGATACTCGATACTACACTCATTGAGGGTTGTTTTCTTGGAATATTTTGGTCTCTAGTTAAGTGGCTAAACCAAAACAATGAACATGGAAAACAATCCAATGATATTAGGCTCCTTAGAACCCGGTTACTATTAATAGGACAGGTTTTTAAGCCAACTACACTCAAGAGGGTACTTACCTATGAAACCCATGCAAGCCTAAAACTAGGGTTTTGTGTGAATTTCTTGTACATATGTTTGTGCATACATCATGAACATCATAAAGCATCATATGCATCCACTAACCATTTCAAGGATTTGGATCTTCATCTTTGTTCTTGTTTTGTAGGTCATGGAAATTCTTCGCAGGAAAACTATCCAAGTCAACCTTGTTAGAATCCCTCCTCAACTCAAGGAGCTCACATCCAGAATTCCAGAAAACTCTCCCTTCAATGAAAGACATGGTAGACTGCTCAGCCTAGTCAACACTAGCATTGAAGAAGACATGGTGAAAGTGTTGTTCCAGTTCTTTGACCCCCTTCACCACTGTTTCACATTCCCCGACTACCAATTGGTGCCCACTTTGGAGTAATTTTCTCAACTCCTGAGAATCCCTATTCTTAATCAACTACCCTACAATGGTACGGAAAAAGAACCAAAGCCTGAAGATGTTGCTCAAGCACTACACTTGCAACCGTCAGACATCAAGGGGCATTGGGAAACTAGAAGTGGTGTCAAAGGCTTCTTGGCAAAATTCTTGTTTGAGAAGGCACAAGAGTGTTGGAATTCATTGGATCTACAATCCTTTGAAGAAATTGTGGCACTCCTCATTTATGGGTTGGTCTTGTTCCCAAATCCTGACCAGCTTATAGATGTCAACGTCGTCAAGATCTTCTTATCCAAGAATCCCATACCAACATTGCTTGGGGACGTCCTCCACTCATTTTACACACGAACAATGAGAAAGAGGGGTGTTCTCATGTGCTGTACTCCTCTTCTTACAAGGTGGTTTATTTCACACCTTCCACAGTCTGTTTTGAAGAATGACCAAGGCTTAAGGTGGTCACAACGGTTGATGACCCTCACACACTCTGATGTACATTGGTGTTCTCGGTCCAGAGAAAATGTCATCATCATTGATCGTTGTGGAGAGTTCCCTAATGTTCCATTACTTGGCATTAGAGGAGGCATTACCTACAACCCTTGTCTAGCTTTGAGACAATTTGGATATGCACGGAGGGATGGCCCTTATGGCATGCTGATTCCTGACCTGGTTTTTGACTTCGACAACGATGCGCAAGGACTTCGCCAAAGATTCATCAGAGCTTGGAGGATGCCTAACAAGGTAGATAGCAAGACACTGGGGCACAAGAACTCCATCCCTCTTGAGCCTTACCTCAAGTGGGTACGAACCCGAGCCCAGAGTCTCATGATGCCTTACCCTCATGTTCTCCCTTTGATTAAAGAGCCCGTTAAGGAAGGAGAGGTTCCCTACACCATCCTATATCCTGACATGCCAACATCATGGGAGGAGATGCAGAAGAGTTGGATCCAACTCAAGGAGGAACGAAATACTTTTGAAGCCAGCTTCTACGCCAGTGAGAAGAAGGTTTTGGAGCTTACCCGCCGACTCCATGAGGAAGAGACCCTCAACACCTACATCGCACCAAAGAGGATGCGCAACATCTTTTTACCTTGAGAAGTTTTTTTTTTTTTATATTTGGCCCATGGGGCATTTATGTACTGACAAAATTTCTTCTTATTAATATGACGTGTGTTCTTTTTGTCTGCAACAATTTTGAATTTCTAAATCCTTGAATGCATTACATGAATAAACATATCATTCATCATATGCATAAGCAGGTCTCCACACCAGGTTTCCTTATCTTTCTGCTGTTTATTTCAGTAAGATGGATCTCGAACAGACGGTCAAAGATCTACAGGCTCAAAACTTACAGTTTCAACATCTCCTAATGACCTTGGAAAAGGGTCAGGAGGATCTGAAAGCACTGCTTGGGAACAAAGAGCAAGAGAAAGTGAAAAAGAAGAAGAAAAGAGTGGGGGTAGCTACCCTGGGGAGAAGGTTTGAGGGTGAAGCCAGAAGAGTTCTTGAATTTCCCTCCACATCTGAAGAGGAAACAAGTAAAGGAAAAGGGGCTGCGGTACCTTCTGAATCCGAAGTTGAAGAGGAAGAGGCTGAAGAAGACGAAGACTACTCTGAGCAACAATACCCGCCCGCAGGCGACAAGTACAAAAACCTAGAGGATAGGCTGGCAGCTATGGAGCTGCAAAGGGTTCTCGGGTTGGATTTCGAAGATTCAGGATTAGTTGCTGGAATTGTGATCCCTCCGAAGTTTAAAGTGCCAATTTTTGCAAGGTATAATGGGCTGTCTTGCCCGAAGATGCACCTAAGGTCGTACGTCCGAAAAATTCAACCCCATACATCCGACAAAAATCTTTGGGTACACTTCTTTCAGGATAGTCTGTCTGGTACTCAACTAGACTGGTTCTACAAGCTCGAGAGGTCAGAGATACATAGTTGGGAAGATTTGGCAGCTGCCTTTTATCGCCAATATCAATATAACTCTGACTTGGCACCAACCCGTACTCAGCTACAGAGTATGGGGATGGCCTCAGGTGAGGGATTCAAGGAATACGCCCAAAAATGGAGCGATCTGGCCGGGAGAGTGCAGCCACCTCTTTCTGATAGAGAACTCGTTGATATGTTCCTGGGGACACTATCTGGCCCGTTCTTCAACCACTTGATCGGGAGCTCTTCCGCAGGGTTTACTGAATTAATTCTGACTGGCGAACGGGTGGAAGCCGGTATAAAGAATGGGAAGATTCAAAAGGATGCCTCTGCATCTACAATTGTTAAGAAATCATTTCCAGCGAAGAAGGAAATGGCTGTTGTATACTCTCAGAGAAGAGTGGGAAGAACTGAGCACCGGCCGACTGTGGGGGCGTGATGATCCAAAATTCATCGAATGATCAGCCTCGTGGCAATCAGCCCAGACCTAAACAACAGTGGGGAGAGCGGCCACAATGGAAGTTCACCCGCATCAATATGACGCCCGCACAAGTTCTTCCACACTTGTTGAAGCTGAATCTCACAAATATCAAAGAAGCACCGAAAAATATATATACAACCTTACCAGCTTACAATCTGAATGCTAAGTGTGCCTACCATTCTGATAGCGTCGGACATGACACCAACAATTGTTGGGCGCTAAAGAATAAAATTCAAGACTTGATAGATGCAAAAGAGGTTGAATTCGATGCTCCAGAAAAGCCAAACGTGATATCTGCTCCAATGCCGAAGCATGGTCGAAATGTCCATGCTATTGAAAAAGATCTGTATGTGTCTGATGTTGATTACCTAATGACTCCGCTGTTAAAAATCAAGTTAAATCTGCTAAAAGCTGGGATTTTCCCAGGATGCAAAGAAGATTGCCACTGTTGTTGCTCTCTACCAATCAACTGTCCATTGCTGAGGAAAGGCATCCAAGGCCTGATGGACAGTCACCAAATTCTGTTTGAAAAGATTCCTGCTATTCCAACCCCCATCGAAGATGTTTCAATAATCACCATTTCCACCAATCTTTCCAAGGCCGTCAAAAAGCCTGTTAAGATTACATCCTCTACAAAGATTGTTCCCTTGAAAATAACCATGCCTAGGCCTGTCCCCTACAGTTCTGACAAGTAAATACCATGGAATTACGGTGGAGAAATCTACTACCATGGTGTTAAACAAGTTGAGATAACCAAAGAAAGCTCTGATGAAGAAGATGCCAGCATTGGAAACATTGCCGGTACAAGCAAGATCACCAGAAGTGGGAGAATATTTTCTCCAGAGATTGCCCCCCCAAAGGCAATCTTTGGACCCTCAGCTGTTGCCAAAGTTATTCCTACATTGATAAAACCTTCCACAAGAACTCCGTTGATTAAAGAAGTTGTTATTCCTGTTGTTGTCCCTCCTACTTCTGCTGATAAGGGGAAAGGGATCCAAGATGAGCTCGTTAGGATGAGGGCTCAACCTTTGATCATCCTTGAAACCTCTAAGAAAGAGATGGAGGAGATTCTGAAGATAATTAAGAAGAGTGATTATGACGTGGTAGAGCAACTGGGGCAAACCCCCTCGAAGATCTCCATGTTAGCATTACTTCTTTGTTCAAAGGCGCACGCCAAGGCATTGATAAAATTTCTGAAGACAACCCATGTGCCCCAGGAAACCTCTACCGACCAATTCCAAGACTGTGTAGCCAGTCTTACCGTAGACAACGGCCTAGGTTTCTATGATGCTGACCTGACCCCAAAAGGAAGAAAGCACAATGATGCCCTACATGTGTCGGTAGAATGCCAAGGAACTACTCTGGCCCATGTTTTGGTCGACACTGGTTCTTCTCTGAACGTGCTGCCTAAGAAGGCTCTCGACCGATTGGATTGTGAAGGTTTGGAGCTAAGACCAAGTAATATCATTGTAAGGGCGTTTGACGGGTCGAAGAGAATGGTACATAGGGAGGTAGACATTCCCATCAAAGTAGGCACAAAAGTGTTCCCCTCAACTTTCTATGTGATGGACATCCGTCCGTCATACTCATGCTTGCTAGGGAGGCCATGGATACATAATGCGGGGGCAGTCACTTCCTCCCTACATCAAATGTTGAAATACCCTGTCAAAGGAAAAATCATAACCGTGCACGGTGAAGAAGAATATATGATCAGCCACCTGAACTCCTTTCGGTATGTAGAGGTGGAGGGTGAATTCACTGAAACGCCATTCCAGCACTTTGAGGAAGTCTCTCCTGAGGTGGCAGTAGCAAAAACGGTAGCTGAGGTACCAAAGCAGATGGCCATGATGGCATCTCTAAAAGACGCAAAGGCTGCAATGAAGGAAGGGAAGAACTCAACATGGGGGCAGTTGCCTGATATTCCTCACAAAACAGACAAATTTGGTTTAGGATTCACTACTGCGGGGCAGAAAGCTATGCGCCACTCAAAAGTTGAAAGAAGACCCATCAAGATTTCTCCTCATGGAATCAACGCTTTAGAAGACGAAGATGAAGAGAGTAACATTGAAGATTGGATCTTCCCAACTATCGAAGGAGGACTGCGCAACTGGGAGGCAAACGACTTTGTCCCCATTACTTTTATTAATCAGTAATCATCTATCAAACATTTCCTATGGTCTGTAATAAATTACTTTTGAACAATCTGCACGCTACTTTTTCACCTCATGCCTTGCCCGGGGCATGTAGGTCCATTTGTAAGGGTTTTGATTATCTTCATATTCATATGCCATGTTTAATGATTCATTGGAAGTTTTTCATTGATAAACTGCTATGTTCATTTTTTCCTTCCCTTTGCATTTTGTTTGTTCATGGATGGCTATCCCTTACACACACCCACACTCACAAATGCAAGTACCTATCCACTCTGGATTCTATGGGTGACTATTCTGCTATGTCCTTCAATAACTCTGAAGATCTGGTCAATCAGGCTGAGTATGAAGATGACGAAGGTTGTGAAGTACCAAGGGAACTAGCCAGACTTCTACAACAAGAAGAAAGGACCATCTTGCCTCACGAAGAGTTGTTGGAAACTGTCAACTTAGGAACAGAGGAAGACCGGAAGGAAATACAAGTGGGTGCCAATCTGGAACCAAATGTCAAGGAGCCCTTGATACAGCTGTTAAATGAATACATCGAAATCTTTGCCTGGTCTTATGAAGACATGCCAGGTTTAGACACAGATATCGTGGTTCACCATCTCCCTACAAGAGAGGATTGTCCACCGATCAAGCAAAAAGTCCTCTGAATGAGGCTCGACATGTCTGAAAAGATTAAAGCAGAAGTAATGAAGCAATTCGACGCTGGCTTTCTGGCTGTTACATCCTATCCACAATGGGTTGCTAACATTGTGCCAGTACCTAAAAAAGATGGCAAGGTCAGAATGTGTGTGGACTACCGGGATTTGAATAGGGCCAGCCCTAAAGATGATTTTCCGCTACCGCATATCGACGTTTTGATCGACAACACAGCTCAGCACAAGGTGTTTTCCTTCATGGATGGATTCTCAGGTTACAATCAGATCAAAATGGCCCCCGAGGACATGGAGAAAACAACCTTTGTTACACAATGGGGTACCTTCTGCTACAAGGTGATGCCGTTCGGACTAAAGAACGCAGGGGCAACTTATCAGCGCGCCATGGTAGCTTTGTTTCATGACATGATACATCATGAGATCGAAGTTTACGTAGACCACATGATAGCTCGATCGCAAACGGAAGAGGAACACCTTGAACATTTGCAGAAGTTGTTTGCCAGGTTGAAGGAGTACAAACTCAGGCTGAATCCAAGTAAGTGTACCTTTGGAGTTAGGTCTGGTAAACTTCTAGGATTTATTGTCAGCAACAAAGGCATTAAGGTCGATCCAGCGAAAGTGAAAGCAATACAAGAAATGCCTGCTCCCCGTACTGAAAAGGAGGTTAGAGGGTTCTTGGGGCGCTTGAACTATATTGACAGATTCATCTCTCATCTGACTTCTACCTGTGAGCCAATTTTCAAGCTATTAAAGAAAGATCAGGTAGTCGAATGGAACGACGATTGCCAAACTGCTTTTGATAAGATCAAGGAGTATTTGCTAGAACCTCCTATACTGATGCCACCCATCGAGGGAAGACCGTTGATTATGTATCTGACCGTCTTGGACAATTCAATGGGGTGTGTTTTGGGCCAGCATGACGAGTCTGGTCGAAAAGAGCATGCCATTTATTACCTTAGCAAAAAGTTTACCGACTGTGAGACTCGCTACTCACTGCTCGAGAAAACTTGCTGCACTTTGGTATGGGATGCTCGCCGACTAAGGCAGTATATGCTGACCCATACCACCTTGCTGATTTCCAAAATGGATCCTATCAAGTATATCTTCGAGAAGCTTGCTTTATCTAGAAGAATAGCTAGATGGCAAATGATCTTGACTGAGTATGACATCCAGTACACCACCCAAAAAGCTATAAAAGGGAGTGTACTAGCTGACCATCTAGCTCATCAAGCTATCGAAGATTATCAACCAATGAGATTTGACTTCCCAGACGAGGACATCATGAACTTGGACAACATTGAAGGTAACGGACCGTATGACGGACCTGAAAAAGGATCCCGATGGACCCTGTACTTTGATGGTGCTTCAAATGCACTTGGAAACGGTATCAGTGCGGTACTCATTTCCCCGGAAGGTTGTCACACGCCTTTCACGGCCCGACTTTGCTTCAGCTGTACCAACAACATGGCTGAATATGAAGCTTGCATCTTTGGTCTCAAGGCTGCTATAGACTTGGGGATCAAATCTTTGATTGTATTTGGGGACTCGGCTTTGGTTATCAGTCAAATCAAAGGAGAGTGGGATACTAAACATCCTAATCTTATCCCATACAAAGAACATGTCCTAACATTGTTGCCTCATTTCGAGCAAATTACCTTCGAGCATTTCCCGCGGGAAGAGAATCAGCTAGCAGATGCTCTGGCCACAATGTCTTCCATGTTTAAACTCAACTGGGATAACGAGACTCCCCAAATCACCATCGAGCGAATGGATGAACCTGCGCATTGTCATGAGATTAATACCGAAGAAGCAGTGGAACAACCCTGGTTTCACGAAATCAAAAGGTATCTCCAGACTAGAGAATATCCCGAAGGAGCTTCCGTAAATGACAAAAAGTTCCTAAGGAAATTTGCTGCCAAGTTCTTCCTGAGCAACGACATCCTCTATAAATGCAGCCATGATTGTGTTTTACTCCGATGTGTGGATAAATTTGAAGCAGAGTTAATCATGACTGAGATACACAGTGGTACATTTGGCACCCACTTGAGCGGGCATACGATGGCTAAAAAGATTCTAAGGGTAGGCTATTACTGGTCTACCATGGAAGTTGATTGCTATCAACACTCTCGTACCTTCCATAAATGCCAAATCTATGCCGATAAGGTGCACATTCCTCCTGTTCCTCTCAACATTCTGATAGCTCCTTGGCCGTTTGCAATGTGGGGCATTGACATGATTGGAGAGATCAAGTCAACGGCATCCAACGGACATCGCTTCATCCTGGTTGCTATTGATTATTTCACCAAATGGGTCGAAGCAGCTTCCTTCGCCTCTGTTACTAAAAATGTGGTTGCCCGCTTCATCAAGCAGAACCTTATATGCCGGTATGGTGTTCCCGATAGGATCATCACGGACAACGGTACAAATCTGAATAATACTATGATCACCGCATTGTGCGAACAGTTCAAGATTTATCATCACAATTCATCTCCCTATCGGCCGAAGATGAACGGTGTTGTTGAGGCTGCGAACAAAAACATTAAGAAGATCATTCAGAAAATGACAGTCACTTACAAAGACTGGCATGAGATGCTACTGTTTGCTCTGCACGGATACCGTACCACGGCACGTACTTCAACCGGGGCAACCCCATTTTCTTTGGTATATGGCATGGAAGCTGTCCTACCCATGGAAGTTCAGATCCCTTCCTTAAGGATTATGAAGGACGTGGGTTTAAATGAAGACGATTGGATTCAGACCCGACTTGATCAACTCAATTTGATCGACGAGAAGCGACTCGCTGCTGTTTGCCATGGTCAGACGTATCAAAAACGGATGATCAAGGCTTTCAACAAGAAAGTCAGACGTCAAGTATACCAAGTCGGAGATCTCGTAATCAAACAGATTATCTTGCCACAAAGTGATCCCAGGGGCAAGTGGACTCCTACTTACGAAGGACCATTTGTGATCAAGAGCATATTTTCTGGTGGTGCAATGATTCTGACCACCATGGACGGCGACGATTTTCCACACCCTGCGAACACAGACATAGTCAAAAGATACTACGCATAAAATAACCCGACAAGTCGAAAACCCGAAAGGGCGGCTTGGGCAAAAATGGGCATCCAGGTGGATCGAAAACCCGAAAGGGTGGTTCAGGCAAAAATTAGGGATAAAACAAAAATCTGTACACCCGACAAGTCGAAAACCCGAAAGGGCGGCTTGGGCAAAAAGGGGTTTCCCGGTGGATCAAAAACCCGAAAGGGAGATCCAGGCAAAAGTTAGGGAATTAAAGTGTATGACTATGTCTCGTCGGATCACTTTAAGAACAATCTCTTCATCAACCAGCTCCAAGCTTCTGAACAATCCAGTCATCGGCGGACGAAGCATTGAATGGACAGATATTCAGAGTTGTGGAGGCTATAGCGGAATGGGGATCCCATGGAATTGTTTCACATGGCCATCTTTCTTTTGTATAAATTTTTCAATCTTTACGACGACATCCTCTTACTAGGATGACTGTCTCCTTTGTACAAATATACTCATAGAAAGTTAATACGAATACTTTTCCAAATACAGAAATTTGCTTTGTCTTCCTTTTCTTATTGCACTTATTTTGAGAAACGTCCAATATTTTGTTAAATAGGCATATGCATTTGAACATAATCATTTTCCTTACAAATCAAGAAAGATGGTTACTGATAGGTTGAAAGTACCGATGGATATCTTGATGCCCTTTCAGAAGGAATCCTCAGCAGAGTTGAACTCCAAATTCCCCAGCCGGAGAGCCTCAATTCCCCTCAGAGTTTCAGTATCCCTAGTGGAGCCTCAAAAAATCTGAAAATCCAATCCCCAGTGGAGCTAAACATTCCAACTATCAATCCCCAGCGGAACTAAACTAGTGAACCTTCTCCCCACAGAGATACATCCCACCCGACTGAAGATTCTCAGTCTTATTTCTCCAGCATAAGTCTACCAGGGTCTGAACTCCCCAGTAGAGATCATCAGAAATTCTCATTCCCCGCAGTAGTCCTAACATCCCTCAACGATCGAAGATCTTACGTTCCCCAGGCAGAGTGAAGACTCTCATTCTCAGTTCCTCACAGGATATTCAGATATTCCCCAGTAAAGATCTCCTCAGGACAGGAATCCCCAGCGGATTGGTATACAACCCAAGCTCCTGATTCTCCAGCGATAGTCAACAAGGATGTCTCATCCTCAGCGATCAAAATTCTTGCAATCCCCTGCAGCAATCAAGGATTCACTTTCCCTGGCAACAGTCAAAATTCTTTTATCCCCAGTCATCCAGGATTCATCTATCCTCAGCAAGACAGCTCTTCAGCTTACATGCGCATTCATTTACATTCATATCATAAACATTGATATAACATATATATTGCATCGCACATATCATGCAACATAACTTTATGTTATAGCTAACATTTCATCCTTTTCAGGATAAGATTAAAAGGCTATCATTAACAATTATTCAGATGCAGTATGGATACACCCTAGACACGGCGGTCATTCTATTACTCATGCAGAATTTCAAGTTAGATACAGTATGGATACACCCCAGACACGGCGGTCATTCTATTACTCATTCAGAATTTCAAGTCAGATACAGTACAGATACACCCCAGACACGGCGGTCATTCTACTACTCATTTAGACTACAGCAATCAGATACAGACTAGATACGCTCCAGACACGGAAACCATTCTATCACTCATTCAGATTCGCTTATCCACTTCAAGGTTCAATGCATTCCATACACGGATACCATTCTGACCCTTACCACATCAGCTTGATTCTCCCCAGTGCGTTCGCCACGGAAGTCATTCTGTCATCCATTCAGATCCAAGTTACAGTTTCAGATACACTCTAGACATGGAAGTCATTCTGCTAACTCATACAGATCTCAACTCCAAGTTACAGTTTCAGATACACTCCAGACACGGAAGTCATTCTGCTAACTCATACAGATCTCAACTCCAAGTTACAGTTTCAGATACACTCCAGACACGGAAGTCATTCTGCTAACTCATACAGATCTCAACTCCAAGTTACAGTTTCAGATACACTCCAGACATGGAAGTCATTCTATTACTCATACGGATCTCGATCCCAGTTACAGTTTCAGATACACTCCAGACACGGAAGTCGTTCTGCTACTCATACAACTTTCAACTTCAGATACAGTCCAGATACGCTCCAGACACGGTTGCCATTCTGTCACTCATTCCGAATTTGTCCCCAGCATGCAGTTGCTCCATACAGATATTTCTCTGTTACCCGGATACAATACAGATACACTCCAGACACGGCAGTCATTCTGATATTCATTCTACCTTCAAGCACAGTTACAACTCAGATACGCCTCAGACACGGAGGCCATTCTTTTGCTCATACAAACTCAGTCTCCAGATACAGTTCAAATGCATTCCAGACACGGATACTATTTTGATCCTCCTTCTTCTGACCAGTCACATTGCAGTTCAACGAACATTCCAGATGGAATCTTTAAGCCCATCCCCGACAAGATTCTGTCACCCCTTCAGATGGCATCTTTAAGCCCATCTCCAAATGGCATCTCTAAGCCCATTCCCGCATCCATTGTTTTGACGAGTGCAAATTTAAGGGCACTCTAGTGTCCAATCTCCTTTTACCTCCGAGACGCGAAAGGCAAGCCTGCCAATCTAACTCTTCAGGTGAAAGAAGATTGAACAGGGGAAACTGTTGTACCCCAAAATTTGCCCTCTCTTTCTTCAGGAAATCATCTTGGATTCTCAGAGTCCCTCTGAAACAAATCCAAGTCCTGAATTGCCCATTTTTTGCCCAAGCAAACCATTGACAAGAGCAAAATGATCACACAAGCTCTAAAGGCAACGCTTTATCTTGAGAAAAATTAAATTCTAAGCATTTGGATTTTTTCTCTAAAAATGAGTGTTTAAGAAGAAATTAGCGCTTAAGAACTTCTGGACCAAACTCTAGACAGAAGCAGTCAGAAGTTGCAAGCTTGGCTCAACGTAGTCAGAAGTTGGCTCTTCAGCAGCTACATCAACTCCGTCAGAAGTTGCAAACGTGGTTCAACACGTAAGCCTCAGACAGAGCATGACTCTTTCAGCAGTTACGCAAGTTCAGCCAGAGTTTGCTAAAGGAATGCAAAGGAAACAAGGAAGTCTGAAGGCTCCTCCAGAACATGCTGAAATCAGAAGATGAAAAGGTTAGAAGAGTGGGTGTTACACTGATACAGAATCTCTAAGCCCAGGATTTCCAGAAGCAAATCCAAGGAACATGTCAGAAAATCAGGAGAATCCCCAGAATTTGCTAAGACAACAGGAGGCCAAAGACCAGAGCATGGTTTACATTGTTCTTGGTAAAACAGAACTGCTGGTTCAAAGTTTTGTTTCTACTACCAGAATATTGGTGTTGATAAGTCTTATCACTATTTAATGCTCATTAATGCTCCCAACCACTCCTGAACATTCATCCAAGTAGTCCCTTCACATGTGGCTTGGTAAACGCCTTTATGCAGGTTCTGGCATGGGTCTACGCGCCACCGTCCACCTAAGAGGTCACTTCTCTCCAATCCACGCCTGCTGTTCCAGCCTAGGCTGAAAGGCTATCTGTTATCACAACTTCCCAGGAATTTCTTTCAAAGAACAATTCAACCTATGTTGGCGCCTTTAATATTCAAGAAATCCACAAGAGCTTTGCCTATAAATAGAGAACCATTGTCCACTGAAAAAGGGCGTCCAAAAAACAGAAAAATTGCTAGAAGAGAAACAGAAATCTTTAGCAAGAAAGTGCTGTGAAACTCTGCCAAAATCTCCGGTGTTTCATAACTTTGAAGTTCTTACCTTCAAACTTCATCAAATACCCAGTTTTCTTTGTGACTAAAGAACACCCTTTTCAACTTCTGACCATATATACGCATACACCTTTGTGATACGGTGGGAGAACTGACTAGGGTTTTGCGTTTGTTTTCGCAAATGTTTCGGTTGAGCAAGAGTCGCCACCGACTTTTTATTTTATCCTAAGGGAAGGTTTAAAAAGCACAGCAAAAACCTTTGAGATTTTTTCTTGGGTTCGGGGAGTAGATTATATAAGGGGAAGGTATTAGCACCCCTTCTATCCATGGTTATCCATGGGCTCTTAGGTACTTGCTTAGATCAACTTGCCTTTGTTTTTAATTGTTTGAAATGGTGCTTTGTGTGTGGTTTTGAAAAGGTTTTGAAAAAGATGCCTTGCATAGGCTACCATTGTAACAATTCTTTACTCGAATGTTTTACAAAAGGTGTTTGTCTATTTGAAAAGATGTTTCAAGGGTTTGAAAAGTTGATTTTGAAAAGGTTTGTGAAGTGGATTTTTGAAATAAGGCGAGTGTTTTTCTTGGCAAGTGGACAAGTACTTAAGAGTTCATCTACCCTAAAATTTTCTCAAAGATTTTTGTCATGTTTTAAGCCTTTTAACAATTTTGTTCCACCATTGCATTTGGTGGACAATCTTGTCTTAGGAGATGAAAGGGACGGGCGCGGGTCATCGTTTAGACCATAGTTGCAATAGTGTTAAAGGTCTTTGGGCAATTTTCTTTAAAAGGGACTTGATCATTTTATTTTAGGCATCATTTTGAGGGACTATGATCACTTGATTGTTTGTTTTTACCCAAAGAAGTTCAACATGCAATATGGCCCAACCATTTGAAGGCAACAAAGTGGAGTACCCTAGGGGGTGCAAGTGTGAGATGTGTTGTTTATTTTCATGCTCATTTATCTTGTATTAGGTCAAACTATTTTTTATCGTTTTTCGCATGCAAACCCTAATTCTAACATGGCATAATTAGAAAGCGTATAAAGTGCGAAATTTAAATTCCTACGCTATTACAACATGATAATATAGGGAGGGGGGTACAAATTTACAAATGGGGGATATTTAGACAAGAATTTAAATCTAAATTATTACATCATTTTTGAATATTTGCAAGGTAAATAAATTGCATAATTAAATGGAAATGAAGTAAATATGCAAAATGCAAAAAGAAAGTTTTTATATGTATGAAAAAAGTATGGTTTATGTAAAATAAAACAAGAAAATAAAAAGGTATTATTTTTGAGCATTTTCAACTTTTAGGGCAAAAACCCTAATTTCAATTAAAATGGATATTAATTACTTAATTCATATAATATTTTTTATTTACATACAAAAATAAATAAAATATGGTATATTTGTAAAAAAGGTCATTTTTTAGTATTAAATATTAAAAATAAAATATGTACATTTTTTGGCATTTTTACTCTAAGTATATTAATATATATATATATATATATATATATATATATATATATATATATATATATATATATATATATATATATATATATATATATATATATATATATATATATATATATATATATATATATATATATATATATATATATATATATATATATATATATATATATATATATATATATATATATATATATATATATATATATATATATATGTATACTTATATTATTTTAAATATGTATTATATACAAATAATAATAATATTCAATTTTTTCAAAAAATAGTATTTTTTATATGAAATATTTTCAGAGGGTAATATAAAATAAAAATAAAAATAGAAGTATTTTTTACATATTTTTCTATTTTATTCTAAGTAATAATATATATCTATTTATATACGAATCAAAAGAAAATCAAATAAAAACCAAATAAAATCAAAAAATGATGAGAAAAATATTTTCAAAATTTTAATATGTTGAGAAAAAATAAATGAGTCAAATAAAAAAGGAAAAGGTCAAAAATGTTAAAAAATGAAGCAAATGGGCTCAGGGGTGTGAAACAGAAAAAAATGGTGTGGATAGCAAAATAATACAGGCCCAGCCCAATCCACTTCTTCTTCAACCTTTGGCCAAAACGCGCGCCTTGTTACAGAGATTCAAACATCCTGATTCTTTGAGATTTTGCACAAACTTTCAACACAAAACATGTCAAGCATTGAATCACGATTCCAAATATATAGAAAACTCATCCTAACTCTCAGAAATGAGAGAGAATTTTATCAATCCCAAATCTTGACCTAAACTTTCTGCCATTTTCAAAGCTTAAATTCTCTCAACTCAGGCAAAAGAAATGAAATGTAAAGATATGTACATGCTTAGGGCTATGAGTAGAACCTTGTTTCTTCACAAACTTAAGACTAAAGATGCATAATAAGAGAGATACGAGTTCAAAATTTTACCTATTCAGTTGAACTTCTATCTGGAGAATGAGGAACTTTCAGTGTAAGGTTATGATTGGAAAAGCTTCCTTGAGGTCCAGGGATACTATTCCAATGTTTACTTTGTCTTGAAACTTCTTGTATCGAGCTGTGGAACTTCAACTGCAAAAGGAAAAAATGAAAATGGTGGAAGCTGTTAGAGGGATTACAGGTCAGGTTTTAGGTCATGGTTAGCTTGCATACATGCTAGGGAATGTGTATGAGTTGATTTTGGTAAGAATGCTCGAGGGAAATAGGAGTTGGCACTCAAACTGCAGAGGCAACTCTGTTTTTGCAGTTTGAGGATGATTCTGAGATGGAGGGTGTTTTGGAGGTGCAAGGGTCGTGTCTCAGCTTGGTTATGTTCTTTGGAAGGTGTTTGATCAGTTTGTTCTTGTGTGCTAATGCTGAGATGAAAGTTATCACAAGTTATGGGACTTTCTTCACACTTAAGCAACAAAATGCAACTTGGCTTTCTAGGCATGTAGGGGGCCTCCTAATGTGCTGCATAATCCCTCATTGATCAGAGTGTTATGTTCATAAACTTGTGCCATTCAGATTTGCAATGTACTTCTTTGATTTACCAATTGACATAAAGCAAGCTTTTGCAAAAATGGAAAGTTCACTTTATCTAAAAATGGATCAATCTTGTGTACAATGCTTGAACTCATGGAACAACACTTTGGCACAATGAACAAGCATTAAATTATGGAGTGTAACTTGGTTTAAGGACCTGTAATCTAGCCTAAAGCATGCTGAGTTCAAATTTGCAAAGTTATGGACATGGAACTTGGTCATGAACAAAGTGGTTTTTTGCTATATTGTGAAATTCGATTCTCTCTAACCATGAGGTTGTTTGAGAAGTTCTTGGACATTTTGGAAAGCTTGGAATGTGTACTACAATCCATCTTTGAAATGAAAATTGAAATTCCAAGTGGAAGGGTATGAAAAATGGCCTTGAAGTGGGGTAGAAAACCTTGTCAAAATAAGTTAAAATTTCACTAAGTTAAAAATGGTTTAGTGCCCTTATTCAAAAACTTGTAACATGAGATACAAGCCTTAAATGAGAAAACTTTGTGAATCAAAGTTGTATATTATGCAACAAGCTACAACTTTCATGTATGGACTTTTGTTTGAATCCAAATGGATCTTGGTGAAAAGATGGGGCAAAGTTGGGAAAAAATTAGGGTTTTTCATAACTTAGAAAAATTCTAAGTTATGAAAAATTCCATTTTCTAACCCTAATTTGCAATTTGTGATTTCTTGGTGAACAAGTTTCATGATTTGGCATATTTTGATGAAAAATGAATCTTGACTCTTGATTTTGACCAAAAAGTCAAAGTTTGACTTTTCAGTATACAGTCAAAATTGATCAATTGACTGAGAAATTCAACTGTCAATCTTGTGTATTTGGGATCTTTTGAGTTTGTTGAGCATGTCAAGATGATTCCATGGGTTCCTTGAGTCCATATGTGAGCTTGGTTTGCCATTGGCTAGGTCAAACAGTCAAAAATTGCCTTTGTGCAGTCAAAACCCTAAAAATGACCATTTTGCCCTTTTGGTGATCTGATCAAATTTCTTATGGAATTATGGTCCAAACTTGATCAAATGATTCCTAGGAGTTCATAATGTTGATGTGGATCAAATTTCATGAGATTGGACTGTCAATTGGCCACAATTGACTTTTTCCCCAATACAGTTGATTTCTAGGTCAACTGTCCAATTGACTGGGCAAAACTTGGAATCAAGACTTGAAACTTGGTATGGATAAACTTGGGAGGCCAATATGAAGCAAGAAAGTCATCTTGGGCACTTTAGGTCAAAACATCTTTGTGCAAACACAAACCCTAATTTGGGTTAGCAGTGCAAGGAGGAGTCTTGAGCAGATGAAACCCTAACTGGATCTTGAGCTTCAAGAGCTTTGTGATGGGAAATGTTGAGAAAAAGGGAGGGAAAATTTTGGGGTACAACAGTTGCCCATGTTCAATCTTCTTGAATCCGAAGAGTTAGATTGGCAGGCTTGCCTTTCGTGACTCGAGGGTAAAAGGAGATTGGACACTAGAGTGCCCGGAAATTTGCACTCATCAAAGCACAGGATGCGGGAATGGGCTTAGAGATGCCATTTGGAGATGGGATTAATGATGCCATCGGGAGTAGTGACAGAAACTTGTCGGGGATGGGCTTAAAGATGCCATTTGGAGATGGGCTTAATGATGCCATCGGGAGTAGTGACAGAAACTTTTCGGGGATGGGCTTAAAGATGCCATTTGGAAAAGAGTATCAGAAGGGTTTCCAGGCTTTGGACCATCTCTGAACTGGGGGTCTGAACAAGCAATAGATTGACATCCGTTGTTGGGAGGAACCTGTAAGCTGTTTTCAGAAAGTTGCATTTGAACAAGTTGATAGATTAACATCTGTTACTTGGGAAGAATCCATGAACTGTTTTCAGAAGTCTTGAGAAGAATCTGAACAAGTGATAGGTTAACATCCGTTTACTTGGAGAACCCGTGAACTATTTTCAGAAATCTTGAAGTTGAATAAGCAATAGAGCAGCATCCGTTGTTGGGAAGCTTCCGTAAACTGTCTTCAAAAAGTTGCATCTGAACAAGTTGATAGATTAACATCCGTTACTTGGGAAGAATCCATGAACTGTTTTCAGAAGTCTTGAGAAGAATCTGAACAAGTGATAGGTTAACATCCGTTTACTTGGAGAACCCGTGAACTGTTTTCACAAATCTTGGGACTGAATCAGCAATGGAGTCGCGTCCGTTGTTGGGAAGCGTCCGTAAACTAAATTCAAAGGTGCATCTGAACAAGCTGATAGATTAACATCCGTTGTTGGGAAGAATCCATGAACTGTTTTCAGAAGTCCTGAGAAGAATCTAAACAAGTGATAGGTTAACATCCGTTTACTTGGAGAACCCGTGAACTGTTTTCAGAAATCTTGAGATTTGAATGATTTTAGTCTGTCGACTGATCTTACCTGAAAAGGCAAAGAGTTAGTCGTATGCAATGATATGATGCATGATACAATGTATATTATGTGTTATGAATGTAAATGGATGTGCATGTAAGCTGGAGAGCTGTCCTGCACAGGATAGATGAATCCGGGATAGCGGAAGATAGAAGTATCCTGACTGCTGCCGGGGAAAATAAATCCTTGGTCGTTGCTGGGGAACATGGAGCTTGGGTTGTATACCAATCTTCTGGGGAATTCCTGAAGTCTTCTACTGGGGAGTACCAAACTAGTAGACTTAATGCTGGGGAGGTAAGATTGAGAGTCTTCAGCCTGGAGAGAAGGATCTCTGGAGATTTCACTGGGGAACTTAAGATTTTTCTTCCTAAAACTCTGTGGGGAGAAGGTTTAAAAGTCTGACTCCGCTGAGGATAGGTTTGGGGTTTTAGATCTGCCGGGGATACTGAAACTCAAACTCTGAGGGGAAATGAGCCCTGGAAGATTCTCTGGCTGGGGATTTGCAAAGGTAAACTCCTCTGGGGATTGTGTTGATAAGTTATTGTTGGGTAATTTGATGAACTCCGCTGGGGATAGGAAGAATTTCGGCGAGCACGATCTTCCGTGGTTGTTAGCTGAGGATAACCCAGTTATAAGCCTCTGTGAGGAATAACTTTGAATAAAAACGGGGGAGACGTTCGTGCTCTGCGGGGAATACCTTTCAGAACCTTACTGGGAATAAGCTTCGAGGGTCTACTGGAGGTAGACCTCAGGGTTTGCCAGGGATGCGGATTACAAATCTTGAGGGATTTCCTTTGAAAGGGTGTCAAAATATCCGTTTGTACCTTCATCCTATCAGTAATCCTTTTCTTAAGTTCAATTAGGAAGTGATTATGTTTCAAATGCATATGCCTATTTAACAAAACATTGGACGTTTCTCAAAATAAAACAAATAGTGCAAGAGAAAAAGAAAAAGGGAAATGACACAAATTTTGGGAAGAGTATTTGTATTGATTTTCTTTGAGTATATTTGTACAAAGGAGACAATCATCCTAGCAAGAGGATTTTGCCGTAAATATTGAAATATTTTATACAAAATAAAGGATGGCTATGTGAAATAATCCCATGGGATTCCATTCTGCTATAACTTTCACAACTCTGAATATCTGTCCATTCGATGCTTCGTTTGACGATGGCTGGATTGATCAGAAACCTGGAACCGGTTGATGAAGAGATTGTCTTTGAAGTGATCTGACGAGACATAGTCATACGCTTTAATTCCCTAACTTTTGCCTGAATCACCCTTTCGGGTTTTCGATCCATCGGGAAAACCCCTTTTTGCCCAAGCCGCCCTTTCGGGTTTTCGACTTGCCAGGTGTACAGATTTTTTTTGTTTTTATCCCTAATTTTTGCCTGAACCGCCCTTTCGGGTTTTCGGTTCACCGGGATGCCCATTTTTGCCCAAGCCGCCCTTTCGGGTTTTCGACTTGTCGGGTTATTTTATGCGTAGTATCTTTTGACTATGTCTGCGTTCGCAGGGTGCGGCAAATCGTCGCCGTCCATGGTGGTCAGAATCATTGCACCACCAGAAAATATGCTCTTGATCACAAATGGTCCTTCATATGTAGGAGTCTATTTTCCCCTGGGATCACTTTGCGGCAAGATAATCCGCTTGATTACGAGATCCTCGACTCGATACACTTGACGTCTGACTTTCTTATTGAAGGCCTTGATCATCCGCTTTTGATACGTCTAACCATGGCATATAGCAGCAAGTCGCTTTTCGTCGATCAGATTGAGTTGATCAAGTCGGGTCTGCATCCAATCATCTTCATTCAAACCTGCATCCTTCATAATCCTCAGAGATGGGATTTGGACTTCCATAGGCAAAACAGCTTCCATGCCATAAACCAAAGAAAATGGGGTTGCCCCAGTTGAAGTACGTGTCGTCGTACGGTATCCATGCAGAGCAAACGGTAGCATCTCATGCCAGTCTTTGTAAGTGACTGTCATTTTCTGAATGATCTTCTTAATGTTTTTGTTCGCAGCTTCAACAACACCATTCATCTTCGGCCGATAGGGAGATGAATTGTGATGATAAATCTTGAACTGTTCGCATAATGCAGTGATCATGGTATTATTCAGATTTGTACCGTTGTCCGTGATGATCCTGTCGGGAACACCATACCGACATATGAGATTATGCTTGATAAAGCGGGCAACCACATTTTTAGTAACAGAGGCGAAGGAAGCTGCTTCGACCCATTTAGTGAAGTAGTCAATGGCAACCAGGATGAAGCGATGTCCGTTGGAAGCTGTGGGCTTGATCTCTCCAATCATATCAATGCCCCACATTGCAAAAGGCCATGGAGCAGTCAGGACGTTGAGGGGAACCGGAGGGATATGAACTTTGTCAGCATAGACTTGACACTTGTGACAAGTACGGGAATGTTGATGGCAGTCAGCCTCCATGGTAGACCAATAATAGCCTGCCCTTAGGATCTTCTTAACCATTGTATGCCCGCTCAAGTGAGTGCCAAATGTACCGCTGTGTATATCAGTCATGATCAACTCTGCTTCAACTTTATCCACGCATCGGAGTAATACACAATCATGGCTTCGTTTGTAAAGGATGCTGTTGCTCAGAAAGAACTTAGCAGCGAATTTCCTTAAGAACTTCTTGTCATTCACGAAAGCTCCTTCAGGGTAATCCCTAGTCTCGAGATACCTTTTGATTTCGTGGAACCAAGGCTGTTCCACTACTTCTTCGGTATTAATCTCGTGGCAATGTGTCGGTTCATCCATTCGCTTGATGGTGATTTGGGGAGCCTCGTTATCCCAGTTGAGTTTAAACATGGAGGACATTGTGGCCAGAGCATCGGCTAGTTGATTCTCTTCTCGCGGGAAATGCTCGAAGGTAATTTGCTCGAAATGAGGCAACAACGTCAGTACATGTTCTTTGTATGGGATAAGATTAGGATGCTTGGTATCCCAGTCTCCTTTGATTTGGCTGATGACCAAAGCCGAGTCCCCGAATACGATCAAAGATTTGATCCCCAAGTCTATAGCAGCTTCGAGACCAAAGATGCAAGCTTCATACTCAGCCATGTTGTTTGTGCAGCTGAAACAAAGTCGGGCCGTGAAAGGAGTGTGACAACCTTCCGGAGAAATGAGTACTGCGCCAATGCCATTTCCAAGTGCGTTTGAAGCACCATCAAAGTACAGGGTCCATCGGGATCCCTTTTCGGGTCCGTCATACGGTCCGTTACTTTCAATGTTGTCCAAGTTCATGATGTCCTCGTCTGGGAAGTCAAATCTCATGGGTTGATAGTCTTCGATAGCCTGATAAGCCAGATGGTCAGCTAATACACTCCCTTTTATAGCTTTTTGGGTGGTGTACTGGATGTCATACTCGGTTAAGATCATTTGCCATCTAGCTATCCTTCCCGATAAAGCGGGCTTCTCGAAGATATACTTGATAGGGTCCATTTTGGATATCAACAAGGTAGTATGAGTCAGCATATACTGTCTTAGTCGGCGAGCAGCCCATACCAAAGCGCAGCAAGTTTTCTCGAGCAGTGAGTAGCGAGTCTCACAGTCGGTAAACTTTTTACTAAGGTAATAAATAGCATGCTCTTTTCGACCAGACTCATCATGCTGGCCCAAAACACACCCCATTGAGTTATCCAAGACAGTTAGGTACATGATCAATGGTCTTCCTTCAACGGGTGGCATCAGAATAGGAGGTTCTAGCAAATACTCCTTGATTCTATCAAAAGCGGCTTGGCAGTCGTCGTTCCATTCAACTACCTGATCTTTCTTCAAGAGTTTGAAAATTGGCTCACAGGTAGAAGTCAGATGTGAGATGAATCTGGCAATATAGTTTAAGCGCCCCAAGAATCCTCTAACTTCCTTCTCAGTATGGGGAGCAGGCATCTCTTGTATTGCTTTTACTTTTGCCGGATCGACTTCAATGCCTTTGTTGCTTACAATGAATCCCAGGAGTTTACCAGACCTAACTCCAAAAGTGCATTTACTCGGATTCAGCCTGAGCTTGTATTCTTTCAATCTGGCAAACAGCTTTTCCAGATGTTCAAGGTGCTCCTCCTCTGTTTGTGACCGAGCTATCATATCGTCTACGTAAACTTCAATCTCATGATGTATCATGTCATGAAATAAAGCTACCATGGCGCGTTGATGTTGCCCCTGCGTTCTTCAGCCCGAACGGCATCACTTTGTAACAGAAAGTGCCCCATTGCGTGACAAAAGTTGTTTTCTCCATATCCTCGGGGGCCATTTTGATTTGATTGTAGCCCGAGAATCCGTCCATGAAGGAAAACACCTTATGCTGAGATGTATTGTCGATCAAGATGTCAATATGAGGTAGCGGGAAATCATCTTTAGGGCTGGCCCTATTCAAATCCCGGTAGTCCACACACATTCTGACTTTGCCATCTTTTTTAGGCACTGGCACAATGTTAGCGACCCATTGAGGATAGGACGTAATTGCCAGAAAGCCAGCGTCGAACTGCTTCATTACTTCTGCTTTGATTTTTTCGGACATGTCAGGCCTCATTCGACGAACCTTTTGCTTGATTGGTGGACAGTCCTCTCTTGTGGGGAGACGGTGAACCACGATGTCGGTGTCTAGACCCGGCATGTCTTCATAGGACCAAGCGAAGATTTCAACATACTCATTCAACAACTGTATCAGGCGTTCCTTGACATCCGGTTTTAAATTGGCACCCACTTGCACCTCCTTCCGGTCTTCCTCGGTTCCCAAGTTAACAGTTTCTAATGGCTCTTCATGTGGTAAGATGGCCCTTTCCTCTTGTTGCAGAAGTCTGGCTAGTTCCCCTGGCACTTCACAACCTTCGTCATCTTCATACTCGGCTAGATTGACCAGATCCTCAGAGTTATTGAAAGATATAGCAGAATAGTCACCCATGGAATCTGGAGTGTATGGGTACCTGCATTGGTGAGTGTGGGTGTGTGTAAGGAATAGCCATCCTTAAACAAAAATGCAGAAGGAAAGAAAATGAACACAAGCAGTTTATCAAATGAAAAACGTCCAATGAATCATTAAACATGGCATATGAATATGAAAAATAGTCAAAACCCTTACAAGTGGACCTACATGCCTCGGGCAAGGCAGGAGGTGAAAAGATAGTGTACGGATTGTTTGAAAGTAAAATATTACAGACCAAATAGGAAATGTTTAATAGATAAATTACTGATGAATAAAAGTGATGGGGACAAAGTCTTTAGCCTCCCAATTGCTCAACCCTCCTCTGACAGTTGGATAAATCCACTCTTCAATGCTGCTTTCCTTGTCTTCATCTTCCAGGGCGTTGATTCGGTAAGGAGAAATTTTGATCGGCGCTCTTTCAATCTTTGACTGGCGCATGGCCTTCTGGCCAGCGGCGGTGAAACCTAATCCAAACTTATCAGCTTTATGCGGAAAATCGGGTAACTGCCCCCACGCTGAATTCTTCCCTTCTTTGATTGCGGCTCTTGCATCCTCCAGAGATGCCATCCTGGCCATCTGTCTTGGTGTCTCAGCCATCGATTTTGCTACCGCTATCTCAGGAAGCACTTCTTCGAAATGCTGAAACGGTGTCTCAATGAATTCTCCTTCAACCTCCACATACCGGAAAGAATTTAAATGGCTAATCATGTACTCTTCTTCGCCGTGGACAGTAATGATCTTTCCCTTTACAGGATACTTCAACATCTGATGCAAGGAGGAGATGACTGCCCCAGCGTGGTGTATCCAAGGTCTACCCAGCAGGCAGGAGTATGATGGACGGATGCCCATTACATAGAAAGTGGATTTAAACACCTCAGTACCTATCTTGATAGGAATTTCAACTTCTCCATGGACCATTCTCTTCGACCCATCGAAAGCTCTGACGACAATATCACTCGGCTTCAATTCCAACCCTTCGCAATCTAGCTGGTCCAAGGCCTTCTTAGGCAAAACATTCAGCGATGAACCGGTATCAACCAAAACATGTGCAAGGGTGGTTCCGCGACACTCGATTGAAATATGCAACGCATCATTGTGATTTCGGCCTTTAGGGGTTAGGTCGGCATCAGAAAAGCCTAATCCATTGTCCGTAGTCAGGCTAGCCACGCAATGTTGAAATTGATCTGCAGAGGTTTCCTGGGGCACATGAGCTGCCTTTAGAAGCTTAATCAAAGCTTGAGCGTGCGCTTCTGAGCAAAGAAAGAGTGCCAGCATGGAGATCTTGGAGGGGGTCTGCCCCAATTGTTCCACCACATCGTAATCACTTCTCTTGATTATCCTCAAAATCTCGTCCATTTCTTTCTTGGAGGCTTCTGGAATCACCAAAGGTTGAGCCCTCGTCCTGACGGGCTCTTCTTGTATTCCTTTTCCTTTATCGGCAATGGTAGGAGAGACAGCACTAGGAACGAAAATTTCTTCAATCAAAGGAGTTCTAGCGGAGAGTTTTACTGGTGCAGGGAGGACTTCTTTAGCTGATGAGGGTCCAAAGACTGCTCTTGGAGGGGCAATCTCTGGAGAAAATATTCTCCCGCTCCTAGTGATTTTGCTGGTGCCCGCAATGTTGCTAATGCTGGCTTCTTCATCATCTGAATTTTCTTCAATTATCTCAACTTGCTTGATACCATGGTAGTAGATGTCACCACCATAGTTCCAAGGTATCGACTTCTCAGAAACATAGGGAATAGGCCCCGGCATTGTTATCTTCAAAGGTATAGACTTTGCAGCTAGTGTAATCTTAACTGGCTTTTTGACGGCCTCGGAAAGATTGGCGTGAATGTTTATGATTGAGACATTTTCAACATGAACTGGAACAGCAGGAACTTTTTCGAACAAAATTTGTCGGCTATCCATGAGGCCTTGGATGCCTTTCTTTAATAGCGGACAATCAAACGGCAGAGAGTGGCAACAGTAGCAGTCTTCTTTACATCCCGGGAAGATCCCGGCCCTTAACAAATTCAACTTAATGGTTAGCAGTGGAGTAGTCAGATCACTAACGTCAGCAACATACAGATCCTCTTCAATGGCATTGACATTCCGACCGTGCTTCGGCATAGGTGCAGATATCACATTGGGTTTTTCTGGAGCGTCAAACTCTACCTCCTTAGCCTCTATCAGGTCTTGGATCTTATGCTTGAGTGCCCAACAATCATTGGTGTCGTGTCCAACACTGTCTGAATGATAGGCGCACTTAGCATTGGCATGATAATGCGGAGAGGATGTATTTACATTCTTTGGCGCCTCCTTGATGGTGGCAAGATTCAACTTCAATAGATGGGGAAGCACCTGCGCTGGAGTCATATTAATACGGGTGAACTGCTGATTTGGTCTTGATTGGTTGTAGCGAGGCTGCTCACTTGGGGTGTTTTGAATCATTACGGCCCCCACAGTTGGCCGACGCTCCATCTTCCCTGCTCTTCTCTGAGAATATACCATAGCTGTCTCCTTCTTAAACGGCTTCTTCTCAACACTTGCAGCAACACCCTTCTGAATCTTTCCTGACTTGATGCCAGCTTCTATTCTTTCGCTTGTTAAGATCAAATCGGTAAACCCCGCGGAAGAGTTACCAATTAGATGATTGAAGAACGGCCCAGATAGGGTCCCAAGAAACATATCAACAAGCTCACGATCCGTTAAAGGAGGTTGCACCCTGCCAGCCAAATCCCTCCATTTTTGTGCATATTCCTTGAATCCTTCACTTGTTTCTAGTGACATACCCTGAAGTTGGGTACGGGTAGGAGCAAGATCAGAATTATACTGGTATTGTTTATAGAAAGCGGTGGCCAAATCTTCCCAATTTCTGACACTGGTTCCTTCTAACTGATAAAACCATTCCAACTGGGCTCCCGACAGGCTGTCTTGAAAGAAATGAATCCAGAGATTTTTATCTGCCGTATAGAGTTGAATTTTTCTCACATAGGACCTGAGATGCATTTTGGGACAAGACAGCCCATCATACCTCACAAACACTGGCACCTTGAATTTTGGGGGAATCACAATTCCGGCGACCAAGCCCATGTCTTCAAAATCCAAACCCGGTACCCTTTGCAATTCCATGGCAGCCAATCTGTCTTCTAAACCCTTATATTTGTCATCAGCTGGAGGATACTGCTGGTCAGAATAATCTTCATCCTCTTCAACCTCTTCCTCCTCTGCATCAGACTCGGAAGGCACCGCAACTCGATCTCTTTTACTAGTCCCTTCATCAGAAGTAGGAGGAAATTCAAGCACTCTCCGAGCTTCTCTGTCAAATCTTCTCCCCAAAGTAGCCACTCCGACCCTCTTTTTCTTCTTCACTGGGTCCTTGTTCTCCAGATGAGCCTTGATATCCTCTTGACTCTTGACCAAGGTCATCAAGAGTTGCTGGAACTGTGCATTCTGGGCTTGTAGGTCTTTGACTGTTTGCTCGAGATCCATCCTACTGAAATAAACAGCAGATAGATAAGGAAACCTGGAGTGAGACCTGCTTATGCACATGATGAATGGTATGCTGATGTATGCAATGCATTCAAGGATTTAGGACATTCAAAGTTGTTTCAGACAAAGAAGAACGCACGTCATATTAATAAGAAGAAATTTGTTAGTACATAAATGCCCCATGGGCCAAATGTTACAAAATAAACTTCTCAAGGCAGAAAGACATTGCGCATCCTCTTTGGCGCGATGTAGGTGTTGAGGGCCTCTTGCTCGTGGAGTCGGCGGGTAAGCTCTAGAACCTTCTTTTCACTGGCGTAGTAGCTAGCTTCAAAAGTGTTCCGTTCCTCCTTGAGCTGAATCCAACTTTTCTGCATTTCTTCCCATGATGTAGGCATGTCTGGATGCAGGATGGTGTAGGGAACCTCTCCTTCATTGACGGGCTCTTTAATCACTGGGAGTACGTGAGGATAAGGCATCATTAGACTTTGGGCTCGGGCTCGTACCCACTTGAGATAGGGCTCAAGAGGGATGGAGTTCTTGTGTCCCAGAGTCTTGCTATCAACCTTGTTGAGTTTTCCCCAAGCTCTGATGAATCTTTGGCGAAGTCCTTGCGCATCGTTGTCGAAGTCAAAAACTAGGCTAGGAATCAACATGTCATGAGGGCCATCCCTCCGTGCATATCCAAATTGCCTCAAAGCTAGGCAAGGGTTGTAGGTGATACCTCCTCTAATTCCAAGTAAAGGAACATTAGGAAATTCTCCGCAACGATCGACAGTGATGACATTTTCTCTGGACCGAGAACACCAATGCACATTAGAATGAGTGAGAGTCATCAATCGTTGGGACCACCTTATACCTTGGTCATTCTTCAAGACAGATTGTGGAAGGTGAGAAATAAACCACCTTGCGAGGATAGGAGTACAGCACATGAGAACACCCCTCTTTCTCATTGTTCGTGTGTAAAATGAGTGAAGGATGTCCCCAAGCAATGTTGGTATTGGATTTCTGGACAAGAAGATTTTGACGGTGTTGACATCTACCAATTGGTCAGGATTTGGGAACAAGACCAACCCATAGATAAGGAGTGCCACAATCTCTTCAAAGGCTTGTAGGTCCAATGAGTTCCAACATTCTTGTGCCTTCTCAAACAAGAATTTTGCTAAGAATCCTTTGACGCCGCTTCTGGTTTCCCAATGCCCCTTGATTTCAGATGGTTGTAGATGTAGTGCTCGAGCAACATCTTCAGGCTTTGGTTCCTTCTCCGTACCGTTGAAGGGTAGTTGATTAAGGATAGGGATTCTTAGGAGTTGAGAAAACTCTTCCAAAGTGGGGACCAACTGATAATCAGGGAAAGTGAAGCAGTGGTGAAGAGGGTCAAAGAACTGGAATAGCACTTTCATCATGTCTTCTTCAATGTTGGTGTTGACTAGGCTGAGCAGTCTACCATGTCTTTCACTGAAGGATGAATTTTCCGGAATTCTTGAAGTGATCTCCTTGAGTTGAGGAGAGATTCTCACAAGGTTGACTTGAATGGTGTTTCTGCAAGGTATTTCCATGTCCTACAAAACAAGAACAAAGTTGAAGATCCAAAACCCTTGAAATGGTTAGTGAATGCATATGATGTTTTATGATGTTCATGATGTATGCACAAAACATATGTACAAGCAAATCACACCAAACCCTAATTTCAGGCTTGCATGGGGTTTCATAGGTAAGTACCCTCTTGAGTGTAGTTGGCTTAAAAACCTGTCCTATAAATAGTAACTGGGTTCTAAGGAGCTCAATATCACTGGATTGTTTTCAATGTTCATTGTTTTGGTTTAGCCACTTAACTAGCGACCAAAATATTCCAAGAAAATAACCCTCAATGAGTGTAGTATCGAGTATCTACCAACTTCGGACTGCACCAAAGCCGGTCATCTCACTACCCCTAATAAAAGGCCAAGATGGTCAAGTAAGGTTCTAGGTCATTAGTGCTTAGTGACATCACTCAGCGGCCCCGTACTCTCCTTGATTGAACTCAAGGGTTACCGGTACTCACAAATATGTCGCACTAATATAGCTATTGCTTAGACCGTGTCGGTATACCCCGCACAGTTTCCACAACGTATTGCTATCTATGAATGTTTCCAAAAATCCGGGTGGAGGATTGTAAACCCAAACAATAGAGCCAAAGTATAAAGCAAGCAAATCAAACAATTAGTCATGCAAGAGGGTGATCTAAGCCCTAAGGTTACTCCACTTTAAAATCTCCCCAGCAGAGTCGCCAATTCTGTGATACGGTGGGAGAACTGACTAGGGTTTTGCGTTTGTTTTTGCAAATGTTTCGGTTGAGCAAGAGTCGCCACCGACTTTTTATTTTATCCTAAGGAAAGGTTTAAAAAGCACAGCAAAAACCTTTGAGATTTTTTCTTGGGTTCGGGGAGTAGATTATAGAAGGGGAAGGTATTAGCACCCCTTCTATCCATGGTTATCCATGGGCTCTTAGGTACTTGCTTAGATCAACTTGCCTTTGTTTTTAATTGTTTGAAATGGTGCTTTGTGTGTGGTTTTGAAAAGGTTTTGAAAAAGATGCCTTGCATAGGCTACCCTTGTAACAATTCTTTACTCGAATGTTTTACAAAAGGTGTTTGTCTTTTTGAAAAGATGTTTCAAGGGTTTGAAAAGTTGATTTTTAAAATGTTTGTGAAGTGGATTTTTGTAATAAGGCGAGTGTTTTTCTTGGCAAGTTGACAAGTACTTAAGAGTTCATCTACCCTAAAATTTTCTCAAAGATTTTTGTCATGTTTTAAGCCTTTTGACAATTTTGTTCCACCATTGCATTTGGTGGACAATCTTGTCTTAGGAGATGAAAGGGACGGGCGCGGGTCATCGTTTAGACCATAGTTGCAATAGTGTTAAAGGTCTTTGGGAAATTTTCTTTAAAAGGGACTTGATCATTTTATTTTAGGCATCATTTTGAGGGACTATGATCACTTGATTGTTTGTTTTTACCCAAAGAAGTTCAACATGCAATATGGCCCAACCATTTGAAGGCAACAAAGTGGAGTACCCTAGGGGGTGCAAGTGTGAGATGTGTTGTTTATTTTCATGCTCATTTATCTTGTATTAGGTCAAACTATTTTTTATCGTTTTTCGCATGCAAACCCTAATTCTAACATGGCATAATTAGAAAGCGTATAAAGTGCGAAATTTAAATTCCTACGCTATTACAACATAATAATATAGGGAGGGGGGTACAAATTTACAAATGGGGGATATTTAGACAAGAATTTAAATCTAAATTATTACATCATTTTTGAATATTTGCAAGGTAAATAAATTGCATAATTAAATGGAAATGAACTAAATATGCAAAATGCAAAAAGAAAGTTTTTATATGTATGAAAAAAGTATGGTTTATGTAAAATAAAACAAGAAAATAAAAAGGTATTATTTTTGAGCATTTTCAACTTTTAGGGCAAAAACCCTAATTTCAATTAAAATGGATATTAATTACTTAATTCATATAATATTTATTATTTACATACAAAAATAAATAAAATATGGTATATTTGTAAAAAAGGTCATTTTTTAGTATTAAATATTAAAAATAAAATATGTACATTTTTTGGCATTTTTACTCTAAGTATATTAATATATATATATATATATATATATATATATATATATATATATATATATATATATATATATATATATATATATATATATATATATATATATATATATATATATATATATATATATATATATATATATATATATATATATATATATATATATATATGTATACTTATATTATTTTAAATATGTATTATATACAAATAATAATAATATTCAATTTTTTCAAAAAATAGTATTTTTTATATGAAATATTTTCAGAGGGTAATATAAAATAAAAATAAAAATAGAAGTATTTTTTACATATTTTTCTATTTTATTCTAAGTAATAATATATATCTATTTATATACGAATCAAAAGAAAATCAAATAAAAACCAAATAAAATCAAAAAATGATGAGAAAAATATTTTCAAAATTTTAATATGTTGAGAAAAAATAAATGAGTCAAATAAAAAAGGAAAAGGTCAAAAATGTTAAAAAAAATGAAGCAAATGGGCTCAGGGGTGTGAAATAGAAAAAATGGTGTGGATAGCAAAATAATACAGGCCCAGCCCAATCCACTTCTTCTTCAACATTTGGCCAAAACGCGCGCCTTGTTACAGAGATTCAAACATCCTGATTCTTTGAGATTTTGCACAAACTTTCAACACAAAACATGTCAAGCATTGAATCACGATTCCAAATATATAGAAAACTCATCCTAACTCTCAGAAATGAGAGAGAATTTTATCAATCCCAAATCTTGACCTAAACTTTCTGCCATTTTCAAAGCTTAAATTCTCTCAACTCAGGCAAAAGAAATGAAATGTAAAGATATGTACATGCTCAGGGCTATGAGTAGAACCTTGTTTCTTCACAAACTTAAGACTAAAGATGCATAATAAGAGAGATACGAGTTCAAAATTTTACCTATTCAGTTGAACTTCTATCTGGAGAATGAGGAACTTTCAGTGCAAGGTGATGATTGGAAAAGCTTCCTTGAGGTCCAGGGATACTATTCCAATGTTTACTTTGTCTTGAAACTTCTTGTATCGAGCTGTGGAACTTCAACTGCAAAAGGAAAAAATGAAAATGGTGGAAGCTGTTAGAGGGATTACTGGTCAGGTTTTAGGTCATGGTTAGCTTGCATACATGCTAGGTAATGTGTATGAGTTGATTTTGGTAAGAATGCTCGAGGGAAATGGGAGTTGGCACTCAAACTGCAGAGGCAACTCTGTTTTTGCAGTTTGAGGATGATTCTGAGATGGAGGGTGTTTTGGAGGTGCAAGGGTCGTGTCTCAGCTTGGTTATGTTCTTTGGAAGGTGTTTGATCAGTTTGTTCTTGTGTGCTAATGCTGAGATGAAAGTTATCACAAGTTATGGGACTTTCTTCACACTTAAGCAACAAAATGCAACTTGGCTTTCTAGGCATGTAGGGGGCCTCCTAATGTGCTGCATAATACCTCATTGATCAGAGTGTTATGTTCATAAACTTGTGCCATTCAGATTTGCAATGTACTTCTTTGATTTACCAATTGACATAAAGCAAGCTTTTGCAAAAATGGAAAGTTCACTTTATCTAAAAATGGATCAATCTTGTGTACAATGCTTGAACTCATGGAACAACACTTTGGCACAATGAACAAGCATTAAATTATGGAGTGTAACTTGGTTTAAGGACCTGTAATCTAGCCTAAAGCATGCTGAGTTCAAATTTGCAAAGTTATGGACATGGAACTTGGTCATGAACAAAGTGGTTTTTTGCTATATTGTGAAATTCGATTCTCTCTAACCATGAGGTTGTTTGAGAAGTTCTTGGACATTTTGGAAAGCTTGGAATGTGTACTACAATCCATCTTTGAAATGCAAATTGAAATTCCAAGTGGAAGGGTATGAAAAATGGCCTTGAAGTGGGGTAGAAAACCTTGTCAAAATAGGTTAAAATTTCACTAAGTTAAAAATGGTTTAGTGCCCTTATTCAAAAAATTGTAACTTGAGATACAAGCCTTAAATGAGAAAACTTTGTGAATCAAAGTTGTAGATTATGCAACAAGCTACAACGTTCATGTTTGGACTTTTGTTTGAATCCAAATGGATCTTGGTGAAAAGATGGGGCAAAGTTGGGAAAAAATTAGGGTTTTTCATAACTTAGAAAAATTCTAAGTTATGAAAAATTCCATTTTCTAACCCTAATTTGCAATTTGTGATTTCTTGGTGAACAAGTTTCATGATTTGGAATATTTTGATGAAAAATGAATCTTGACTCTTGATTTTGACCAAAAAGTCAAAGTTTGACTTTTCAGTATACAGTCAAAATTGATCAATTGACTGAGAAATTCAACTGTCAATCTTGTGTATTTGGGATATTTTGAGTTTGTTGAGCATGTCAAGATGATTCCATTGGGTCCTTGAGTCCATATGTGAGCTTGGTTTGCCATTGGCTAGGTCAAACAGTCAAAAATTGCCTTTGTGCAGTCAAAACCCTAAAAATGACCATTTTGCCCTTTTGGTGATCTGATCAAATTTCTTATGGAATTGTGGTCCAAACTTGATCAAATGATTCCTAGGAGTTCATAATGTTGATGTGGATCAAATTTCATGAGATTGGACTGTCAATTGGCCACAGTTGACTTTTTCCCCAATACAGTTGATTTCTAGGTCAACTGTCCAATTGACTGGGAAAAACTTGGAATCAAGACTTGAAACTTGGTATGGATAAACTTGGGAGGCCAATATGAAGCAAGAAAGTCATCTTGGGCACTTTAGGTCAAAACATCTTTGTGCAAACACAAACCCTAATTTGGGTTAGCAGTGCAAGGAGGAGTCTTGAGCAGATGAAACCCTAACTGGATCTTGAGCTTCAAGAGCTTTGTGATGGGAAATGTTGAGAAAAAGGGAGGGAAAATTTTGGGGTACAACAGTTGCCCCTGTTCAATCTTCTTGAATCCGAAGAGTTAGATTGGCAGGCTTGCCTTTCGTGACTCGAGGGTAAAAGGAGATTGGACACTAGAGTGCCCGGAAATTTGCACTCATCAAAGCACAGGATGCGGGAATGGGCTTAGAGATGCCATTTGGAGATGGGCTTAATGATGCCATCGGGAGTAGTGACAGAAACTTGTCGGGGATGGGCTTAAAGATGCCATTTGGAGATGGGCTTAATGATGCCATCGGGAGTAGTGACAGAAACTTGTCGGGGATGGGCTTAAAGATGCCATTTGGAAAAGAGTATCAGAAGGGTTTCCAGGCTTTGGACCATCTCTGAACTGGGGGTCTGAACAAGCAATAGATTGACATCCGTTGTTGGGAGGAACCTGTAAGCTGTTTTCAGAAAGTTGCATCTGAACAAGTTGATAGATTAACATCCGTTACTTGGGAAGAATCCATGAACTGTTTTCAGAAGTCTTGAGAAGAATCTGAACAAGTGATAGGTTAACATCCGTTTACTTGGAGAACCCGTGAACTATTTTCAGAAATCTTGAAGTTGAATAAGCAATAGAGCAGCATCCGTTGTTGGGAAGCTTCCGTAAACTGTCTTCAAAAAGTTGCATCTGAACAAGTTGATAGATTAACATCCGTTACTTGGGAAGAATCCATGAACTGTTTTCAGAAGTCTTGAGAAGAATCTGAACAAGTGATAGGTTAACATCCGTTTACTTGGAGAACCCGTGAACTGTTTTCAGAAATCTTGGGACTGAATCAGCAATAGAGCCGCGTCCGTTGTTGGGAAGCGTCCGTAAACTAAATTCAAAGGTGCATCTGAACAAGCTGATAGATTAACATCCGTTGTTGGGAAGAATCCATGAACTGTTTTCAGAAGTCCTGAGAAGAATCTGAACAAGTGATAGGTTAACATCCGTTTACTTGGAGAACCCGTGAACTATTTTCAGAAATCTTGAGATTTGAATGATTTTAGTCTGTCGACTGATCTTACCTGAAAAGGCAAAGAGTTAGTCGTATGCAATGCTATGATGCATGATACAATGTATATTATGTGTTATGAATGTAAATGGATGTGCATGTAAGCTGGAGAGCTGTCCTGCACAGGATAGATGAATCCGGGATAGCGGAAGATAGAAGTATCCTGACTGCTGCCGGGGAAAATAAATCCTTGGTCGTTGCTGGGGAACATGGAGCTTGGGTTGTATACCAATCTTCTGGGGAATTCCTGAAGTCTTCTACTGGGGAGTACCAAACTAGTAGACTTAATGCTGGGGAGGTAAGATTGAGAGTCTTCAGCCTGGAGAGAAGGATCTCTGGAGATTTCACTGGGGAACTCAAGATTTTTCTTCCTAAAACTCTGTGGGGAGAAGGTTTAAAAGTCTGACTCCGCTGAGGATAGGTTTGGGGTTTTAGATCTGCCGGGGATACTGAAACTCAAACTCTGAGGGGAAATGAGCCCTGGAAGATTCTCTGGCTGGGGATTTGCAAAGGTAAACTCCTCTGGGGATTGTGTTGATAAGTTATTGTTGGGGAATTTGTTGAACTCCGCTGGGGATAGGAAGAATTTCGGCGAGCACGATCTTCCGTGGTTGTTAGCTGAGGATAACCCAGTTATAAGCCTCTGTGAGGAATAACTTTGAATAAAAACGGGGGAGACGTTCGTGCTCTGCGGGGAATACCTTTCAGAACCTTACTGGGGATAAGCTTCGAGGGTCTACTGGAGGTAGACCTCAGGGTTTGCTAGGGATGCGGATTACAAATCTTGAGGGATTTCCTTTGAAAGGGTGTCAAAATATCCGTTTGTACCTTCATCCTATCAGTAATCCTTTTCTTAAGTTCAATTAGGAAGTGATTATGTTTCAAATGCATATGCCTATTTAACAAAACATTGGACGTTTCTCAAAATAAAACAAATAGTGCAAGAGAAAAAGAAAAAGGGAAATGACACAAATTTTGGGAAGAGTATTTGTATTGATTTTCTTTGAGTATATTTGTACAAAGGAGACAATCATCCTAGCAAGAGGATTTTGCCGTAAATATTGAAAGATTTTATACAAAATAAAGGATGGCTATGTGAAATAATCCCATGGGATTCCATTCTGCTATAACTTTCACAACTCTGAATATCTGTCCATTCGATGCTTCGTTTGACGATGGCTGGATTGATCAGAAACCTGGAACCGGTTGATGAAGAGATTGTCTTTGAAGTGATCCGACGAGACATAGTCATACGCTTTAATTCCCTAACTTTTGCCTGAATCGCCCTTTCGGGTTTTCGATCCATCGGGGAAACCCCTTTTTGCCCAAGCCGCCCTTTCGGGTTTTCGACTTGCCGGGTGTACAGATTTTTTTTGTTTTTATCCCTAATTTTTGCCTGAACCGCCCTTTCGGGTTTTCGGTTCACCGGGATGCCCATTTTTGCCCAAGCCGCCCTTTCGGGTTTTCGACTTGTCGGGTTATTTTATGCGTAGTATCTTTTGACTATGTCTGCGTTCGAAGGGTGCGGCAAATCGTCGCCGTCCATGGTGGTCAGAATCATTGCACCACCAGAAAATATGCTCTTGATCACAAATGGTCCTTCATATGTAGGAGTCCATTTTCCCCTGGGATCACTTTGCGGCAAGATAATCCGCTTGATTACGAGATCCCCGACTCGATACACTTGACGTCTGACTTTCTTATTGAAGGCCTTGATCATCCGCTTTTGATATGTCTGACCATGGCATATAGCAGCAAGTCGCTTTTCGTCGATCAGATTGAGTTGATCAAGTCGGGTCTGCATCCAATCATCTTCATTCAAACCTGCATCCTTCATAATCCTCAGAGATGGGATTTGGACTTCCATAGGCAAAACAGCTTCCATGCCATAAACCAAAGAAAATGGGGTTGCCCCAGTTGAAGTACGTGTCGTCGTACGGTATCCATGCAGAGCAAACGGTAGCATCTCATGCCAGTCTTTGTAAGTGACTGTCATTTTCTGAATGATCTTCTTAATGTTTTTGTTCGCAGCTTCAACAGCACCGTTCATCTTCGGCCGATAGGGAGATGAATTGTGATGATAAATCTTGAACTGTTCGCATAATGCAGTGATCATGGTATTATTCAGATTTGTACCGTTGTCCGTGATGATCCTGTCGGGAACACCATACCGACATATGAGATTATGCTTGATAAAGCGGGCAACCACATTTTTAGTAACAGAGGCGAAGGAAGCTGCTTCGACCCATTTAGTGAAGTAGTCAATGGCAACCAGGATGAAGCGATGTCCGTTGGAAGCCGTGGGCTTGATCTCTCCAATCATATCAATGCCCCACATTGCAAAAGGCCATGGAGCAGTCAGGACGTTGAGGGGAACCGGAGGGATATGAACTTTGTCAGCATAGACTTGACACTTGTGACAAGTACGGGAATGTTGATGGCAGTCAGCCTCCATGGTAGACCAATAATAGCCTGCCCTTAGGATCTTCTTAGCCATTGTATGCCCGCTCAAGTGAGTGCCAAATGTGCCGCTGTGTATATCAGTCATGATCAACTCTGCTTCAACTTTATCCACGCATCGGAGTAATACACAATCATGGCTTCGTTTGTAAAGGATGCTGTTGCTCAGAAAGAACTTAGCAGCGAATTTCCTTAAGAACTTCTTGTCATTCACGGAAGCTCCTTCAGGGTAATCCCTAGTCTCGAGATACCTTTTGATTTCGTGGAACCAAGGTTGTTCCACTACTTCTTCGGTATTAATCTCGTGGCAATGTGTCGGTTCATCCATTCGCTTGATGGTGATTTGGGGAGCCTCGTTATCCCAGTTGAGTTTAAACATGGAGGACATTGTGGCCAGAGCATCGGCTAGTTGATTCTCTTCTCGCGGGAAATGCTCGAAGGTAATTTGCTCGAAATGAGGCAACAACGTCAGTACATGTTCTTTGTATGGGATAAGATTAGGATGCTTGGTATCCCAGTCTCCTTTGATTTGGCTGATGACCAAAGCCGAGTCCCCGAATACGATAAAAGATTTGATCCCCAAGTCTATAGCAGCTTCGAGACCAAAGATGCAAGCTTCATACTCAGCCATGTTGTTTGTGCAGCTGAAACAAAGTCGGGACGTGAAAGGAGTGTGACAACCTTCCGGAGAAATGAGTACTGCGCCAATGCCATTTCCAAGTGCGTTTGAAGCACCATCAAAGTACAGGGTCCATCGGGATCCCTTTTCGGGTCCGTCATACGGTCCGTTACTTTCAATGTTGTCCAAGTTCATGATGTCCTCGTCTGGGAAGTCAAATCTCATGGGTTGATAGTCTTCGATAGCCTGATAAGCCAGATGGTCAGCTAATACACTCCCTTTTATAGCTTTTTGGGTGGTGTACTGGATGTCATACTCGGTTAAGATCATTTGCCATCTAGCTATCCTTCCCGATAAAGCGGGCTTCTCGAAGATATACTTGATAGGGTCCATTTTGGATATCAACAAGGTAGTATGAGTCAGCATATACTGTCTTAGTCGGCGAGCAGCCCATACCAAAGCGCAGCAAGTTTTCTCGAGCAGTGAGTAGCGAGTCTCACAGTCGGTAAACTTTTTACTAAGGTAATAAATAGCATGCTCTTTTCGACCAGACTCGTCATGCTGGCCCAAAACACACCCCATTGAGTTATCCAAGACAGTTAGGTACATGATCAATGGTCTTCCTTCAACGGGTGGCATCAGAATAGGAGGTTCTAGCAAATACTCCTTGATTCTATCAAAAGCGGCTTGGCAGTCGTCGTTCCATTCAACTACCTGATCTTTCTTCAAGAGTTTGAAAATTGGCTCACAGGTAGAAGTCAGATGTGAGATGAATCTGGCAATATAGTTTAAGCGCCCCAAGAATCCTCTAACTTCCTTCTCAGTATGGGGAGCAGGCATCTCTTGTATTGCTTTTACTTTTGCCGGATCGACTTCAATGCCTTTGTTGCTTACAATGAATCCCAGGAGTTTACCAGACCTAACTCCAAAAGTGCATTTACTCGGATTCAGCCTGAGCTTGTATTCTTTCAATCTGGCAAACAGCTTTTCCAGATGTTCAAGGTGCTCCTCCTCTGTTTGTGACCGAGCTATCATATCGTCTACGTAAACTTCAATCTCATGATGTATCATGTCATGAAATAAAGCTACCATGGCGCGTTGATAAGTTGCCCCTGCGTTCTTCAGCCCGAACGGCATCACTTTGTAACAGAAAGTGCCCCATTGCGTGACAAAAGTTGTTTTCTCCATATCCTCGGGGGCCATTTTGATTTGATTGTAGCCCGAGAATCCGTCCATGAAGGAAAACACCTTATGCTGAGATGTATTGTCGATCAAGATGTCAATATGAGGTAGCGGGAAATCATCTTTAGGGCTGGCCCTATTCAAATCCCGGTAGTCCACACACATTCTGACTTTGCCATCTTTTTTAGGCACTGGCACAATGTTAGCGACCCATTGAGGATAGGACGTAACAGCCAGAAAGCCAGCGTCGAACTGCTTCATTACTTCTGCTTTGATTTTTTCGGACATGTCAGGCCTCATTCGACGAACCTTTTGCTTGATTGGTGGACAGTCCTCTCTTGTGGGGAGACGGTGAACCACGATGTCGGTGTCTAGACCCGGCATGTCTTCATAGGACCAAGCGAAGATTTCAACATACTCATTCAACAACTGTATCAGGCGTTCCTTGACATCCGGTTTTAAATTGGCACCCACTTGCACCTCCTTCCGGTCTTCCTCGGTTCCCAAGTTAACAGTTTCTAATGGCTCTTCATGTGGTAAGATGGCCCTTTCCTCTTGTTGCAGAAGTCTGGCTAGTTCCCCTGGCACTTCACAACCTTCGTCATCTTCATACTCGGCTAGATTGACCAGATCCTCAGAGTTATTGAAAGATATAGCAGAATAGTCACCCATGGAATCCGGAGTGTATGGGTACCTGCATTGGTGAGTGTGGGTGTGTGTAAGGGATAACCATCCTTAAACAAAAATGCAGAAGGAAAGAAAATGAACACAAGCAGTTTATCAAATGAAAAACTTCCAATGAATCATTAAACATGGCATATGAATATGAAAAATAGTCAAAACCCTTACAAGTGGACCTACATGCCTCGGGCAAGGCAGGAGGTGAAAAGATAGTGTACGGATTGTTTGAAAGTAAAATATTACAGACCAAATAGGAAATGTTTAATAGATAAATTACTGATGAATAAAAGTGATGGGGACAAAGTCTTTAGCCTCCCAATTGCTCAACCCTCCTCTGACAGTTGGATAAATCCACTCTTCAATGCTGCTTTCCTTGTCTTTATCTTCCAGGGCGTTGATTCGGTAAGGAGAAATTTTGATCGGCGCTCTTTCAATCTTTGACTGGCGCATGGCCTTCTGGCCAGCGGCGGTGAAACCTAATCCAAACTTATCAGCTTTATGCGGAAAATCGGGTAACTGCCCCCACGCTGAATTCTTCCCTTCTTTGATTGCGGCTCTTGCATCCTCCAGAGATGCCATCCTGGCCATCTGTCTTGGTGTCTCAGCCATCGATTTTGCTACCGCTATCTCAGGAAGCACTTCTTCGAAATGCTGAAACGGTGTCTCAATGAATTCTCCTTCAACCTCCACATACCGGAAAGAATTTAAATGGCTAATCATGTACTCTTCTTCGCCGTGGACAGTAATGATCTTTCCCTTTACAGGATACTTCAGCATCTGATGCAAGGAGGAGGTGACTGCCCCAGCGTGGTGTATCCAAGGTCTACCCAGCAGGCAGGAGTATGATGGACGGATGCCCATTACATAGAAAGTGGATTTAAACACCTCAGTACCTATCTTGATAGGAATTTCAACTTCTCCATGGACCATTCTCTTCGACCCATCGAAAGCTCTGACGACAATATCACTCGGCTTCAATTCCAACCCTTCGCAATCTAGCCGGTTCAAGGCCTTCTTAGGCAAAACATTCAGCGATGAACCGGTATCAACCAAAACATGTGCAAGGGTGGTTCCGCGACACTCGATTGAAATATGCAACGCATCATTGTGACTTCGGCCTTTAGGGGTTAGGTCGGCATCAGAAAAGCCTAATCCATTGTCCGCAGTCAGGCTAGCCACGCAATGTTGAAATTGATCTGCAGAGGTTTCCTGGGGCACATGAACTGCCTTTAGAAACTTAATCAAAGCTTGAGCGTGCGCTTCTGAGCAAAGCAACAGTGCCAGCATGGAGATCTTGGAGGGGGTCTGCCCCAATTGTTCCACCACATCGTAATCACTTCTCTTGATTATCCTCAAAATCTCGTCCATTTCTTTCTTGGAGGCTTCTGGAATCACCAAAGGTTGAGCCCTCGTCCTGACGGGCTCTTCTTGTATTCCTTTTCCTTTATCGGCAATGGTAGGAGAGACAGCACTAGGAACGAAAATTTCTTCAATCAAAGGAGTTCTAGCGGAGAGTTTTACTGGTGCAGGGAGGACTTCTTTAGCTGATGAGGGTCCAAAGACTGCTCTTGGAGGGGCAATCTCTGGAGAAAATATTCTCCCGCTCCTGGTGATTTTGCTGGTGCCCGCAATGTTGCTAATGCTGGCTTCTTCATCATCTGAATTTTCTTCAATTATCTCAACTTGCTTGATACCATGGTAGTAGATGTCACCACCATATTTCCAAGGTATCGACTTCTCAGAAACATAGGGAATAGGCCCCGGCATTGTTATCTTCAAAGGTATAGACTTTGCAGCTAGTGTAATCTTAACTGGCTTTTTGACGGCCTCGGAAAGATTGGCGTGAATAGTTATGATTGAGACATTTTCAACATGAACTGGAACAGCAGGAACTTTTTCGAACAAAATTTGTCGGCTATCCATGAGGCCTTGGATGCCTTTCTTTAATAGCGGACAATCAAACGGCAGAGAGTGGCAACAGTAGCAGTCTTCTTTACATCCCGGGAAGATCCCGGCCCTTAACAAATTCAACTTAATGGTTAGCAGTGGAGTAGTCAGATCACTAACGTCAGCAACATACAGATCCTCTTCAATGGCATTGACATTCCGACCGTGCTTCGGCATAGGTGCAGATATCACATTGGGTTTTTCTGGAGCGTCAAACTCTACCTCCTTAGCCTCTATCAGGTCTTGGATCTTATGCTTGAGTGCCCAACAATCATTGGTGTTGTGTCCAACACTGTCTGAATGATAGGCGCACTTAGCATTGGCATGATAATGCGGAGAGGATGTATTTACATTCTTTGGCGCCTCCTTGATGGTGGCAAGATTCAACTTCAATAGATGGGGAAGCACCTGCGCTGGAGTCATATTAATACGGGTGAACTGTCGTTGTGGCCTTTCCACCCGTTGCTGATTTGGTCTGGATTGGTTGTAGCGAGGCTGCTCACTTGGGGTGTTTTGAATCATTACGGCCCCCACAGTTGGCCGACGCTCCATCTTCCCTGCTCTTCTCTGAGAATATACCATAGTTGTCTCCTTCTTAAACGGCTTCTTCTCAACACTTGCAGCAACACCCTTCTGAATCTTTCCTGACTTGATGCCAGCTTCTATTCTTTCGCTTGTTAAGATCAAATCGGTAAACCCCGCGGAAGAGTTACCAATTAGATGATTGAAGAACGGCCCAGATAGGGTCCCAAGAAACATATCAACAAGCTCACGATCGGTTAAAGGAGGTTGCACCCTGCCAGCCAAATCCCTCCATTTTTGTGCATATTCCTTGAATCCTTCACTTGTTCCTAGTGACATACCCTGAAGTTGGGTACGGGTAGGAGCAAGATCAGAATTATACTGGTATTGTTTATAGAAAGCGGTGGCCAAATCTTCCCAATTTCTGACACTGGTTCCTTCTAACTGATAAAACCATTCCAACTGGGCTCCCGACAGGCTGTCTTGAAAGAAATGAATCCAGAGATTTTTATCTGCCGTATAGGGTTGAATTTTTCTCACATAGGACCTGAGATGCATTTTGGGACAGGACAGCCCATCATACCTCACAAACACTGGCACCTTGAATTTTGGGGGAATCACAATTCCGACGACCAAGCCCATGTCTTCAAAATCCAAACCCGGTATCCTTTGCAATTCCATGGCAGCCAATCTGTCTTCTAAACCCTTATATTTGTCATCAGCTGGAGGATACTGCTAGTCAGAATAATCTTCATCCTCTTCAACCTCTTCCTCCTCTGCATCAGACTCGGAAGGCACCGCAACTCGATCTCTTTTACTAGTCCCTTCATCAGAAGTAGGATGAAATTCAAGCACTCTCCGAGCTTCTCTGTCAAATCTTCTCCCCAAAGTAGCCACTCCGACCCTCTTTTTCTTCTTCACTAGGTCCTTGTTCTCCAGATGAGCCTTGATATCCTCTTGACTCTTGACCAAGGTCATCAAGAGTTGCTGGAACTGTGCATTCTGGGCTTGTAGGTCTTTGACTGTTTGCTCGAGATCCATCCTACTGAAATAAACAGCAGATAGATAAGGAAACCTGGAGTGAGACCTGCTTATGCACATGATGAATGGTATGCTGATGTATGCAATGCATTCAAGGATTTAGGACATTCAAAGTTGTTTCAGACAAAGAAGAACGCACGTCATATTAATAAGAAGAAATTTGTTAGTACATAAATGCCCCATGGGCCAAATGTTACAAAATAAACTTCTCAAGGCAGAAAGACATTGCGCATCCTCTTTGGCGCGATGTAGGTGTTGAGGGCCTCTTGCTCGTGGAGTCGGCGGGTAAGCTCTAGAACCTTCTTTTCACTGGCGTAGTAGCTAGCTTCAAAAGTGTTCCGTTCCTCCTTGAGCTGAATCCAACTTTTCTGCATTTCTTCCCACGATGTAGGCATGTCTGGATGCAGGATGGTGTAGGGAACCTCTCCTTCATTGACGGGCTCTTTAATCACTGGGAGTACGTGAGGATAAGGCATCATTAGACTTTGGGCTCGGGCTCGTACCCACTTGAGATAGGGCTCAAGAGGGATGGAGTTCTTGTGTCCCAGAGTCTTGCTATCAACCTTGTTGAGTTTTCCCCAAGCTCTGATGAATCTTTGGCGAAGTCCTTGCGCATCGTTGTCGAAGTCAAAAACTAGGCTAGGAATCAACATGTCATGAGGGCCATCCCTCCGTGCATATCCAAATTGCCTCAAAGCTAGGCAAGGGTTGTAGGTGATACCTCCTCTAATTCCAAGTAAAGGAACATTAGGAAATTCTCCGCAACGATCGACGATGATGACATTTTCTCTGGACCGAGAACACCAATGCACATTAGAATGAGTGAGAGTCATCAATCGTTGGGACCACCTTATACCTTGGTCATTCTTCAAGACAGATTGTGGAAGGTGCGAAATAAACCACCTTGCGAGGATAGGAGTACAGCACATGAGAACACCCCTCTTTCTCATTGTTCGTGTGTAAAATGAGTGAAGGATGTCCCCAAGCAATGTTGGTATTGGATTTCTGGACAAGAAGATTTTGACGGCGTTGACATCTAACAATTGGTCAGGATTTGGGAACAAGACCAACCCATAGATAAGGAGTGCCACAATCTCTTCAAAGGCTTGTAGGTCCAATGAGTTCCAACATTCTTGTGCCTTCTCAAACAAGAATTTTGCTAAGAATCCTTTGACGCCGCTTCTGGTTTCCCAATGCCCCTTGATTTCAGATGGTTGTAGATGTAGTGCTCGAGCAACATCTTCAGGCTTTGGTTCCTTCTCCGTACCATTGAAGGGTAGTTGATTAAGGATAGGGATTCTTAGGAGTTGAGAAAACTCCTCCAAAGTGGGGACCAACTGATAATCAGGGAAAGTGAAGCAGTGGTGAAGAGGGTCAAAGAACTGGAATAGCACTTTCATCATGTCTTCTTCAATGTTGGTGTTGACTAGGCTGAGCAGTCTACCATGTCTCTCACTGAAGGATGAATTTTCCGGAATTCTTGAAGTGATCTCCTTGAGTTGAGGAGAGATTCTCACAAGGTTGACTTGAATGGTGTTTCTGCAAGGTATTTCCATGTCCTACAAAACAAGAACAAAGCTGAAGATCCAAAACCCTTGAAATGGTTAGTGAATGCATATGATGTTTTATGATGTTCATGATGTATGCACAAAACATATGTACAAGCAAATCACACCAAACCCTAATTTCAGGCTTGCATGGGGTTTCATAGGTAAGTACCCTCTTGAGTGTAGTTGGCTTAAAAACCTGTCCTATAAATAGTAACCGGGTTCTAAGGAGCTCAATATCACTGGATTGTTTTCAATGTTCATTGTTTTGGTTTAGCCACTTAACTAGAGACCAAAATATTCCAAGAAAACAACCCTCAATGAGTGTAGTATCGAGTATCTACCAACTTCGGACTGCACCAAAGCCGGTCATCTCACTACCCCTAATAAAAGGCCAAGATGGTCAAGTAAGGTTCTAGGTCATTAGTGCTTAGTGACATCACTCAGCGGCCCCGTACTCTCCTTGATTGAACTCAAGGGTTACCGGTACTCACAAATATGTCGCACTAATATAGCTATTGCTTAGACCGTGTCGGTATACCCCGCACAGTTTCCACAACGTATTGTTATCTATGAATGTTTCCCAAAATCCGGGTGGAGGATTGTAAACCCAAACAATAGAGCCAAAGTATAAAGCAAGCAAATCAAACAATTAGTCATGCAAGAGGGTGATCTAAGCCCTAAGGTTACTCCACTTTAAAATCTCCCCAGTAGAGTCGCCAGTTCTGTGATACGGTGGGAGAACTGACTAGGGTTTTGCGTTTGTTTTCGCAAATGTTTCGGTTGAGCAAGAGTCGCCACCGACTTTTTATTTTATCCTAAGGAAAGGTTTAAAAAGCACAGCAAAAACCTTTGAGATTTTTTCTTGGGTTCGGGGAGTAGATTATAGAAGGGGAAGGTATTAGCACCCCTTCTATCCATGGTTATCCATGGGCTCTTAGGTACTTGCTTAGATCAACTTGCCTTTGTTTTTAATTGTTTGAAATGGTGCTTTGTGTGTGGTTTTGAAAAGGTTTTGAAAAAGATGCCTTGCATAGGCTACCCTTGTAACAATTCTTTACTCGAATGTTTTACAAAAGGTGTTTGTCTTTTTGAAAAGATGTTTCAAGGGTTTGAAAAGTTGATTTTGAAAATGTTTGTGAAGTGGATTTTTGAAATAAGGCGAGTGTTTTTCTTGGCAAGTTGACAAGTACTTAAGAGTTCATCTACCCTAAAATTTTCTCAAAGATTTTTGTCATGTTTTAAGCCTTTTGACAATTTTGTTCCACCATTGCATTTGGTGGACAATCTTGTCTTAGGAGATGAAAGGGACGGGCGCGGGTCATCGTTTAGACCATAGTTGCAATAGTGTTAAAGGTCTTTGGGCAATTTTCTTTAAAAGGGACTTGATCATTTTATTTTAGGCATCATTTTGAGGGACTGTGATCACTTGATTGTTTGTTTTTACCCAAAGAAGTTCAACATGCAATATGGCCCAACCATTTGAAGGCAACAAAGTGGAGTACCCTAGGGGGTGCAAGTGTGAGATGTGTTGTTTATTTTCATGCTCATTTATCTTGTATTAGGTCAAACTATTTTTTATCGTTTTTCGCATGCAAACCCTAATTCTAACATGGCATAATTAGAAAGCGTATAAAGTGCGAAATTTAAATTCCTACGCTATTACAACATAATAATATAGGGAGGGGGTACAAATTTACAAATGGGGGATATTTAGACAAGAATTTAAATCTAAATTATTACATCATTTTTGAATATTTGCAAGGTAAATAAATTGCATAATTAAATGGAAATGAAGTAAATATGCAAAATGAAAAAAGAAAGTTTTTATATGTATGAAAAAAGTATGGTTTATGTAAAATAAAACAAGAAAATAAAAAGGTATTATTTTTGAGCATTTTCAACTTTTAGGGCAAAAACCCTAATTTCAATTAAAATGGATATTAATTACTTAATTCATATAATATTTATTATTTACATACAAAAATAAATAAAATATGGTATGTTTGTAAAAAAGGTCATTTTTTAGTATTAAATATTAAAAATAAAATATGTACATTTTTTGGCATTTTTACTCTAAGTATATTAATATATATATATATATATATATATATATATATATATATATATATATATATATATATATATATATATATATATATATATATATATATATATATATATATATATATATATATATATATATATATATATATATATATATATATATATATATATATATATATATATATATATATATATATATATATATATATATGTATACTTATATTATTTTAAATATGTATTATATACAAATAATAATAATATTCAATTTTTTCAAAAAATAGTATTTTTTATATGAAATATTTTTAGAGGGTAATATAAAATAAAAATAAAAATAGAAGTATTTTTTACATATTTTTCTATTTTATTCTAAGTAATAATATATATCTATTTATATACGAATCAAAAGAAAATCAAATAAAAACCAAATAAAATCAAAAAATGATGAGAAAAATATTTTCAAAATTTTAATATGTTGAGAAAAAATAAATGAGTCAAATAAAAAAGGAAAAGGTCAAAAATGTTAAAAAATGAAGCAAATGGGCTCAGGGGTGTGAAACAGAAAAAATGGTGTGGATAGCAAAATAATACAGGCCCAGCCCAATCCACTTCTTCTTCAACCTTTGGCCAAAACGCGCGCCTTGTTACAGAGATTCAAACATCCTGATTCTTTGAGATTTTGCACAAACTTTCAACACAAAACATGTCAAGCATTGAATCACGATTCCAAATATATAGAAAACTCATCCTAACTCTCAGAAATGAGAGAGAATTTTATCAATCCCAAATCTTGACCTAAACTTTCTGCCATTTTCAAAGCTTAAATTCTCTCAACTCAGGCAAAAGAAATGAAATGTAAAGATATGTACATGCTCAGGGCTATGAGTAGAACCTTGTTTCTTCACAAACTTAAGACTAAAGATGCATAATAAGAGAGATACGAGTTCAAAATTTTACCTATTCAGTTGAACTTCTATCTGGAGAATGAGGAACTTTCAGTGCAAGGTGATGATTGGAAAAGCTTCCTTGAGGTCCAGGGATACTATTCCAATGTTTACTTTGTCTTGAAACTTCTTGTATCGAGCTGTGGAACTTCAACTGCAAAAGGAAAAAAATGAAAATGGTGGAAGCTGTTAGAGGGATTACTGGTCAGGTTTTAGGTCATGGTTAGCTTGCATACATGCTAGGGAATGTGTATGAGTTGATTTTGGTAAGAATGCTCGAGGGAAATGGGAGTTGGCACTCAAACTGCAGAGGCAACTCTGTTTTTGCAGTTTGAGGATGATTCTGAGATGGAGGGTGTTTTGGAGGTGCAAGGGTCGTGTCTCAGCTTGGTTATGTTCTTTGGAAGGTGTTTGATCAGTTTGTTCTTGTGTGCTAATGCTGAGATGAAAGTTATCACAAGTTATGGGACTTTCTTCACACTTAAGCAACAAAATGCAACTTGGCTTTCTAGGCATGTAGGGGGCCTCCTAATGTGCTGCATAATCCCTCATTGATAATAGTGTTATGTTCATAAACTTGTGCCATTCAGATTTGCAATGTACTTCTTTGATTTATCAATTGACATAAAGCAAGCTTTTGCAAAAATGGAAAGTTCACTTTATCTAAAAATGGATCAATCTTGTGTACAATGCTTGAACTCATGGAACAACACTTTGGAACAATGAACAAGCATTAAATTATGGAGTGTAACTTGGTTTAAGGACCTGTAATCTAGCCTAAAGCATGTTGAGTTCAAATTTGCAAAGTTATGGACATGGAACTTGGTCATGAACAAAGTGGTTTTTTGCTATATTGTGAAATTCGATTCTCTCTAACCATGAGGTTGTTTGAGAAGTTCTTGGACATTTTGGAAAGCTTGGAATGTGTACTACAATCCATCTTTGAAATGAAAATTGAAATTCCAAGTGGAAGGGTATGAAAAATGGCCTTGAAGTGGGGTAGAAAACCTTGTCAAAATAGGTTAAAATTTCACTAAGTTAAAAATGGTTTAGTGCCCTTATTCAAAAAATTGTAACTTGAGATACAAGCCTTAAATGAGAAAACTTTGTGAATCAAAGTTGTAGATTATGCAACAAGATACAACTTTCATGTTTGAACTTTTGTTTGAATCCAAATGGATCTTGGTGAAAAGATGGGGCAAAGTTGGGAAAAAATTAGGGTTTTTCATAACTTAGAAAAATTCTAAGTTATGAAAAATTCCATTTTCTAACCCTAATTTGCAATTTGTGATTTATTGGTGAACAAGTTTCATGATTTGGCATATTTTGATGAAAAATGAATCTTGACTCTTGATTTTGACCAAAAAGTCAAAGTTTGACTTTTCAGTATACAGTCAAAATTGATCAATTGACTGAGAAATTCAACTGTCAATCTTGTGTATTTGGGATCTTTTGAGTTTGTTGAGCATGTCAAGATGATTCCATGGGGTCCTTGAGTCCATATGTGAGCTTGGTTTGCCATTGGCTAGGTCAAACAGTCAAAAATTGCCTTTGTGCAGTCAAAACCCTAAAAATGACCATTTTGCCCTTTTGGTGATCTGATCAAATTTCTTATGGAATTGTGGTCCAAACTTGATCAAATGATTCCTAGGAGTTCATAATGTTGATGTGGATCAAATTTCATGAGATTGGACTGTCAATTGGCCACAGTTGACTTTTTCCCCAATACAGTTGATTTCTAGGTCAACTGTCCAATTGATTGGGCAAAACTTGGAATCAAGACTTGAAACTTGGTATGGATAAACTTGGGAGGCCAATATGAAGCAAGAAAGTCATCTTGGGCACTTTAGGTCAAAACATCTTTGTGCAAACACAAACCCTAATTTGGGTTAGCAGTGCAAGGAGGAGTCTTGAGCAGATGAAACCCTAACTGGATCTTGAGCTTCAAGAGCTTTGTGATGGGAAATGTTGAGAAAAAGGGAGGGCAAATTTTGGGGTACAACAACCTTCATCTACCCTTTTCAAAAAGAACCTGTCCAGAACACCATCAGATCCAAAAGCTAGCTCTCATCCACAAACTTTTCCAACAGCCAGGTAAGCACCTGCTGACCTTCATCACGCTGCTAAGCATCATCAGCTTTGCATGCTCAAATAAACATAATGTAAATATCATGTTGTTTCTATTTGTGTTCTGAGGATTTTTCATACCTCAGAACATTTTGAGCCAGCGTAGAACCTGCCTGTGACCTTGTTGGTTCTGTCCTCTGAAACACTTTGACATTTGCTGGAGCTATTCCAAACATGTTTTCTGTTTTTGTGGAATAATAACAAAAATGCAGATGTTCTGATTAGCACAGGGAGAAGTCAAGTGTTGACTTTGACGTTAGAACATCTGAAGCCTGTTTTGCTGTCAATAATATCAGAACCTCTGAGAGTTATTATATTTCCAGCAGGATCAGAACTTCTGATTTCCCCACTAACAAACTTTTGTCTTGCAGCGCAGGGGGGTCAGAACTTCTGATCTTCCCACTAACAGGTTTCTGTTTTGCAGGTGCCAGAGTCTGAAGTTCTGACTCATACAGTTTAACCAAAAGGTTGATCATCTGGCAGCGGGCCTGAGTCAGAACTTCTGATGACCTCTCAGCAGCGCGCTGGCTCCCTCTCTTTTTCTCTCTATCTTGTTTTTTGCTATTTTCTTTTTTGTCTATTTTTCTCGTTGAACCACCCCATGTACAAATGTGTATCCCCACTCCCTAATTGTTGTAATAGCGTAGGATTTTATATTTCCTCTTTTTATTGCTAGTAATTAGGATGTGTATGGTAAGATAAAATCAATGAAATAGAAAATCCTAATTCAAAGATAAACTCTTGTATGCAATAAAACACACTTGCACACTAACACCCCTAGGGTTACATCCACTTGTTGCCTTCAAAAAAATGGGCCATGTTACGCATGCAAAGTATCTTGGTAAACAAACAAAATCAAAAGATCATAGTCCCTCGATGACGCTATCCAAAGTTGCCTTACAAAAATGATCTTAGTCCCTCAAAAGAAATACTAAGATACTTTGCAACATTGCTATCATGGTCTATACGATGACCCGCGCCCGTCCCGTTTACATCCTAACACAAGGTTGTTCACCAAATGCAATGGTGAAACAACACTGTTAAAAGGGTTAAAAACATAAGAAAGATCTTTGAGTAAAATAGGGTAGACAACTCTTAGTTACTTGATCAAAATCTTGCAAAACATCCTTGCTATTTTTCAAAACACACTCCACAACACAATTTCAAAACAACTTTCAAAATATTGAAAACCTTTCAAAAAGACAAACACCTTTGTATACATTCAAACAAGAATCATTACAAAGGTCGCCACAACGATGACCTCTTTTTCAAAACATCTTTCAAAACCACACCCGAAGCACCATTTCAAACAATTGAAAATGCAAAGCAAGTGATCTAAGAAAGTAACTAAGAGCCCATGGATAACCATGGATAGAAAGGGTGCTAATACATTCCCTTTCTATAATCTACTCCTCGAACCCAAGAAAACGTCTCAAAGGTTTTTCCTGTGCTTTTTTAAACCTTTCCTTAGGATAAAATAAAAATTCGGTGGCGACTCTCGCTAAACCGAAACATTTGCAAATACAAACGCGAAAACTCAAGTCAGTTCTCCCACCGTATCACAGTGTGGTGTTACCAAAGAAATTGAAGAATATCTCAGATGTCGAAGTTCATGGATACACTTACTCAGATTTCAGTTGAGATCAAGACGAAAAGAAGAGTATTGCATGATACATTTTCATAATCGAAGGAGCTCCAATCTCCTAGAGTTCGAGAAAGCAAAGCATTGTGGCTTTGTCATCATGTGAAGCAGAATATGTGGTCGCATCATATGTTGTATGCCAAACAACATGGATTAAAATGCTACTTGAAAAACTCAGAATAATGAAATCAAAGATGAAGCTGCTTGTTGATAACAAGTCAGCTATAAACCTTGAGAATCACCAAGTGTATCATGGTCAAAGTAAGTACATTGAAAGAAGGTATCATTTTCTGAGGGATCAAGTCAACAAAGGGAAGCTTGAAATAAAACATTGCAAGACAGAAGTGCAACTAGCTGACATATTCACCAAACCTCTGAAGAAAGTGAGGTTCA